>OZ026808.1:834736-857250 GCA_964023185.1 Macaria liturata
ATCACGCGGCCGCAGCTGTCGTTCCGCGAGCCCGTCGACAACAGCGACAAGTTGTTCGTGCCGCGCATCTGCGACAAGCCCAACGCGCTGCGCCCGCTCGCGCTCACGCTGCGCCTCGGCCCAGACAACCAGCCCGTGGGGTGAGCACTGCACACAATACTCACCATTCGTACTTCGTGGAGGGCGAGACAATGTTGTACCATCACACTCCATTTGCTACGTGTACCATCTACTCCTCCTTGACTTTTATTCATAGACCACTATAATATACCGGGAATAGAGAGTCTCTTTTAAATGCAAATCAGATTGAAGCGCCATCTGGGAATCTGAACAAAACACATTATCCGACATATAAATTCCTATTTATATTATTCATGTTATTGCCTAAATTATAAATACAATACCTACCTTGCTCTATATGTACATGTAAGCGTTAGAATTTATAATAAAACACAGTATGTTATTTTGAATTAGTGGTTGTTGTATTAATTTTGCACTGGTACTTTGATTGTATCGTCACCATCATATTGTATTTTCCCGGCTAACATTCTATTGACTGAACGACACCAACTGCATATATATCACGTTGAAAGATACGTAGAACTCTATTCGTTTGTATAAACATGAAAAAAAATATTTTCTAAAATATATCTGCACAATATCTTGGGTTTTCAACTGAATTTTGAAAATGTATATTTTTCTAACGTCAATTATTGAGATTTTTGATTGATGTTTTTATTTTTTATTAAAGCGACATCTTCGATGTTGTTTTCAGTTCAGCAACACAGATCAGCAGCACTAGGTATATTTCTATATATATTTTTTTAGTAAATTTAATAAATTGTGTAATAATTAATATTTACATTGTGTTCCAATTCAGTATTAATTTATTCAATACATTGACTGAAATTGCCAACTGTCATCCCCCTACTTTTATTATTCACTACATTTTGCTCGCGGCTTTGCTCGCGTTATTATGCATATAAACATTTGTCTTAAATCACTCTATTAAAAATATGCATTCAAATCAAATGTTGTGTAGTTAAGTTCTGAGCCAAGTCGCTTCGCGCGTTTATCTTCGCTTCGGAATCGACTTTGCTATATACTATTAGTGATTACTGAAGGTCCTGAATTCCTCACACAAAAAGCAATTTTCAAATCTCTTATAAAAAAGTAGTACCAAAACACTACCTAGATGGCGGTCGCGCTCGAAAGTCCAGATAAATTATTATTATTAAGAGCCTGTATTGTCCCATTGTTGGGTAAAGGCCTCCATAAGATAATAAACCGGTTTAAATACATTTTTTTAATTTTAAAATAAATAGGTCAAACATCGCTGATTGATTCATTATAGCCCAGGATTTGCGCTCTCCAACAGCGTATTGCTACCCCTTCATATAGGCAAATGTAGGTGTAAGGATTACTGTGACGGAAATATTAAAAATTAAATTAAATTAACAGTTTTTTTTTGTAACATACAACTAATTTGTCAGCACAACCATTGACAGCTGCACTGGCGTCTCACTATATACACGACACATAAACTAAATTCACACATGTGTTTAGTAGTATTTTTATACGTGAATTTTGCCAAATTGTCATTTGAGCCCCTGTACAGCTACAGTGATAGTAGATTTATTCAAGGTGACGTATTCACATCATAATTATGTTTGTCTTTATTTTGATTATAGGTACTACTTCGCAGTACGTACTTATGTAAATAAAACTATTGAGACTAAAATGTGATGAATTAAATTTGTCGATTTATTATAATTTGTGTAGCATTTTGTAAACTATATTTTCAAGTAAACAGTATCAATAAAGGTTGTTTTCGCTCACAATTGTCAGGTTCGAGCACCCGTACCAGCTGGAGCTGCAGCAGTGGGCGCCGCCGCAGTGGGCGCTGGCGCGCGGGCCCGAGCCGCCGTCGCGCGCGCTGCCCGACACCCCGCTCACCGTGGTGGACTCGTGGCCGACGCTCGACGCGCTGATCCACCACCTCGCCTCCGTGCGGGAGCTGGCCGTAGACTTGGAGCACCACTCCTACCGCTCGTACCAGGGTCAGTGCCAAACTATCCACCTAAATGCTGCTACAATCATTACATTTCAATGGTCATTACAGTTTTGCTCCTACGAACAGACAATATTAAAACTTAAATCGACAGATGACACATCAACTTGTAGTTGTTTTACCCGACTGTCACAGTACGGCAGTCGTTAAACTATGTCAGAGGCTTATAAGGCGGCTTGAAAACTCTTACACCAGAGTTGGCCAATCTTATACGAACTTATCAATGTAACATTTATAAAAAATTACATCTAAATAAACACTAGCATCCAATCAATACTTTATAGAAAGGAGTATCCTCGGTCCGACATTATTTCTTCGTTAATGTTAATTATGTGTTACTGTGACGACACCGCAGTAATTTTCCATTCTTCTAGTAGGCAAAACATAATATCCGTTGTTGAACAAAGCATGTCTAACATTTCCATATGGCTACCTACAGCAGAGTCTGCTCACACCTAATCTCAATAAAACAATGTATTGTTGCTTTCATAAAACTGCCGCGAGTAAGCAATGAGTACTACATACGTAACGCTTCATTCAAGTGCCAGGTGTGCTTCTTCGCATTGCTCCTGTGTATCGTTATCTCGTACCACTGTAATTAAATATATAGACGTGAATTTATACAAAAATTAAAATTTTAAAGACATATTCTTGTATTGTCGGGTAGTATAAGGAATATTATGAACGTTATGCGGAACTTACGGGAGCCGGCGTGCAAGGATACCCTGACCGGGATGTACTGTGCATTATGTCAGTCGCTGATAATATGTTGTAGTTGTATCTCA
This sequence comes from Macaria liturata, assembly GCA_964023185.1. Lineage (NCBI taxonomy): Eukaryota > Metazoa > Arthropoda > Insecta > Lepidoptera > Geometridae > Macaria > Macaria liturata. Next base: position 837,593 of record OZ026808.1, read on the forward strand.
TAATATCTCCTCATACCAAACTTGTATGCAACAACTCATTTTATTAGTATTATATTTTAATGAATTGCGAGCTGTTGAGTTATTTCAAGTCGCATATACATAATAATTATTCAGACAAATAATAAGAAAATATTGATCAAGTTTTTAAAATACAATCAACTGTATTTTAAAAATCCCTGCGAATGTTGTCGTTCAGACTAGCGTGGCGGCTAATTCTACCAGCACTCCTCGGCTTAACGAAGGGAAGAAAATTACGATCACTTAAAGCCCTCTTGATGCAGACCTAACTAACAATTTTAGGATAATTACTTAAAAATCGCTTTATAACTTTTGTACAAAAACCTGCCTGAGCTACCCTCCGGCAATGGACAACAGTATTCGGACTATCTTATAGCTTTTACTAATACTATGTTGTTTTTTTTAATTTACAAAATTATTGGATAACACATCAAACATACACATGTTAATAAGATTAGAGGTGTTCTAAGATAGATAGATAGATAGATAGATAGATTTTATTGACATACAGAATTACAACTAACTTATTATAATGATAATAGGTGTTGGCATCAGTCATGTCTCGTCAAAAAAATTACTAATTAATATTACATTGAAATAAGTGCCCATTTACTATGGTAGTATGTATTTAGATATAGTAAATTACATCGGTGGTTCTTCTTAGTGTCATATTAGGCAATAGTTATATTAATATACTACCTATTATCCTTATGTAGCCCGGCGATGTGCTTATGCGATGTTATGTTGGTAGAAGCGAATTATTTGGATAAAATATTCATATTTGTATTGTTTTAAACATATCGCTATGCTATTTGTAGTATCATATTTTTCAGGGTGGTTTTTGTTTGTGGATCATGCGTCGTCGTTCCCGGCCTTCTGTTGATTCTTTTATTGTGTTTGCAATATAATTTCATGAGTTTAGATATAAATTAGAACTAAGGTGATTTGACTGATAACCTTGCACGACACGACGCCCGTCTATTCTTTTATTTGGTCCATATATGACCATCTCTGCCTTTCTAAGCCTCTTCGTGCTTCCAGTATTCTTCAACGATGTGTAAGAAAGTTGTCATGTTGTATAAGGTGACCAAACCATTATTTCTTTTGATTTCAACTGTTACCATTATTGTGTGGTGTTCTTGGACCATGCTCTGCTCAGCACTTCTTAGTTGGGTTTTTTTTTCTCCATCCGCCGCCAGCACCACATTTCAAATGCTTATATTCGTTCCCTATCTATTTGAGTCATGGTACAAGTTTCGCTCCCATAAAGAGCAATGCGCCATATGTATATAATGAGATTTTTCTGAAGTGTTCAACTAATTTTAGATTTTAGTAAGCGTTTCTTACAGCTGAATGCTATCTTTACTATGGATATACGAATTTTTATGTCTTTAGTGCATCTTGAGTGTTCTGTTATTATTCTGTTATCTGGAGTATTTAAATGAATGGAATTGTTATATTGGGTTATTGTTCAATTTAATAAGATTGCTACTGTTAGGTCATGCTTTTTGTTTTGTCTGAGTGGATTTTGATACCTATTTCTTAATAAAACATCATCAATTTGTTTGATAAGCTTTACCAGTTCAGTTCTGCTGTCGGTTAAAGCCGCAATGTCATCTATTCAGCCGTTTTCTGATTTTGTAAGTTTGCTATTAATTGCATTTTTAATAAACATGTTGTAGATTGTTGGTGAAAGTGGACAACTCCTTTTCGTATTTTTGCTGTATATATATTTTTATTTGGTATATTTTAGTAAGTTATAAATAAAACCAAAAAACAACTGAGAACGCACGAGCGAAGCGAATGCAAAATTTGGGATTTCTGAGGTGCATCGATAGCCCTTATTGTTTTTGTTTGTTTTTTTGTCCGTTGGGAAATCCTGGGTTAAAATGAATGTCTTCAAAATAACATTTGTCAACACTTTCATACGTATATAAATAAAACCGTTGGTAAATAAGCTTCGTGTTGTCTGCCATTTACGGTCGTATTATGAGAATGAAGTTACTGCGGGCTACTCGCGGCGCTGGCTTTTTATTGCAACGCGATGTCGACTCGATATTCCTACTCTATAGTAATCCTGCATGAAACGTAGCCTATATGTTAATCAAAGGTTTATTTTATTCTATCTCCTTAACAAATTGAATCCAAATTAGTTTTACATGGTTTTACGATTTAAGTGTGAAAAAAGAATAAACTCACAAACTTACTTTTGTACTTTCTGAGAAAAAATAAATTAATTAACAAATTGATAAGGTTTACGCAAACTAATTTTACCTATATTTCCAAACTAGATTAGTTTGATTTTGATACAGTTTTCTGTAATATGTTGAGGTTTAATTGGTGCATCTTTAAGCTATGTGCACCTGGGGGCGCTGCTGTATACATTATATCTTCTGAATAATCACCCGATTTTGATGCGGTTTTCTCTAATGTTTTCTCTTAGGCTTAGATTTGTTTAGTAAATGAATTTATTTAAGTGATTCGTTGCTTAGTCACTAGAGAGCGCTTCATACATACATTTGTTAGCGCCTAAAACTAAAAGTGCTAGACCGATTCTGATGCTGATATCAACATTGAGTTTATTGGTGATTGGGGTAGTATAAAACCTTAAAATATAAAAAAAAAAACATAAAAAAATCCGTTTCACTCGCGCATAATTATATGAAAACTCTTACAATTAAAAAAATCAATTCAGATAAACTCTGTCCACCTATACCTTAGAGTAGGTATGTATACGAAATGAAACTAAAACTAGAAAACAAAATTCATTTCAATAAAATCAATAACTGACTTCATGTGTCACTAAAAAGTAAATATTTAATTTATTTTCATTTTTGCGACTTCAAATTCAGAATTGGTAGTAAAGAATCTATCAAATTATTGAAACTTACAATCCTATAATTCTCATTGAATTCTGTAATATTTGGAGTCGGTGCCAGACGTAACAATACATATCAGGATAAGTTAGGAACAAATCCAAAGCGGACTGGAACTGCGACTTCGACAAGCGTCGACTGATCTGACCAGTGATTGGCACCGACAACCAAATATTACGGATTTCAATGAGAATACTTATAGGATTGTAACTTACTGTAGTTTTGGGTGGTTATAAAAATAAATCTAACCTACTGTGGTTTTAGTGGTTATAAAACCTTACAATGTCGGCTATATCACATTCAACGACTTCACTAAATGACGGTCAGGCAAGACGTTGGACGTTACATTCAACGACTTCACTAAATGACGGTCAGGCAAGACGTTGGACGTTACATTCAACGACTTCACTAAATGACGGTCAGGCAAGACGTTGGACGTTACATTCAACGACTTCACGAGTTGCTTTAAGTAATTTAATTAAATGTCGTCATTATATGAACGCGCTATTCATTCAATCGAATAGCAGGTTCAACCAGATCACTGCGGCATATACATTGCAATGAATGTACACATGTTTGTCCTCAGATAATTATGTATCAGATCAGGTATGTTTGTACTTAGAAAACTGTACAAGTTACATCAAATTCGGTTAAATTGTCTGTGAAGGTGCCAATGCTGTGAATAATAAAATAGTAAAATAATCATTGTTGTGTATAAATGGTGGACTAGTTGTGATGTAAACGCTGCGCCCTATTGCGACTAACATGCGAGACTCATTGTACAATCATTCATTTTATACCTTTGTATGGTGGCTGAGTATTCTCACAAAGAACCTTGAATTTAGTGCGGGAGATATGTGCTAAGCTGTCAATTATTGCTACAATCTGTATTAAAATATAACCACAAAGCAAGCGAGAATGTGTGAGCGAAGCGAGTGTAAAATTGAATTTTATAAGCTCTAAGCTAAGTGTTTATTTTTGGCGAAATCCTGCTTAAAATAAACTTCAGTAACGTTCATGTCAGACATTATTCCTTTATAACTAATTCCTAAAAAAAAATATTGAAGTATCGCTAAAATGTGTGAGCAAACGAAACCATTTTTAACCGACTTCCAAAAAAATGAGGTTATTATTAATTTAATTTAGCCAAGATTTTATCGCCTTAAGGGCAAAATACGAGCGGCATAAATTTAATAGTAAGATAAAGAAAAAGAGTCCGTGGTGTGTTGCAGGTCTCACGTGCCTTATCCAGGTGTCGACGGACGAGGGCGGCGACTTCATCGTAGACGCGCTGGCGCTGCGCGACCACCTGCATCTGCTCAACCACGCCTTCACGCACCCCGACAAGATCAAGGTAAACCCGACCTGACCTGTCTCTTTACTTGGATGTTTCATCACTAAATGCCTAGCTATTTGCACGTTCTTGTGCTTAATTTTTTTCATGACTAAGGGTCATGACTCCCTCGCAGAATGAATTTGTTAGGGGAGTTCTCTTGGGCAGATACATCGTGGTGGGCGCCCAGGTCCTTCCACGGAAGACACATGTCCTGGATATTGTGGTCCTCAAACATGTCGGTTTCTTCACGATGTTTTCTTTTACCGCTAAGCGAGTGCAAATCCACACATAACTTGAAAATACAAGTTGTTATTGTAGGGCTGGACTCGACCCAGGGTACGTCTGGATGAAAAGCAGACACTGGAACCGCTAAGCCACACTCGCTTCAAGTAACTTATCACAGGCCTGGGCTTCACATAGTGGAAGAGTGTGCCCCGCGCTGTCAGTGGTTTTGCAGTTATCAATTTTCCGGTTTTCATATTTCCATGAGAGCGATGAAGGAGTATATATTTGTGTGTGTCGCAGGTGTTTCACGGAGCCGACCAAGACGTGCTGTGGCTGCAGCGTGACTTCGGCGTGTACGTGGTGGGCCTGTTTGACACGCACCAGGCGGCGCGCGCGCTGCGCTTGCCGCAGGCCTCGCTCAAACACCTGCTATCGCGCTACTGCGGCGTCGAAGTCGACAAGACGTACCAGCTGGCCGACTGGCGAATGCGGCCGCTGCCCGCCGCGCTGGTTAGCTACGCGCGAGCTGACACGCACTACCTATTGCGCGTTTGGCGCCGCATGCGCGCCGCTCTCTCGCCTGACGCGCTGCTCGACGTGTTCCGCGCCTCACAGCGCGTCGCCTCGGCGGTAAGTGCCGCTTCGTCCCGGTGGTGTCTTGCGCCGGCGTCGCCCTGACCACTCGTGTGTGTTGCAGACATACAACAAGCCGTCCCTGACGGCAGACGCGCACTTGGCCGCTTACGTGCGCTCTGGCAAGCGCTGGGGCGCAGCGCAGCTGGCGGCCCTGCGCGCGGTGTGGGCGTGGCGCGACTCCAACGCGCGCGAGCTGGACGAGTCGCCCGCCTACCTGCTGCCCACGCACATGGCGCTGGCCGTGTGCGAAGCGCTGCCGCGCGACGTGCAAGGGCTGCGCGCGCTGCTGGAGCCGCCGCCGCCCTTCATGCTGCACCACCTTCACGATCTGCATCAGATCATCCTCGCAGTAAGTGTGCTTCCCTGCGGAATGCTCCCTACGCCGCGACCACGTGCTCACATGCGTTGTGTTGCAGTGCCGCTGCGTGCCCGAGGCGCCGGCAGCGTTCGCGATGCCGGCGGCGGTGCGCGGCATGGCGGTGCCGGCCGTGGCTCGCGCGCGCCCGGACCACGACCTGCTCGCCGTGCCAGACACCAGGTACCGTACACACTCTTATCATAGAATAGAACGGAAAATCGGAAAAAATGTTGCAATATGTTATTATTTTGCCTAATAGTAAGCAAAGGCTATGGCCTAAGATGGAGCGTGCTTACCCGTGCTTTGATTTGGTTGCACATTTTAAACGTGAAGAAGTTATTAATCATAAGTAACTATGACCCTTTATATGAACAGTATGTATGTTCGTGTATATTGTGAGTGTATGTATGTGTGTCCGCAGCACGGCGGAGAGCGCGGCGGAAGCGGGCGGCAGCTCGCGGTGCGCGCCTGACGTGCTTGCCCTGAGCTTGCCGATATATCCCGCGCAGGTGAGCTCGGCCAGGCCACAACTCTGCTATTAAAAACATTTCATGATCTACTAACATTCAGTGCCTCTAGTTCGTATGACATACGGTTTAACCCTCTACCGCTAATGTGGTATTAAATATATTTGTGTAATTATGTTATGTAATTCCCATGGAAGTAATACCGAAGATATTGCACTGGCAGTGAAATTACGAATCAGTGTGATGCGCATATAGGGGATGGTGTGGTCTTTTTCTGACTACTACACTGATATAATTTAATTAGTTACCAAACATAATGCACGTGGCGGACACAAGCGCACAGGTGTGACGCTGTGCCCCTGGGTGGGGGGACGGAACGCAGTTCTCGTCTTGAAAAAAAAAACGCTTTGCGCCGGTGCGAACCGTCCCTACGTCGCGGAGCCCTATTTATTAACTGTGTGTCGAGATGCCTGAGGAGGATAGGGGTACTAAAACTTATTGGTTGAATACGACTCTATTGTGTTGAATAAGACGACTTGATTGTGTTGAAACGAAACATAAAACAGTACCACCTAACCCTCTACACACACGAACCCAGCCCAGGTCCACAGCCGTCCGCGTTGCGGCCTCTTGTCGGCCCTCCAATATTATTTATATAAAGGTATCCAAAATATTCCAAAACTCTCCGCAGACAAATGGTTGATAATCGGGGGTGGTTATGAAGTCTGGTTTTTGAACGATTAATCGCTAGTCCCATTTCCAAACAATTTTTTTTAAATTTCATTTTAATGTTTAAATATTTATAAAAATGTCCGTGTGCTGGGCGCTATGGTAGGCTAATATGCCAATTTGTGCAACATTTAAACTGTCATAGCGGTAAGTCAAAAGTTTATTCATCAATACAATTTTGCAGAGAAAACCTGCGTTTGATTTGCTTCCTAAAATAGCCACAGAAATGTCACCCTTATTCACCCAACATTTCAGTGGCTAGAATGTAGGTTCTAGTCCTAGTATGTTCGAGTGACGTCACGGACGACAACATCGTAGTACGCATATTTTTGTGCTCCGTCAATTAAATTCTATAACTTTGTTTACATACCCGGACCAGTTAGTGCACGTAAACTAGAACGCTGTTGATATGGTGTGGCATTGTTTTGTCGATAAATAGTGCTATTCTAGTGCATATAAAACTCTTTAAATTCGTGACCAAAATACGTAGTGTTTATCAATAATTTTTTCACTACCAAAGCAAGAAGAGGGTACCATTCGCAATTTCTACGTGTGTCGTTAGCGGAACATGAAATTATTTCTGTGGAAAGAGCTGGTTTTAAACGGGCGCCATCTATAACCGCCGCCGCAAACGAGAAGGAAGCATCAGCGGCGGCAATGCGCCTGCGACCTTTGATACTGAGAGTAACCCGCCAGCAGGTTCGCTACTCGTTTCTACAAGCTGCGCGCGTTCTCCGCGCCCTGACTACGGATGGCATGGGCCTCGCCTCGCCGCCTGTCAAGTTCTACGTAAACGAGCGCTTGTCGAGATACAACAAAAATATTTTTTTCAAAGCGCGCGAAGAGGCTTGCTCTCAAGGATACAAATACGTCTGGACCCGACGAGGACTTATTTTAGTTCGCCGGGACACTGGGACTCCTGCTCTGCGCGTGCGATCTGAGCTAGATCTTATAAAGATATTTAGTGCGGAGGCTCGTCGCAGTATCACTACATAAATTGTTACAGGAAGTTTATTTACGTCGTCCCGTGAGCGCACATATGTAATTAGTTTTAGTCTATTTGGTAAACATAATAATATGCGTGTATTATACCTACTATAATATGTATATATTAGTTAGAGTGTATCGTTATTTTTGTTACCTAACCTGCACTTAATATTTAGTGTTTCTTTGGAGGCCATTTTACAATTTGTTGATTATTATTTGGTTAAGTTAGTTTTTATATTACAATATGTTTGTAATATGGCGAGAGTGTAGTCTATAGTAGTGTAGTCCTATACATAATAGTTAGTAGTTCAGTGGAGGCCAATTTCTAGTTGTTCATTATTATTACTTGGATAATTAGTTTGTAGATTGTTTACATATATGTAATAATGTATTTTTTATGTACTTTTGTTTTTCTTTAGTTTACGTATTTTAATCTATTGTTTTGATACGTTTATTTGTTAATGCACTAAATATATAAGTACTTCAATTCATTGCCTATCTGTTTGTGATATTTTTCTGTATTCATTATATTGTGTGTGTATTTCTACTTCGCTGTTTTATGTTTATGTTATATAGTATATAGAGTGATTACGTGTATTATGATATATCTACGTGCGTGACGTCACCCGCCGGTCCCAACGGAAGACCAGCGCTGGATGCTTGCACGCAGCATATGCTGAATTGGGGCCGGATTGTGATATGAAACTTCTTATATTGTACTCTTGTTTTTTATTGTGTGTCTATTTTATGTTTCATGTGACAATAAATATATTTTATTCTTATTCTATTCATTTACTTAAATATTTTTTTACAATATATGTATGTATATAATTCTTTTGTTTAAAATATTATGTATAATCTAATCTATTAAGTTCATGAATATGATATTATGATTGCATATTATTATGATGCTATATTAAGTTACATATTTATGATATATATTTGGATAAATTTATATTGTGACGTAGAACCTCTTTGAATGTAGGTGTAAGAACTATTTTTTTTTAATGCAGGTATGAGAACTCTTTTGTTAAATGTAGGTCTAAGAACTCTGTGATTGTGTTTTTTGGTGGGAATGGGTAGTGGTGAAAAATAAAGGTTGACTGACGTTGTGCAAGATGAAAACGTTGTTTCTTTCCTATCCCTGAACCCGCTTCCGTAACAACTGGTGTCAGAAGTGGGATAGGAAAGATGCCGTTGGTGCCGAGGAATGAGGAAGGGGTCACCACCCGAGCTGGAGCTGCTGCGGCGGAGCAGCAGCCACAGGAGGAGGCTGGCTTTGGAAGCGGTGCATCTGTCTCACATTCTCTAGAGTCAGATATTGGTGTGCTCCTACAGCAAATTACCAGAATGATGCAAGAGCAAGCGCGCCAACAGGAGGAGCAATCGCATCGCCAGGAGGAGCAGTTGCGCTGCCTAAAGGAGGAACAGGGGGAGCAGTTGCGTTGCTTCTATGAAGAATTAAAAGTAGAGCAGGTTGAGCGGCTGCAGTTTCTTCGTGAAAGTATCACCAAAGACGTGTTAAGCGCGATACACGCTAACACCGCGCGCGTGGAAGCGGTGACCCGCTCCTAAAACCTGCCTGTTCGACAGGTTGGTGCTCATCTACTTGGCGTGTTATTCTGGTGCAGATAATTTTCGTAAATAATTTATAAATATGGGATAGTAAGCTTACAGGTCTGTAGTTGAGTTTGGAAACGTCACCTTTTTTGTGGATAATGGTTACGAGTGCGTTCTTCCAGGATTTGGGTGTTTGAGCTTTGGTGAGAACTTTGTTAAAAAGTTTGACTAATATATTAAATACTGGCGGGCCTTCTGCTCGAAACATCTTCACGGTAATACCATCTTGGCCAGGTGACTTTTCGCTTTTCATGTGAGTGCCTTTTTAATTTCGCTGGGAAGTATAGGTGGTAGGTCTTCATCATTTGCGTCAATGTTATTACGGTTTATGATTTCATCTATTGTTTCTAATGGGTCTAGTTCAGCTGATTTTGATGCATATAAAGCTGCGTAGAATTCTTTCACAATTTTCAACATTTTCTGTCTGTCTGTCACTATGTTTCCAGCTTTGTCCCTGAGTTTAATAAAATTATTAAATCAGTTCAGTTCCTGTTTTCAGTTTCCTTTGAAACACTTTTGGGCCTCTATATTTCTCTATTGTTTTAGTTATAATTTCGGTGTTGTATTTTCTTAGATCAGTTTTAATGGCTTTGTTGATCTTTTTGTTCATGTCTAAAATTGGTTTGTATTCAGTGATTGTGTTTTCTTAATTAGTCTTTTTTCATTTATCAGGTTTTGATTTTCTGTTGATATTTTACTCGATTTTTTGTTACATTTGCTTAAATGCTTCCTTGTTGTTTCTAAGACTGTGTTAAAAAGTTTCTCGTTAATTTGATCGACGCATAGATTTCCGTCTTCTTCAAGCCCTTCGAATTGGTTTTTCATGAGGCCATTTCTATCGCTTCGTATCTTATTTGTCCAGTTTTAATAATTTTAGTTCTTTCTGTTTTGAAATCAAATTTGAATGTAGCCCTAACCATTCTGTGATCGCTGCTTGTTTTTAAACTGCTCATAACATTTACGTCGTTGACTATATGTTTGTGGGAGCTTATTAATCTATTTAGTTTTTGGTTGTACCGTTAGGACTTACCCAAGTCCACTTCCTCGAGGGCCGCTTTTTGAAAAATGTGTTCATAGCGAAAAGATGTTTCTTCTCGAGGAAATCAACAAGGGTTGGTCCACGGTCGTTTCTCTGTCCTAGACCAAATTTCCCTACTGATTTTACATCGGTTAGCGGTGGACCAATTTTAGCGTTGAAATCGCCAATTATAGTGGTAAATTAATTATTGTTTCGTTGAGGTTGGCGCGTAAACTTGGATATTTTTTAGTGAATATCGCTTATTGAGCTTCAATACTATGAAACATACTCGAGTGGAAATACTTTTTATATTTCTGATATTGGTTTCAAATTCTTTCCGTATGAGGAACCCTACGCATTCATGATGATGTGATGTTAGTTAGGCCGTTGTAATAAAATAAGTCTCCCGAATTCAGCTTAACCAGGCTTTCACCTGTTCGCTTTACTTCCGAGTGACCTACTATGCCCCATTTGATGTTATCGATTTCATTTAGCAGAGCGAATAATCGGTCGTCCGTGCGGATCGTCTTGGCGTTATAGCAAGCCAGGGTCAGGGTCGTTGTGCGTTGACAGCCGGGCTTCTTCCAGGGATTCTTAGCACCCTCTGCCCCGCCGTTACCAAGACCGCTGCCGGAATCCAGAATAGCGGGGCCGCTGAGGACTGAGGGTCGAGGTTCTATTGGCGTGTTCATTTAAAGAGGGTTTTAGCCATAAAACGCCACGCTGGCCAGTGCGTCTTGGCGAGTCTCCCGGACACGTTCGCCTTCGGTGTACAACAGTAAAACAGAACAATTTACTGATAAAGCAGACCTGTATTATCAAGCATTCCACGCGCAGTCAGCAACGCTGCGCTGTACTAGCAAATGGTTATTGTTGCAAATATTACAGACGATTGCATCATTGGGTTGGACTTCCTACAGAATCATCAATGTACCATTGACATGAAACAAGGTGTTTTAAAACATGGAAATGATGAAATTCCGATGAAAGGGGGAATTTACAGACAAGTGATTAAGTGCAGTGTTTGAGGGATACCACCTTAAAACCAAGATCGCTAACACTACTTCCTGTTATGCTCCCGCGAGATGATAAAGTTAGAAAACGAACATGTGCCATTATTGAGAGAGAAGCAACTGATACATCGTGGATTCCTGCTAGAACTATAGTGGGCAAAACCCAAATTGCGATGGTACCCCATATTGAACCTGCAAACATGACGCAAACTATAAGTAAGGGAACGGTCATCGGTACTTGTGAAGAAGTAGCTTGGCTAAGAAAGTGTGAAAAAGAACAGAAACTAAATGGCACAGATTAAAAGGTCAACAAACTTCTGGAAAGCTGCTAGGACAATCTAAACAAGCAACAACTTTCAAAAGCAAGAAACTTATTGCTGCGTTATTCTAATATTTTCTCTAAAAATGACGCAGATATTGGAAGAACTGGTGTGGTGAAACACAGAATCGACACCGGTGATACGGTGCCCATCCGACAAAGACCAAGACGTGTTCCGTTTGCATGTGAACAAGAAGTGAAAATGAATATTAGTATGATTTTGGAAAGGAATAAAAATAGAGTGGTTGAGCCGTCATCGAGTCTATGGTGTCCGCCGGTTGTTTTATTGAAGAAAAAGGATGGATCGACTCGATTATGTGTAGATTATCGGCGACTAGACGACGTGACTAAGAAAGATCCATTACCCAGAATCGATGACACTCTGGATTCGCTGTGTGACGAAACGTGGTTTTCCGCTTTAGACTGGAAAAGTGGCTATTGGCAGGTTGATTTGGATCCTAAAGACAAGGGGAAAACGGCGTTTTCTACAGGTAAAGGTTTGTGGCAGTTCAAGACGATGCCATTTGGACTTTGTAACGCGCCTGCCACCTTTGAGAGATTGATGGAGCACGTGCTAGCAGGAATGCTGAGGGAGGCGTGTATGGTTTACTTGGACGACATAATTATAATGGGACGAGATTTTGATGATCACCTTCAGAAACTGGAAGGAGTGTTTATGAAGTTACAGAGCGCTAACTTGAAGTTAAGTTCCAAGAAATGCTCCTTCTTTCAGCGACTAGTCAATTACTTGGGGCATGTGATATCGGAGCATGGTATTGCGACGGATCCATCGAAGATAAGTGCTGTTAAGGACTGGCCAACACCAACAGATAAGACGCAAGTGAGGGCGTTCCTGGGACTATGCTCTTATTATCGTCGCTTTGTCAAAGGATTTTCCGATGTCGCTAAGCCATTAAATCGACTGACTGAAGAGAGAATACCTTTTTCCTGGAACTACGACTGCGAACAAGCATTCAATGAACTAAAGAAGCGCTTATGTGAAACACCGATCCTTGGGTATCCTGACACAGAAGGACGGTTTGTTGTTGATACCGGACCTAGCAACACTGGCATTGGTGGCGTTTTATCCCAGCAGAAGGGAGACCGAGGGATTGTTATGGCCTACTTCAGGAAATCCCTATCGAAACCAGAAATGAATTATTGTGTGACTCGCCGGGAATTGATGGCTGTGGTAAAAACTTTACAACACTTCAAAAAATATTTGCTGGGACCAAAGTTCTTGGTCCGGACAGATCACGCCGCATTAAAATGGTTGTTGGAGTTTAAAAATTCAGAAGGCAGGTGGCCAGGTGGATAGACTCAACTCCAAGAGTATGATTTTGAAATAGAACATCGAGGAGTAAAGAACCATGGCAATGCAGATGCTCTGTCTAGAAGACCCTGTTCAGTTGACTGCAAGCATTTTAATCGGTAGGAAGAAAGGGAAGACATCAAAATAAGGTTGATTCGATCGGATTCCATTGATGAAACCTGGGCTGACGATGCAATGAAGAAGGCTCAAGAGGACGATAAGGATCTACTACCCTTATTGAAGTGGCTCGTGATGGATCCCCATCCATGCCGGAGTGGTCCGAGGTGGCCAAACACAGTTCAGCCACTAAGAGTTTGTGGGCTCAATGGGACAACTTGATGCTCCATAATGGGTTGCTCTGGCGGAAATGGAAAACACTGCAAGGGAATGGTAGCCATCGACAACTAGTCATACCCAGAAAGAAAGTGCCGAACCAGAGGCTACCACAGTTGCGACTAAACTTGTAAATGAAGTGTTCTGGAGATTTGAGAGTGCCCTTGGGCATCTCCAAGGGCACTCCAAATCTCCAGAACAGCGATCAAGGGCGGAACTTCGAGTCGCAAGTGGTCCAAGGACAGATTCCTTGGTACACTTGCGACTCGAAGTTCCGCCCGAGTTAAATATCTAGGAATTCATAAAATCCGGACAACCCCATATCACCCGCAGGCCGTTGGAAAGGTGGAAAGGTTCAACCAGACTTTGGAACGGCATTTAGCTCAAGTAGTAGACAACCATAAGGATGATTGGGATGAGTACATTCCCCTATTCCTGATGTCATACAGAGCTGCGATACACGAGACCATCAACGTTACTCCAGCATATGCCAATTTTGGAAGCGAGTTGCGATTACCAGCTGATCTGCTCTCGGGTTGTCCGCCAGATACACCCATGGAAATAACGGAGTATGTGAGCGACCTCCGGATCTCCTTGGTCTGCCCACATAATCCTGTTCGACGTAAAGGAAAGTCTCCGAAGCTTCAAGCGAGTTGGGAAGGGCCCTACAAAGTAATCACTAGGATAAATGACGTAACACTACGAATTCGTCGTACCCCCCCAAGTCCTATAAAGGTGGTACACATAGACCGACTGGCTCGGTACCACGGGAGTAACGATGATCTGGACGATCATGTCTTGAGAGGGGGCAATGTGACGTAGAACCTCTTTGAATGTAGGTGTAATAACTATTTTATTAAATGTAGTTATAAGAACTCTTTAGTTAAATGTAATGTAGGTATAGGAACTCTTTTGTTTTTGTAAATAGGTAAGTAGTTTTTTTTTACATGTGATTTTTGCTGGGAATGGGTAGTGGTGAAAAATAAAGGTCGACTGACGTTGTGCAAAATGAAAACGGTGTTTCTTTCCTATCCCTGAACCCGCTTTCGTAACACACTGTTATGTAAATGTATTTTTTTTCTGTACTTTGTGTTTTTATTTATTATTACACCAGGTTTATTTTTTCACAGATGGAATCTGATACTGTTTTCACCCGCCTGTAATATAGCGACTCGTCTCTGCGGCTACTGGAAGTAGACATAAGTGGAAAGTGTATTGCAGTCATCATTTGAAGATATAACAAACAAAATAATAGTAGGAATAAGTACAGTCTGAGATGCTGGGAATCCTTGGGTGTTCAAGAACTTTTCACAGAACGTACGAAGAAATCACGGAACGAGCCGCCATCAGCAAGCTCAAACACCCAATTTCAATATTGCTTAGCTGAAAATCTTAACTCAAGTGACGAAGAGGAGGTAATTTATTGTTAAAAAGCGTTACTAAATGAATATAATAGAGAGAGAAGGTTGTCACTCAGTGAAAATCTCTTTTTATGGTGGAAAATGCATTGCAAGTACACCCGTTTAAGTAGTTTAGTAACGCAGTACCTCACTCTTCGACATCTGAAAGCGTGCAACTCTTCAATACAACTACTGCTGGATTCTTTTATGATCCCTTAAGAAATACACTTTCTGGTGAGAAGGCTGCGAAATAACTTTTTGTAATTTATAAATAAAATAAAAAGCCTTTTTATTCATTTATTATATCCGTTATCTAGTACCCATGATACAAGCGTAAGCTTAGTATGGGGCTAGATGGCGCTGTGTGATATGTCCTGAAATATTTATTTATTTATTTGCAAAATTTTTTTTGTATGTGGAAGTATTATTATAAGGTTTTTTTGTATTATCTTTGTAAAGTATACATTACCTTTGCTAGAATATTGATTACTTATTGAAAAAATAATAATAATGTTTTGTATTAGAAGTTAATGTAAGTCGTTGATAATAATAAGTTATGTGAACATTAAGTAACTATAATAAAGAAAACTGTGATTGTTATGTAAAACTTAAATATGTAACATTTGAAATATTTCATCTTTGCCATAATATGTTGTTTATTGAAAATGTTTAATATTATTTCATGCTATTAATGTTAAGACGTTGTATAATTATAAGTGAAAATTAAGTAATTATAATAAATAATATAGAAAGAAATATCATATTCATCTTAGATTACGGTAAATAAATATGTGCAATGTGTAATGACCAAATTTAGATTCTCATAGTTTGTTAAAGTTGTTATTATAAATACTTTAATGGCATTACTTAACAATAACTCGGAGACTGATTGTAAGTGATAATGGTAATACATGGTATAATTAAAAGTAAGTGAAAATAAAGTAAGTTATTATAATAGATAATAAAGGAAAGGAAGGCGATTATGTTAAACTTAGATAACAGTAAATATATATGTGCAATGTCCATATTTTGGTTCTCATAGTTTGTTATCGTTTTTTTTATTACAAATACTTAATTGGCTTTACTTAATGATTGAGACTGATTGTAATTAACGAGTATAATGGTAAAACGTTGCGTGTGTTGTGTAACTGTAAGGAAAAGGAACATAGATGATTATCTTAAACTTAAATTAGAGTAAGCAGATATTATGTGCGTGTGTTTGTCACCGTTGATAAATAGCTAATAATTATTACTCAGAGACTGATTGTAGTTCCTACAAAATGGTTACACATAAATAAAACCATTTAAAAACTATTTGTGTTTTTTTTTCATCGTAAATTTTCGCAACTTTTGAGTTTTTAGTCTGGAACAGTTTATTGACAGGCAACTAGGTTATTTTTTGTCGTTCAGGAATAATTTTACTGGATAGTAGGCTTTACCCAATAGATATGCATTTAACATTTATTTGAATTTTGGTATTTGGTCGATACTTTAATTTTCTTAGGTAGTTTATTGAATATTTTAGTAGCCTTGCAAAAAACGCTTTTGGAAAAGTATCAGTGTTGGACTGTCTCTCATATAGTTAATTTTCATGTCTGCTTCCTTCTGACTTCAATCTGAATAGTTCTGGATTACTTTTGACAAACATTGCTACTTCGCTTATGTAGAGACAGGCAAAGTTAGAATTTTGAGATTGATGAAGTTTTCTTTGCAGTGTGCCCTTTTACTTTACCTACATATAGATCTTATGCGTCGTTTTTGAGCTCGAAACACTTTGATACGATCGGTAGAATTGCCCCAAAACATGATTCCATAGCGCAGAACAGATGCAACATGGCCACGATATGCGGTCAACATAGTTGTATATAATACGTTATATGGTTTCTTCCGTGTAGTTTTATTTTTATTTATTATATTCCATGTGGTCTGGTGGTCCTGACCTATTTTTAGAATTTTGAATGTAGTAGTTATTTTGTACCTTCTGAGTAAGATTAATGATTTTCTGAAACTTTTTAGTATACACTCTTAGTGCATTCTTAGCAGTTTTTGTTCTGGTCGCTCTGTAATGTAATGCCAAAGATTTATCTTTCGACGTGCACAAGCCTTAACATCTTTTGACACCCACGGTTCTTTTTTATTTAAGTAGGTACGTTTTACTCTGATTTTTGGAAAACACGGAACAAAGAAGTGTGCATTAGATCTATGAGTTGATTCCTAGCACCCACGAAGTTGGTGCCGCAGTCAGAGTAGACAACATCGCAGCGGCCTACGAGCGACAAAACGACGATGAGTAGCAACAAAAGCTTCGGTGGATAGACTAGACACGATTTCGGTAATGACATTGATACATTTATGTTACACTAGTATTTTTATATATATACAAAATGTATCACCTATTAAAGCTAAGCACAGCATGCACAAATTTATTATTACTACAATAAATAAAGATAATGAAAGTATTTTTACAAACTAATCCTAGTTGTAAACAATAGCATTGTTGTTTAGGAACTTAACAAGTTTTGGATTTGAAATTTATGCAATATTAAATTATATTTAGTGTGATACGAAGGGTACTTACTAGGTACATCAAGAAGCTTAGAAATTTGGCTACAGTACAGCATTTAGCAAATATACAAGGGATAATCTGTTTTTATGAACAAAATAGTTTAGTTTTAGGTGTGGGCACCGTCGAGTACCGCCAAGCAGCTAGCTGGGGTGACGAGGATGCCCACACCCAGGTTCTGAGACTGGTTATACATTTGAGCCTCGAAGTGGGATTCCACTGCAGGGCTGGGGCTCACCGGCCCTCAGCGCAGAAGCCGTAAATGTGAACTTGTAAATAAGTATTGTAATTATTGCAAAAATTGTATGATTTTAGTTACATTGCCCCTAACAATCAACCGAATCAATACTACCAAAATAGGTATAAAAATAAAAGTGCCTTTTGTTAAAAAAGTTTGTTGGATTTGCCTCAATAGAGCTAGGGATCATTATGATTGGCAAGGTGAAGGTGATACAAAGATTAGTTGAAATATCCTCAATAATGTATCAGTATTGTCACCCTAGTTAGAAAAGGACTACGCCTCTCGTACATGCGCCTCGCTCTGCTTGTAATTTGATCAGCACACATCACTCCTTTATATTATTATCTCTATCATTGGTCCATCAAGTCAATTCGCTTCACTCTTAGGCTAAGGACTCACGGAGCGATATTTCCCGCGCTCGCCGCGGTGGCGGAATCGAGTTTAATTTTCAAAACTCACGAGACCGGAGTTCTGTGCGGTCCCGCAGACGCCGCGGCTGCGATTATCGCCCGCAAACCTGGCGGTTGATTATCGCAAGAAGGGCCTTCGCCGGACGCTGATCGCAGGGGCACGCGGGTGGAACCCGCCGCGGCTGCGGGATGGCGAGCCGCGGCCGCTTGTACAAGATGACCACGGGAGCCGCAAACAATCGCAACCGCCTGTTATATCTTCGAAAATTATACATATAAATTATATGCTGTAAGGGGTCTAAGATATTTATGCATAATATTAAATCAACAATGTGTTTAAGGTATTACATTGGATAAGGATTATTGCTGTATTGGTTAAAATCGCTTCGTAAATAAGCCTATAATTCTAGTAAAAGTAAAAGTTAAAAATTGTTTATTGTGGGTACGTAAGAGATAAACATATACCATCGCGAACTTTATTGTTGACCTTTTAAAGATATACTCGTACAATACTTAGTACATTATTTTGATCTATGTATCTCGTAGAGTTCAGCCAGCGTTTGCAATGTAAGCTCAAAAAATGTGTTTACTTACGAATTCACTTTAGTAACCTTGAATATTAGAATCATTTCTCTATCAATTTTTAATTGATAGAGAAATTCATCAAAATCCGTTGAGTAGTTTTAAAGATCTAAGAAAACATACATACATAACATACAGACAGACGCGAGAACGCTACTTTGCTTTATACTATGTAGTGATAATGACGAATAACGCATAATAAATAAATAAATAACGCAGATTTCATTATTAATTTTACATATTAATCCAACATTTTGATGAGCTAATTTAGATCTCCAATTTAAAAAAAGTAGTCTAAGACGTTGTTTAATTATTAGCCCAGAACTTTAAAAAATCTATACTAATAATTTAAACCACGTTTGTAATAAGACAGAATGGGTCTTAATACAAAACGTGGTTTACCTATTAGTCCAGAACTTTGGAAATACCGAAATGGATCTGAATAATCACGCAAGTACCGCCTCGGCCCTGGTTCTCTAAATCTTCTTGTATTATTTACAAAACCAACAAATTCTGCATAGTCCGACATTTTGTTGTAGTGTGTTGATAGAGGCTGTCACTGTGGGACCCTATTGTGCCATGATTAATGATTGGTAAATGCAACAGTGTGATTGTGTTGCAGCACCGGCAGCTGAACGCGGACGCAGCGTCGTTCTTGCCTCCCTTCCAGCGCTACCGCGTGTACCGGCTCAGCGCGCAGGTACGTGTTCGCTGCTCGCTAGTTTTCCCTACCCCGCAGCCTACTCTCGCCTCATGCGTGTGTGTGTGTGCAGGCGGAGGAGCATGCGGCGCTTCGGGCAGGGCACGCGCGCGCGGAGGCGGTCGCCCACGGCAGCGAGGCTGTGCGCGCCGCCGTGCTGCAGCCCTTGGACGCCGCCGCTCAGGCCGAGCCCGCCGAGCCTGAAGCGGCGGCGCAGCCAGTGCACGAGTACCGCGCGCCGGCCGCGTCTCCCGCAAGCGCAAACACCGCGGCGAGTCCGCGCCCGACCCCGTACGCCGGCGCCCAGTACGCGCGCCTGCGCACCGACAAGCCTCCGGCCAAGCCGCACAAGCACCGCAAGGCCAAGTGATCGAGCCCTTCCCCTCGCTACCCGCCTCCGCTCGCGTCGCTCTGTGACTTAGTCTCGGAAAGTGCATGACCGAGATGGAGAGCGACACTCGAATGACAAGTACTCAAGTTGTCTCATTTTCTAGCTTTCTAAATAGTATTTGAAC
>OZ026808.1:857450-897710 GCA_964023185.1 Macaria liturata
GAACTCGGCACCCTGGCCGTTGCCGAAGCGGCCCTGCGTGCCCACAGCCGTGAGCACGTGCACGGCGCGAAGGTCCACCTCCAGCCACTCGCGCGCGTCTGGCGCGATCTGCTCGCGCGGGCACCAGGCGCCGCCGCCACGCTCCGTGTTCAGGCGTGCGTGCTGCGCCGCCACGCTGCCGTCGTTGTAACTGGAGCTGGCCGACACGGCCGCGTCCGGGATCTGCCCGCTCTCCATGCCCAGCGGGGCGATGCACGCCGCTGCAACGAACAACACACACTACACTTAGTATGGGGCTAGAGAGCCTGAGAGCTGTGTGTAATATCCCGAAATATATATCTGTTAATTTATTGCTCCACCCCACGCCCTGCGTCCAGAGCCAGACATACCTACCACAGTCAATCATTCTTACACTCATTCATTTAATTCTCCCTATTTATAATACAATGAAAAATTACCACAAACGTTATATAAACTACCTTCTATTCTTTTTGTATTGTTCTATTTATATTAGGTATATTTGCAAATTATAATCATAATCATCTTTATTCATAACTAGCTGTCCCGGCAGACTTCGTACTGCCACAATCGATAAATAAAAGACCTAAACTTTTGTATAAATTAATTTCATTTTTTTTTTGTTTTTTTTTTTTCATTTTAAACCTTTCCTAGACTTCTACGAACATTTCAAGACTAAGATAAGATAAATCCGTTCAGCCGTTCTCGAGTTTTAATCAGACTAACGAACAACAATTCATTTTTATTTATAAAGAAAGAAGATAAATGATTACATGTCAACAAAAAATATATGAAAAGAACTACAATTTCGGTAGGTAGTTATTATAAAACGAATTAAATATTTAATTTAAATATGTCAAAATCATAGATAGTTTCCTGGATAAGCCAGCGTTTCAGTCTACTCTTGAAACTTCCTAAGCTTGGTGCCGAGATCACAGTTTCTGATATTTTATTATAAATTGTTGGACCTATAACTTGTGTAACCTTGTTAGATTTTGCCAACGTTATTTTTTCGCACTTGAGGTGGTCTCCAAACCTCGTGTTCATGTGCGTGCCTGCGCCACGAGTGGTGTACGAGGCTAGATTCTGCCTCACGTACACTGCCACCTGGAAGATCACAAGCGACGGCAACGTGAGGATCCCGAGCCTTTTGAAGTGTGGACGGGCGGAGTCGTCCGGGGGGATCTTCGCAATCGCGCGGACTGCGCGCTTCTGCATCCGGAATGCACGCTCCCAGTCCGCGGCGCGCCTCCACAGCTCTGCGCCGTATTGCAGCACGGAGTGCACTGTGGCGAAGTAGCAGCACCGCACCACGTCCGAAGAGACCACTCTGGAGA
The DNA here is from genome assembly GCA_964023185.1 of Macaria liturata. Lineage (NCBI taxonomy): Eukaryota > Metazoa > Arthropoda > Insecta > Lepidoptera > Geometridae > Macaria > Macaria liturata. Next base: position 858,806 of record OZ026808.1, read on the forward strand.
GACGGTTCAATGCGAAGCATGCACTTCCTAGTTTACCACACAATTGTTTGTTTATTTGATTCTCTCAAACTAGTCCCCTATCTAGCTCGAAACCTAAGAATGTAGTAGAGGAAACTTGTTTTATTTTTTCTTTGTTGACATACACGCCTAGTGACCTAAGAGTTCGTCCATTCAAATAGAAGTGTATGTAATGTGTTTTAGTTAGGTTCATTGCTAGGGTTGAACCAGGCAGCGATCTGTGCGGTGGTGGAATTCAACTTCACTTCTGGCTGCTCGATTGATGATGACGTCACTATGGCGGCTACGTCATCAGCGTATATGTACACTTCAGCAGCAGTTACAGCGTTTGGTAAATCGTTTACCAGCAGGGAAAATAGTATGTTCGATACTGAGGACCCCTGCGCCACTCCCATGGTGGTTTCGAGTGGATCCGATCTGACCGCGCCTCCTCCGCCGACTACAAGCTGGCTTCTGCTCTGCATGAGGTCGCAACTTGGCGTTCAGCACTCCTGGATCAGCTAACTCGAACGCCTTAGAGAGGTCGCAGCAGAGAAGAGCGACGTGCTGCTTCGGTCTGCTGTCTCTCGCTGACGTCACCCATCTTATCACCTTACGGATGAGAGAGGTGGTCGGCCTGCCCTCACGGTACGCGTACTGACGATCTGAGAGGGCGCAGGATTCTGTGAAGTACTGAGTAAGACGTGAGGTAAGTCCATTTTCCATAATTTTAGCCACCGCAGAGATTATTGAAACTGGCCTATAGTTGTCCATTATTTCCCGCTTACCCTTTCCTTTGAAGAGAGGGGACACCTTAGCCACTTTCAGTGGCATAGGAAACTTTCCTTCTCTTATGCAGGTGTTAAAGAGGTGAGCCAACACTGGTGAGAGGGGAATAGCGGTCAATCTAAAAATATCCATGGACAACCCATAAACATCCTTTGAGGTCTTCGGAGGGATGCGCGAGGTTATAATTGTATGCACTTCGTCGGCGGTGAAGCGCCGGAGCCAGAGCGAGCGGTCAGCAGGCGCGCGCGCCGAGTTCAGTGCGGCGCTGGCGCGGCAGGCGTCCGCGCGCTGCACTCCGTACGTAGCCGTTGCGCTCAGGAACCGCGCGTTCATCGCATTCACTGCATGCGTCTTGGAGCTGAACGGTGTGCCATCTTTTGTTTTTATCACTTCTGTGAAGTCTAATTGGGGGTTATTGTTGGGGTATATTATATATATGAAAGTTTTATTTTTATTTCAATACTGAAAAATTAAAGTAGGTACCTATAAAATATATTCTTGATGAGAAATCAAGACTTAAAAATTACAGACTTTTAAATTAGGATGATCACATAGAATCAGTTAAAAAGTGTACTACATCCAGTATGTTGTATTGATGTATTAACATCTTTAATAATTTCCAAGACATGTGAGAAAAGGTTATTAGCTCAATGGATTATAGAAACTCAGTAGACGCTCGCCTCGAAGGCGGTCGATAGTTTTCAAAGTGGTATTAGGTAATGCATGTGATTATTACGACTAGGTAGACAAAGATACACCTTACTTTAAAATATTATTAATTATTTTTGTTGGTATCCTCTAGTTCCCAATTTATATGGTCGGTTAAAAATAATAACAAGCTACGTCAGACTCAGAGAACCTTCCTGAAAACTGTCAACAGCAGAGTTGTTGAGTGTTATACACAAGAACCTTCAGATGGCTGAAAACTGTCAACAGCAGAGTTGTTGAGTGTTATACACAGGAACTTATTTTGTCGTGTGTGTATGTAGTTATGTATGTATGCGAGCGCGCTTCACTGAACACGCGGCGCGGTAACTGACCTCTCGCACGACGCGCTAAGTACTAATGATTCCATTTCACTTTATATTCAAAATAAAACTTGACATTTATTTAGTAAACAAAATTGTATTAAATTGTAACGTGACGTGACACAGTAGTTTGTGAAGCATATTTAAGCTACAAGCTATTTAAGTGACGCTACAATATATTTTGCAGGTTTTATATATTTTGCAATATCAACTTATCAAGATTCTTTATTATTTGTGTATACAAAATAAAAACTGATTCTCTAGCGAAATTTTATTAAATGAATCAAAGTAATGTCTTCGTACTTTAAAATACACGACAGGGTATAGAGTCACGCTGAGTATAGTTACTCGTAGAATACCGAGATATACATTTTAGCGTCACTTAGCTGGAGCGGAGGAATCAATCACCCTGGCCCTAGAGTTAGCATGAGCTTGTCAGCAATATCGCGTCTCTGCTTCAATTGTTCCTTAAACAGATGTAATTGCAAAAACAAGAGTTCCTTTGTTAGGAGGCGTGGCCGGCGAGCACGCGAGCTCCGCCGCGGCGGCTGGTCGCGCGTGTCGCCGCGCCCCGAGCGCCGCATGCCTAATCGCAGCTCGCGTGATGCCGCTCTACTATTATTTTAATTACCTTCATACTGGGAGGGGGTGTCGTTAACTTTTCATTTTTACGTGTAAGTGGGGAGGAGGGGGCGAGGGATGTAATGTGTTTCCGAAGTGTTGGGCGAGCGGCGAGTTGTAACGGCGCGATCGATGCCACTAAATAATAAGTGGGCCTGTGATGTCGCCGCGCCGAGTGCCGAGTGTACGGCTCCTTCCTCCGCGACCGCCGGCCATGGTTACACTTCTCGACCACAAGGAGAAACAAATATAAAATATTTAAAACGACCACTATTCAGTTCTCTTTCTTCGAGTCGTATTTCTCATTACTGAGGGTCGTGTCTCCCGCAAAATAAAGTCATTGGAGATTTCTCTTGGACGATTTCATCGTGGTGGTCGCCCAGACCTTTTCTCAGAACCTATTCAGATATGTCCTTACAAAATCATAGTGATTACTTGACAGCTGTTCATTCAACTGCGGAATTCAGTCATTAAAAATCATGTTGTTTTCATAACTCTTCAAATCGTAGACTTTTTATTATCTGTTTAACACGAAATTTGTATGCAAAATGCACTGAGTAAGCGCATTGCGACGACGTCAGTATATTTCATACTGTATGTACTTTTTATTTATTAATATAACTTTACAATACAATACATTTATTCATAATTCCATTATTACAAGTCATACATTTAATTCATTTACATGTCAGTCTATTAGATATCTATCACTATAGTTATTTTATATATCACATTTCTGGTACCTTGAAAAATATTGGTGGTATAGGTTTATTGCGAGACATGATTATTATTCGCAATTTGTTTAGTCCGATTCTTGCTTTGCAGTGTGTAGTGGGCGCGCGGGCGTGCGTCGGAAGCCGGCGCGCTTCCGGCGGCGCACGCGAAAGTGCGCGCGACGTGAGCCGACTCACAAGCACACTACCTGCCCCCGCTCTATCAGGTCATTCTTGCAACTACACAAGTACATTACTTGCACATATTCATTTATTTTCGTCAAGCCTATTTACACGTCAAATAAATTATATTACATTACATTTATGTAACATGAATAATTTCACAAAATGTTTAAGCTCGCCTAATTTATCCAACTCCGCAACAAGTGGTCGTTTTGGAAAATTCAACCGAATTTATAGCCTTACCGACTACGTCTATTTTGATCATGTCCCAATGAGGCTGAACCAATTTCGATTAAACATATACCTCTTTCTTAATTGATATTTTATACCAGATGTGACACAAATATAGTAATATCACTGTACTATAGTTCCCGTAAGACATGATTCAATTTAATTGTAATACCGGCTAGCACATACTTCGAAAATTAGCTCGACATGTTTCGGAACACTACGGATTCCTTCATCAGGAGGTTTCGTTCAAGGCGGTTATTACAATTAAATCACTTACTTAATCTTTCCAAGAAACCCGAGGACAGTTATAAGTATTTTTAAAGAATTTATTATAAGCCTAGCTAGTAGAAAAAAAATATACAACCATCTGTACAATCCATACAGACGAAATTTTGCACATGTGTGTGTTAAAATCCAAAATAGATTCTCATAGTTAAATTTTACATAATTCTGACAATATCATTAATATACAGGTGAAATAAATAGCCCCCTTTATTCGTCGGTAGAAGTCGGTTAAAAAAGTGTTAGTTTGCCGTATGTTGTAAGGAGTAATAGCAATGTCCCGAGGTAAGTAAACGAATAGACGTGGAAGGCACTCCACGAGCGGGTTATTTACTCAGCACGTGGAGTGTATACAGACGGGAGCCAGTGACGGCGGCTACGTGCATTACTAGTGCTCGCCCGCGGCTTCACCATAAAAAGTAGCATATTATGTCACTTTCAGGACCTCAGGAAATTATATGAAAAACTTCATACAATTTTATGATAATAAAATTTTGGTTAAAATAAAGTAAAAAATTTCTCCCAGGTATCTTTACAAGCTGCTTTAATCGACTTTTTAAAATATAAGTTTATCCATTCGAGATACTTATTTATGTGTGAGATATTGTCAGAATTGGATAAAATTTCAGTAATTATTATGATATATATAGGATTTTATCACGTGTGCCATATTTCGTACGTATGTATGTTTGTACATGAATTCCTCAAGAATTTTAGGATCGGGAGACGATCTTCGTAACAGTTTAACGGCTATAACAAAGTCATTTTTTATTTGAAATTACACTATTAATACAATATTATTAATATTTCATAACATGCTGTGACTTTCTACGTTGTAACGTCACATAAAGGATTTTTATATTTTAGTTCGGCTTGTGTCCGCAGGGCTGTGTGGCGCGAGGGCCCTTCATCGCAGCGCCGACGGCCGCGGGGCACACTCACTATGTTTAACCCACTTCAAACGAACATCTTGACTATTCCACCTCTGCGGATATGTATGTATTTTGTATGCGCTATTGTCGGCGTGGGTGCTACTGCTCTTTGATACGTGACATAATGGATGTATGATGTCTAACTTCCAATTAGAAAGTATTAAATAATTAGAGTTAATAGGTATCTTCTAGGTAAATGTGTTACACCCTAGGCTGCAGCAATGCTTAACATCAGGCAGGCTGTAGTCAAACGTAAACCCACGTAAAAAATAAGAACCTATGTAGGTACATACACTCTAGGTTTACATCTAGAAGATATACAATTATTAACTATAGATATTATACATACATCAGTTAATATATTTGTAGTGCTTTGGTTAAGTTTAGTATATTAAATTTTACATTGTATTTTCAGTTTTTAAACTTTTATGAATGAATCAAAATTAATGAATTGCAATACAAGTAACCGTAGAGCCTGTACACAGTAGCTAAAATCAAGCATATCGGTAGTTAGTGAGATTTGTAAAATTTGTGGACATTGCCTGAGCTCATATAGCGCTACGCCCGGTGGCGAGTATGTTAATATAAAATAATTTTGAATAATTAATTATTATAATATTTAATTTTCGAAATTTTCTTCTATTTATTAAGTATTATATTATGTGTGTTTTAGTTTAGCTTAGTGCCTGTTTTGCAGACTATTAATAAATAAATAAATGTTATTCATTTCAAATATATCATTGGTTAAATCAAATGTACAGTAGATTTTATTTATGTTTTATATTTGAAATGGTAGACGTTTGGACTGAGGTAAGCAATCAGCGTCATGTATGTAAGCTTGTATGTAGAACCTGGTCCATATACCTGGTCCCTGACTTTTACAAAGAGTGGAGAAATAAAATCATTCATCATTCATTTGTTGTGCTTTTCACACAACAAAGTTCTTTCATTAGTGGGACAAGGGTGGCATACATTACGCCGCTTTTTGTAAAAGCTGAACGCAGCAGGTAATATGTGATTAGCTTAGATACAGAGGTACACATGACACATGGAGCACTCACAGAGGTCGAGCGCGCGCGCCCGCGCCGCCAGCACCAGCAGCAGCAGCGAGGGCGCCAGCATGCCGCCGCGCCGCCTGCAACACACACACACACACACACATTAAACTAACACATACACTAAAATACTTTAGAAATAATGTACAAGCGCTTTTACTTAAAACTACATAAAGTGGACTGTATAAATTTGAACTTTGTGTGGACTATATAAAACAATTTTGACACAGTGTGATATGGGCACAACAGCAATTTCCTGCTCGCCCATTAATCAAATAAATAAAGTTGTTACATGATTACAGCCAACATGATTTTGGAATTTAGATATTTATTTTTCATTTCATACAATCACCAATATTCCAATGATGATCGCCAATATCATTTTTACAGTAAATATGTAATCTTAATTGAAAAATTTATCAATTGTGCTGTTCTAACAAAAGAAACATTATTTTACAAGGTTATGTTGGTGAATTTTGATGAATTGTCAAAATTGTTACCTGTTCTATTAAAATGACTCCACCATAATAGTGAGTATAATAGTAGATGCCTGTAGATTCAGTTTGTGTTTAATTTAGTATGTTGCAATAGAGTAGGTATCAATAAAACTGTCAACTTAATGCAACCATACATGTTAACTTAATGCAGTCTTGCCCAGGATGGTGGTGATGTGTTTCCATGTGCTTACTTTTTAACACAAATAGGGTTATATTCAACTACAGGCCGACTGATGTTAAGCATCGCTGTATTGTAAGATGCAAAAACATTTGGTTAGAAGAAGCTTGTTAGCTCTAAATTTGAGACTCCAGAAATGTAAGTTTCAGTAAACAGTGCTCCTGGTAGAGTGTCAGAATGCTAATCTCTTTTATATGCACACGGATAACACTGGTGACACAGTATTTACTTAGATATTTAGTTATTTCAGGTTTATTCTGTTTTGGGTGACATATTTAATAATTAAAATAAACACTGCACTCAGCTCTCTACTAAATAAAACTATTTGTTACTAAGATTAAACAATAAAACATACAATGAGAATCCAATTGATAGACACAGTGTGTAGTGATAGATGACTTTGAATGAGCTATGAGCCATGTTTTAACAAACAACTTGTACAGCTATAATGATGTGACAAGAAGCAAGCAGCTGCGTTCAGTCAGCTAGTAGGTACTGCACGCAAACACTGCGACCGACACTGCTACTTGCCACAGAACAAGGGATTGTTTGTAGCCCAGGGCCCTCACTCACTACTCGATCAATCTCAATCTCGTCCATTACTTTACTTGTCTTGCTAAAACAAAATCATTTGCATCCACATACCTACATTGGAATTACTAATAAGATGATCGCTACGCACCTTCGAGCGGCAGGCACATAGGTGTAGCCAGGTGACACACAAACTATTAACATAGCTTAGTCCTCGCGAAGCTAGAATCACACGCCATTTCTTGTGGTTAAACTAATATACAGATTTGTAAGCGCATTTCCGCACATTAGAAGTATTCGTTTTATTCATTAAACATTTATAATCGTGATAATGATTTAGAAAAAGGATCTGAACTGCTAACATTAGTACACAGACAGGGGCACGCACGTATAGGTACTCTACTCTACAGTCCACGGGCCCTGGAATCTTCAATCTACATCTACTGCCACAGATTATACGAAGTTCTCTATGGATTTTAAATTTACTTTTTAATGCAATCCATTGTCATTTACAAGAAATTACTAAAGCGTTTAGAGCTACGTTAAAGAAATAGTTGAATCACTTCAATAATCTCTAACCATCCATAATTATGATTACAAAAACATTATGATTACTAAGATATTTAATTAATTTCGTATATTTGCTCTCGTCCGAGTAGTAATGTTTTTTTTTTTAATCCTGACCTCACTGATTTACGTAGTCTGCTACTATTTGAGTTTATGTACTTACATAAGATGGTCAAACAGAGACAAAAAAATCTGGGCTCATAATGAGAGGGATAAAAATCGTTGATCATAGAATATAATATTTTAAATATGTATTATACCTATATTCTATAGTTAATATTTACATGTCATTTAAAATTTCCCGCGTGAAAGGTAAATTAAAAAGAACGTACTTTGTCTATGGCCTCTTTGAGTTTACCAAGTTGTAAAAACTTTATGTTTATTTAGGGAAATAAGTCTTACAAAACATAATATGTATTAAACATACACATAGGTAATAACATTCTATACTTATTATATAGAATACACTGAAATTATCAGTTCGCATCAAAAAAGTGACAGAACATAATTATGGTTATGAAATTAAAATCATCACTTTTAATGATACTTTAAAATAATAAAAACTATGATTGTATGTATTTACAAGATTTTATTTACTAGCTACATTTTTTGTAATGTTCTAGATCTGCTAGATCCAAAACATTTTGCTAAGTCATTTTCTGTTTTATGGGAAAATTTGATAATTGCGCCTGGTACCCCTGATTGACAGTATGGTTGTCGTTGTCTGTCCGACATTCTTTTTTGGATTGGATTGAGATTTTCCGTTTTGAAAGGTTTTATTTTATATTGGCTAGGCACGTGGCTAATTTGTGTCTAGTTATTGTAACTATCAAAATTCTCGTGAACAATGGCGAATATTGCAGCGAAACGTATCAAGAGAGAATTTCGGGAAGTCGTAAAGAGTGAAGAGGTAAGAGAATTTGTTGCAATGTTCTATTGGTATATAAATTGAAATATATATATATATAAAAAGAGTTAAAAAATGGTTAACACAGAAGACATTTTATTCACACAATGAGTACCTACCTCTTGTGGATTAATTTTGATTAATGTATGAAATATGTAGGTAGTACATTGATTTTTCTTTAAAGCTTTGATAATGACGTGATATTTGATTTATTTATTTTAAGTATTGACATGTAACTGCTGTTTGTTATGAATAAATATCTGAATCTGAATAAACGTGAAAACATGGAAGAACGACATTAGTTACTTGCACTTTTCATGACGCCGTATGTCAAGGGTAAAGTAATTGGATCGTGAAACGCCAGCCACGATACATATTCCTTAGCAGGCGGTGGCGGTAGAGAATCGCGAGGACATTGTTCTGAAAGCTAGCATGATTCAGCATGGCATGCGCCCTTCGTGCCATTGACTCGAGACAGTGCAATATGGTTGGTAGAGACGCGGCAGTGTGAAGCTAGACTCGACTAACTGGGAAAGAGAAGGGAAGTGGCTCGGTGCTGGCCCGGACTCTGCTCCGAACCCTGTCTCAGTGCTGTGAGGAAGGAGCACTCAGCCATGCCTGAACATGTTATGGTTTCATGTTAGCATTCAAGTAGACAGTCTGGATAGCTTTTGATCAAATATAATTGTAATTTTTATAGTGTTTTGAAGTGTATACTGCTCCTATGAAAATAAATGATTATGTTGAATAACATTGTATACAAGTAACAAAACCATTGTCTGTTATTAGTAACATGCTGCTGGAGTACTGATCTGCACATTATTCTAATACCACAGAGGTGATGGGTCATGTTGCACAAAACACCCCAAGTGGGATGTCCGTGCAGGACCCATTGCCCCTCCCTTAGAATTATGATGGGTCATTCAAATTCAAATTCATCAAATTCAAATGTTTTTATTAACTAAAGAAATGAAATACATACATGCACATACAAGGTACATAATAATACAAAAATAACCTTATTTTAATTTTACATATTAAGTACATACATTCAGTAACACTACAATTTTCATGGTGATGGTTTACTTGTACCTCTCCTACTTTTTCAAGAGTTGTGGTGTCTGAAATTCGACCTGTTGTACTGTCAAGTGTTGTTTCTACTTGATCTTAATTAACTTTCTCTGGCTTTGCAGTGCAGTAGCATATGTTCTGCAGTCTAGTCTTCATAGAGTGTCTATCTATTGTTCCAATAAACGGTTGGTACTACTTAGTTGAGATCACATTGTCCGGGCTTTGATAATTCTTACCAGTTGATGTAAATCTGATCAGCGCAATTTTAAAAAGATGTTTGTTGTATTCCTGCTTACTATGGGGTAGAAAATGTTGCATAGTCTGCTCAATCAAATCATCAAAAATATATTTATTTACCATACAAACATTAAATACATTGGTGCACTTATAAGTAATGCTGTCTTATTTGTTTTTCCAAAGATTTAATGGTTTGTTTCTTGTGTAAACCCTCAGCAAATTTTGTGTCTTCATCGGTGCAGGATTTTGTCTTCAAAAATATTGTTCTTTTCTTTAGCCGATGTATTTTTTTGCTTCATCATTCATGTGTGCCTGTGACTTTTGGTCCACTTGACCTGTTATTTCACAGTGTGGAATTGTAATACCAGATTGAATTCTGATGGATCTCTATATCTGGTTGTCAATTTTCTGAGTGCATAGTTGACCAAAATAGTGTCAGTAATAATTTTGAAGCACTTGTAACATGTTGTTTCTGTGAAATCCCTTTAAGTTAGCTGTTTCAGCTATCAACAGGCGACTATCGCTTCAGCTTAAAAACCTGTTGTGGTTGTAGGTAGAGCCTTGGATTCTGAAATTTCTAGCTCACTTGAGTAAAATCCAAAACTGATGTGATAGATTGTGTTTGATTATTTATCTGTATTTGTTGTTGTCTGCAGCGCCATATGATGCTAATTGACATCAGAATTATATGATATTATTTGTTGAAGTTGTACTGCAATTTTACAATGTTGGTTTACTGTGCAATATTACAATATTTTGTCAGGTGTTTTTGTTTTGTGTTCTGTTGTTACTTTTCCACAATAGTTGTGTTTTGCAGTAGGATGGTAGTGACAGATATCTGTTCCAATTGATATCATAACTTGATTGAATTACATTTATGGCAAACCTCTAGAGTATAATATTGTTCTGAGTGCACGGAAGCCACTGCATAGTGGCCGTTACAAGTTTGGGCATGTTACATTTGCTAGGTAATTATTAAAGTAATTATATTGAAACTAAATGTACTATTTGTTAGATAACAATGATTAATAGCTTACTAGTTCATTTGGTTTGTTCGGTTGTTGAAGTATGTCTTTGTAGCTTTGTTTCATGAAATGATGTCATTGGCTGGTGGTCTACCTGTGAAGCAATTGCTTATTTTTCATGAAAGTTATCAAATTGTTCTACACCTCTTTGAGCATTTGATATTTGTGACTTTTAAAAAAATACTGTGCTATAATTAAAAATCTATAGGATACCTAACTGCTTACCAATTTACACCAATGCTGTAGGGCACATTGTTGTAACTAAGTAAAATTACCTGTCTTAATGAATAGTATTATCAAGGAAGTGATTATTAACATGGGACTCCATCACATCACTCGGTTTACAAAATAAGTTAAAGATTACCTTAATACAATACAATACATTTATAATATAGTGGTCATACTAAACTCAGTCTGCTGTCGGGGTTTTTGAATTTTAAAAGTGGTCGTTGCTGTTTGTTTATACAGTGTTAAGCCAAAATGTGTCTGAACATGATGAGTTGCGATGCCTTAGTGTGTGTGTGTGGTTTCAGATGGCGGGCGGTGCCATCCGGCTGGAGCTGGTGGAGAACAGCTGGACGGACCTGAGGGGGCAGATCCTAGGCCCCATGGACACGCCGTACGAGGGCGGGCGCTTCGACCTGGAGATCAATGTGCCCGAGACCTACCCCTTTAACCCGCCCAAGGTGCGCTTCGTGACGCGCATCTGGCACCCCAACGTGTCGTCGGTGACGGGCGCCATCTGCCTCGACATCCTCAAGGACCAGTGGGCGGCGGCTCTGACGCTGCGCACCGTGCTGCTGTCCGTGCAGGCGCTGCTGTCGGCGGCCGAGCCCAACGACCCGCAGGACGCTGTGGTGGCCAAGCAGTTCCGCGAAGCGCCCGCCATGTTCGAGCGGACGGCGCGCCACTGGGCGCACGCGTACGCGGCCGGCCCTCGCGCCGAGCCCGACTGCGACGCCAAGGTGCGCCGCCTCACCGACATGGGGCTGGAGGAGAGCCGCGCGCGCCACGCGCTCTCCTCCTTCGACTGGGATCTAGAGCGCGCCACGGAGTACCTGTTCAGTTAGCCGCTCACACCCACTCACCTTACGTGCACGCGGGACGCTGCACTCAAACTTAACTTTTCGTTATATTGTGATTATAAGCGACATGCTTGACTGGTTCTTCACATTTTTCGTTGTACAGTTCTCAATGTACAAAAAATTAATGTTCAAATAGGATTTAATGTAAATGCCAGGCTGCCCTATGTTGTGTAAGTTAAAGTTGTACAAGCGAGTGATGCTGGACTGCAGTGTCGCTAGAGATGTGGGTACATATACACCCTCGTTGCAAATCTACTGCCTGTCTCTAACCGCATCTACACATTCCTTTATTTTACTATTAGCGATAGTCCAAATCTAGACAAGAGACGGCATAACGCCATTTTCAAAAGTATTTCTCAGATTCAGAGGAAGTCCTATTTTTGTAGATTAATTTTGAATTATTATTGTTTTTAATTACCTTCGTACTTTTTACATTTGATATTTAAATAAATATTATCTGATTAGAAAGTGAACCTCTTATAAATGAATAGTGTTCTAAGGAACTTCAAAGAGTCTTCTAAGGACTTTTTATAGTATTCTTTCAGAGTGAAAAGAAACAATAAATAGATGACTTCATAGGCGTGCCAAAGTGAATGACTGTTTTTGACAAACATCTGTCAAAAGTGAAATAAAGGAATGGAAGGTGGCCCTCCGAGGAGCATCGTTGCAGCTTTGTACATTGAGGACTGAAATCAAATTACACGAAATGTGCTGATTACGTTCAAAAGCAATCGACCAGTCTTTATACTTATAAATTAGTTAATATTTTTAGTTTGTAAAATCAAAAGATCGTAAAAGTGCGTAAAGTGCTCGTTCAGTTGATTTGTCGAGTACTATACATTTAGTTAGTTTAAAAAATGATTACAGATGAGCTATGGGAAAATCAAAAACACATTGTAATGTGTATGTGCCGTGAGTTGGCCATTTATCAAATATGTGAGTGTAGTATCGCCCAGCAGCGCTCGCCAGCTACAACTGGGCTGCTGGCGGTCTCTCCATCACTCTACTGGCCCTGGCACACTGCTTTATATGATTCCTTACTATTGTCATATGTAAGGCAGCTCACTGAGAGTTGGGGACCTGCAACCGAGTAGATTGTGCTGTAGTTTAACATAATATATTTTCATAGATTTGTTTTTTCACAAAAGCAGCGGTTGGAGGGTGCCAAACTCTTTGTTTATTGCCACTCGTTGATTACCGTCCCATCTGTTGTTACCGCTTTATTTATAAACAATCATGGCTGAGTAAACATCGTCTCAGATAACACATATATTTAATAACCTGTTTATTTAGTCTTTGTCCAAACAATGAGTTGGAGACTAAAAACATAATAAATACATTTGTATAAGTAAGGCGGCCATTTTTGTGTTTCACGTACACAATGGGAGCTTTTGGGATTCAAAATATGTTGAATTAATTAAATTTAGTTTGGTAAGTGAGAAATGGTGAGTTCCAAGTTCGGGAGAGAGAGGCAGCTGCGGCCTCCTGGTGCAATGGAATAGTAGACTGGCGCGGTACATTCTGCTTTCTAACGTTTAATATATTATTATTGTCACATTGTGGTTTAATTGTACCCTCGTTCCGCCTCCCCAAGTGGACCCTCAGTCCACTAGCTCCACTGAAAGTAGCACAACGTAGGCTATAGCTATATTTTACAATGAACACCCCAGTGGCAGGCTTTGTTATAGTTAGCACTAGTTAGTCACGTCAGAGGACCCTAAGGCTTGCCAACAGATCTGCAGTCTGTCTTTGTTTTCATTAATGAAACGTTCAACAAATTGGGATAGTGTAGAATCGGGTTTTTTTTAAAGGCTCTTCCGAGTTCAAACTTGAGTCAAATTCAAAATTATTTATTGTCATATACAATGTAAGTACACATACAATATAACTCTTAAAAGCACCATACTAGACGCCGGTGCGTCTGTGTTACGGTGATTATTCCTTCCGGGGTCTTATCTTTGGAAAGTATACTTTTTTGAAAATTTACTTTTACAAAATTTAATTAGATTAAATTAATCAGAAAAGGTCAAACTATTAGGTAAGTATTTAGTCAAATAATTAGTGAATAGAAATTTAGAATTATAGTCTTACAAAATTTGTAAGACTAGTTTTTTTAGACTTTAATAGTTTTCATCAGTTTTATAAAATGTTCATTACAAATTGATGCAGTTTTGTTATACTTAATACAAAGTTTATAGATGAACTTTAAAAACAAAGCAAAATTTACTTAGAGATCATTTTGTAAGCTGACTTATAGCTAATAATACTGACAAATTATTCATGAATTGTATACAGAAAAGTTTAAGTGTTTATATTATTACAATCATAGGAATTTGTACATTCATGTGTTTATCAACTTTCATGTATTAAATTTTAGACCTAAGTCACAAACTTCCAAATTTTTATAACCATAACACCCAGTGGCTTGTTCTAACATACTGTATGTTAGTACAAGCCAAAATATTATAATTACACAATTGTACAATAATTGAAAACATTATTCTAGTACCCCTTTACTACTATTTGAGACTCGACTAATTGTTTTCCATGAAGTAGCAGAAAGTCCACGATGGATGATTAACCACGAATTTAAAAGATTAAGTAATGATTACAAACTTAATGATATTATGGCACTATTCGTAGTGAGTATTCTTTTTTTGAAGAATAATATAATAACAATTAACGTTAAAAATGTAGGTAACAATGTATTATGAATGTATATCCTACCTCGGCTAGAGTATATTGTTATAGTGTGCTGAAAAAATAACAAACTCAATAGGTAAATGTTGTGTGTAAGCGCCACCTTGCGGCGGCGCGGCGTATCTCCACGCCGCGCGAGGCTGCGCCGCGAAGGCTGTGCGCGGGCGCAGGCGCGGGGGCGGGGCGCAGGCGGCAGTCTCACAGTCTGCTTGGGGCCGCCGCCGCGCTCGCACGCCCCCGCGCCGCTTCGCATCGCCCCAGAATGTGACATTCGAGCGCCCCGGCCGAGCCACGACTTCCCTCCCTTCGCCTCCGACTACGCTCGTTCCTCCGCACGCTGCTCGTAGCGCGCCCCCGCGCGCCTCGCCCCGCGTGTGCCAGCGCAGTGCAGTGACGCGGCAGACATGACCATCTCGTACGCGGGCGAGGTCCCCAACGGCAGCAGCTTCGGCTGCTTCTGGCGCATCCTGCTCAAGTGAGTGCCGCCGGCCTCGCGTGCGGCCGTGGCGACAGCGCCGCACGCCGAGCTCTATGCTAATTACATCACTTTCTTTATCAATTGCGTGCTACAGCAGCGGCGTTGTTGTGGGAGCGATCAGCTGTTAGCGCGGGTCACGTGGCTGACGCGGGCCCGCCGAGCCCCTGCCGTGCGCATGCCCCGCAACCAGCCGCCCGCGCATAGGTATACGTACTTTCACCTTCTTACATATACCATTCCAACTTGACTCCTACTCCATGGTAAACAAACATAGAATATACTTGTTTGCCTCTCTATTGTCATTCACTGTGTATGTGTTACTGTATGTCTTGAGTATGGTTAATCTTGACCGCTTAGTCGTCATTCAATCGATGAAACCATAGAGACGAGTCTGATAAATTATATACTTAATCGTCGTTTATTTCCAACTACTTACTACTTTTCAAGTGTTAGCGGAATAATAACAAAAATAAACTTATTGAAAAACATAATCATAACATCAACTTACTATGAAAAAGCGAAAGTCTGCTTCAATAGGGTCCTGAGTGTAATGTAGGATACTTCTCATCAATAGAGTAATATTGTGACACATGAGCTGGCTTCCCTTACTCTATCAGTTTATTCCAAACATCATGACCAGTACACAGTAGTCACTCGTCCCCACTGTCAGTGGACTGTTGGTCTCCATGCTCCTGGTGACTCCACACGTCAGTATATATATGTCAATATTAGTATGTATATGGCTGGTCATAAATTGTAATCCTACTAATATTGTAAACTGCGAGTGTGTGTTTCCAACTATTTGCTCAAATGGCACCAATTTCGTATGGTGATAGGTAAGATCCTGTTTTTAATCGACTTCCAAAAAACAGAGCTTAACAAGTCTTTGAAAGTTTTTTTTGTGGGAATGTTACGCGATTACTCCGTTGTTTATGAACCGATTTCGCAAATTCTTTTTTTATTCGATGAGAATAGTTTCCGAAATGGTTAAATTTTTATCATTCGGTCTTGTACTTTTTGAATGAAAAACCAATAAACCAACAAATTAGTAAATTTTACGCAATACAATTTTACCTATGTTTAAAAAACGACACCTCGGATTTTGGTGCGCTCTTCTGTGATGTGTTGAGGTTTGATTGGTGTATCTTTCTAGTTATGCGTTACGATACCAAATTTTACGGATTTCAATAAGAATACTTATAGGATTGTAAGTTTCAATAATTTGATGGATTCTTTACTCCCAACTCTGAATTTTGAAGTCACAAAAATGAAAATAAATGATTTATTAACATTTTAGTGACAGTAGACTAGAAGTCATGTTTTGATTTTTTTAAATAAAGTCTTGTAAATAATGCGACATAACCTTTTAAAGGCAAGCATTTTATTTCTCTTTCTATTTTATGGCTTTAGCGCGTCAAAACCCACAACTTTTGTTTTACGACACTTGGAAATTTGCTGACAAGACGGCGACCCATACATTTATCAGGGGATCATGTACTTTTTTATGGTACAGCTGATTTCTATTTCACGAATTTTTAAAACATACCAACACAATTAGATGTACTAAAACCGTTTTTAAAAGGTTATGTGTTAGTTACCAGTAACCTTGTCTGAATACAGTTGAATGTTGGGCGTCTGTTAATCGAGCGTGCATAGGATCAGGTCTGCTCGTGTGATGTATTCTCTTTCTCGTAGTGATCCCCCCAGATTTTACTAATAAGGAAAGTTTTCTTGTTCAAATAGATCGTGGCGCCCAGATCCTTCAAACTCATATTCTAATGCTAGCTCCACACTACTCGCGAAGTTGAACGAGGTTAGATGAATAGAATAATGTAGAGAGGCACTTGGGCTTACTTCGTCCAACTTCACCTCGTCGCCGCTAACTTCTGTTTGTTGTCGGTTTTTGAGCCCGAGTCAAAGGATACGAACGGCTCCTCGCGGTGTTGAACGAATGTGTGGTGTAGCACTTCGGACTTCAGTCAACTTCGGCCGAGTATTTCGCCGAGGAACTTCACGAGTAGTGTAGAGGAGGCATTAGAGTTTGTTGTCGTTAGTTTGTAAGCAAGTTTTTGGTGTGGAGCCGGATTCTGGCCTGGGTGTGTCTGAATGTAAAGCAGCCACGCTCGTGTGGTATCAGTGCCACATTCAGGTATTTTCCTCAAAGAGCGCAGGAAAGAGGATCTGCTGGTTATTCTGTGTCATACATAGTAAACTGAAGGCCACTGGTGGCGTGGCGGAGACTGACAGAGCTTGGGTTTTATACAAACTACATAGAAACTACAAGTTTAGTAAGCCTCTCTATCTAACCTCGCTATTTTGAGTGGATTTGCACTATGTGGTGAAGGGAAACATCGTGAGGAAACTGACATGTCTGTGGACCACAAAACCCGACGACACGTATCTTCCGTAGAAGGTTCTGGGCACCCACTACGATGTACTTGCCCGAGAGAACTTCCCCAATGAATACAATCTCTCGAGGAGTATCGACTCTCAGTAAAGAGGAAAACATCGTGAGAAGGAGGACAACTCTCTGTGATTACACTGGGCGCTGCAGTAAACACAAAAATAAAATACATCTGAAAATCTTTTGTCTAGGTCTAGGTTCTATTTTTCTGTTAAGCATTAAGTATTCTCTCATCTATGGGTTTTCTTAACTAAAACCAAATAATTCCATAATTATTATAATTGCGCCAACATGACATGAAATAGATCCGGTTACAAATTATTTAACTTTGGAAAACAGTAAATTACACAATAATATGTTATTCTAGCCAATAGGTAGTTAGGTAGGTATACAACATAAGTAGCTGGGTAGGTAGGTATACAACATAAGTAGCTGGGTAGGTAGGTATACAACATTTTTACAAACAAGCTAAGTAATAGTAGGTATAATGTTTCATTAGTAGAAAAACAAAAAGCTTGCTTATGCTACATTGAATATTAATGTTTGCAATCTATATCTATCTACCTATCTATGCATATAACAAAGCTAAAGAGGGTCGAAAGTCTGAAAATTGAAGATATTTTTAAAAAAGTTTGGAAATACTTACACCCGTATTCTTAAACAAACCTTAAAACCATCCTTCACTCCGCCTTTGCCAAGGCGTCCTTAAGGATAAGTCAAGGCGTTACTCTAAAGTGGTATTCTTAGTCAAACCTCGACCAACCTCGAGCGTGTCTCGAAGAAGGGTCGAGTCAAGGTGTGACGTCATTGCTGTCTATGATTTTAGGGCGCGTTTAAAGGCGATTTTTTGCTAATGTCTTGCTAATGTGAAATTTTATAACTGTCAATGTCAAAATTATCGCAAATATCAATGTATGTATTTTAGTGTTACCAGTTAATGTAAAATTCCCTATTAACGGTTTATAAGGCAGATTCTAGTTTTTACAAATCATTATTTGTGTATGTACGTAAGAATTTTAAACGTAGGAGAATGTGAATCTTTGATGATTGCAACATGTACAGATAACAGTCTACTTAATTTATTCAATTTTTATTTTCCTAATATTATATGTGTCTAGTTACAAAATATCAACATTATTAATTATTCAATCAAGCCAGCACACATACAATATTACAACAATATTAATATTAGGTTATGTGAACCTGTGGCTTGGTAGGCTTAGGTCAGAGTGTTTGTTTGTATGTATGTATTTAAAAACTATTTGCCTTTAATATTTTTCAGCCGTGATAATATATTTTCATATCTATTTTATAAAACATATAGTGATTGTGATAATCTATGCCATGCTCGGACTAGATTAAACGATGATGAATCAAAGTGACTGTGAAGTACATGCATAAACCAGGGAAAAATGTTTTTGCTTATGGTATTACTACCAAGTGTTTGTTTTCTTTTAAATAGTTTTCAAAAGTTTATCTTTCTCTCCATTCAGTCAGTTATTATTACTGTATCTTAATATTCTGTCTACGTACTGTTTTTAGTGCTATTCGCGTGTTATATTAAATGTTGGGTATTCAAAATGACCGGTCGCCAAGTATTTTCAGAGTCTGAGAAAGTGTGCGTACAGGAATTCATAGTTAAATACAAATTAAATTCCACTGCAACTATGGGTGCTGGTAATTTTAATCCTGCCGTAAGAAAAAATGCGTGGATCGAACTTACTAATGAGTTTAATTCGATAGAAACTATTTCAAAGGTAAGTAAATAAAACCATACTTTTTATTCTAAATTATGTTATTTAAGAAATACAATATCTACTTGTGTCTGTGGTGCTATTATGATACAATCCTACCAGTGCATAATAATTAAGTTGTGTCAAGCCTCACTTATTTCTACGATACTTTCTCGTATATAATCACCTTAAATTAACAATAATAATTGCATTATATATTTCATTACATTGGCATGTATAACATGTAAATCCTGTCATGTCAATTTCCATATAATCATTTATTGAACCTGAGTTGTATGTACTAGTTACACAGCCTATGCTTAACTAAAGTCAAGTAATTTAAATATAATTAGTAATGTGGTACAAATGAAGTTTGAGTTCTTCTGAACCAAGCAAGCTTGTATCCCAGAGAAACTACTTCACAAAGTTGAAGTAAAATATATTTTGTAAATAGTAATCTATTAATATACATTATGTGGTTTACAAAAGATATACAAAAGCAAAAAACATGAATATACTTACTATTAAATGTTAGTTAGGCATGACAATCATATTAAATCTTTATAGAATACTTATACACAAGATTTGTTACAAATGTGAATGAAAAAATATTAACCTAATACCTATTTAGTTATACTTTATTTTGATAATTTTCTTTTTCCTCAGGGCCTACTAACTATACAAGGCGAGTGATCCTGGATGAATTTTCTCTACGTAAGGAAAAATACAAACGGACACAAGCCAGGGAGAATGAGCTGCACCAAATAAAACATCAAGAAAGCAACTGGCTAATGTAAGCAGCAGAAGAGTTATATAATAAAAAATATTTGGAAAAGGAGGCTGCCGAGTTAAAAGTCAAAGCAGCTGCAGCCATTTACTAAAAAAAATAGTTAGAAAGAGAGGCTGCAGATTTTAAATTAAATCAATTAAAAAATGGATCACTGTACACTTGTTTTTCATTATTAGACCTAATAGTGTAAGCGCTCAGTTAGTACTTGTTGTAGCAACTTTTTTATAGTAAATATCATCATATCCTACAAATAGTAAAAATCTACATGATGAAAATGTTGAATATTAAAAATAATAGAGGCATTTTGAATGGAATTAAGCATGGAGAAAGATTAGACCCTGCATTAAGACATAACTACTTTACTTCCACATTAAAGTGATAACACCTTTAGGGCGTTGCTAGTATTTCATCTAAAATGTCTAGCTATGAAAGCAGATCTTATAAGGCTGCCCCTTTCATTTGCAATAGCAGGTACTTCAGGTGTTGCTTCTTCTGTTTGAATTTCATCTGTAAACTCTTCACGGTTAAGTATACTGATATTCTGTAGAACAGCACAAGCTACTATAATATTGATAACATTTTCCAGTTTATGCTGTAGCTTCCTACTCAAGCAAGCAAACTTGCGTTTCAGCACACCATTTAGCCTGTCTATTGTATTCCTTGTAAGTATGTATGTGTGCTCTTTTATATCTTTCCTCTGCGGGACTCTGAGGACTCAGAACTGGTGTGTACATAACTAGTTTGAGCATATTCACTGTCACCTAAAAGTAAACCCTGAATATTTCCTTCTTCAAATTTCATGCAGCACCTGCTATTTGCAAAAATTCTTGAGTCATGTACAGAGCCTGGCCAACGAGCTACAATATCAAAAATTTCCAAGTTAGGGCCACAAACTAACTGAACCATGCTATCTATTAGGGGTTTTGATTGGCACATGGGTGCAATCAATGCAACCAACCACTCCGGGAAATGACGCTATTTCATAAAATTTCCTTTTCACATCGCCGACGTCTGCACCTTGAGGAAACTTTATGAACAGCCCCAGCTTCAATGCCAATTGTTTCGATATATTTGCCACAATTTTACACACTGTACTCTGGCTAAGTTTGTGCAAATCTCCACATTCAATCTGAAAGCAATAATAGATTTTGTATTAGGAAATAGGTTTAATTGAAACAAATTAACGGCATATCTCAATAAAATTAGTAGTTAGGGAACCTTGGCTCAACTCACTTAAAACAGTCCCGTTGCGAAGAACTTTAATGCCACCAATAATTGTAGGACCAGGCACTGGTAGACCTCTATTAACACCACCCTTGAAGCATATTAAAGGCATGATTGCATGTAGAACAGTTTCCTTCCGGAAATGAAACCTTTTTCTAAATTCATCATTACTATAAAACTCCATAAAGTTCATAGCGTCTCGCACATAGCTCCTTGATGGGTACAATATTACCTACATATTGTACATTATATTGTTCCTCGTAAACATAATCTTCAAATTCCATGTTAACTTCACTCATCTTTTCACAAACAAACACTAGATAAACCGGACAATACGTCTCGAGGAAGCTGTAAGGTAGGTCGCGAGCTACCTTGAGTTTGACAGTTGTGTCGTACACTCGAAAGAGGAAAAATCTTAAGTGGAGTGCATTTGAAACGTTTAAGAATACCAAATTGATCACGTGACCTTACTCAAGCCATCCTTAAGTCGAGGAAATCGTAAGGTAACGTTTAAGAATACGGGTGCACCCGTATTCTTAAACAAACCTTAAAACCATCCTTCACTCCGCCTTTGCCAAGGCGTCCTTAAGGATAAGTCAAGGCGTTACTCTAAAGTGGTATTCTTAGTCAAACCTCGACCAACCTCGAGCGTGTCTCGAAGAAGGGTCGAGTCAAGGTGTGACGTCATTGCTGTCTATGATTTTAGGGCGCGTTTAAAGGCGATTTTTTGCTAATGTCTTGCTAATGTGAAATTTTATAACTGTCAATGTCAAAATTATCGCAAATATCAATGTATGTATTTTAGTGTTACCAGTTAATGTAAAATTCCCTATTAACGGTTTATAAGGCAGATTCTAGTTTTTACAAATCATTATTTGTGTATGTACGTAAGAATTTTAAACGTAGGAGAATGTGAATCTTTGATGATTGCAACATGTACAGATAACAGTCTACTTAATTTATTCAATTTTTATTTTCCTAATATTATATGTGTCTAGTTACAAAATATCAACATTATTAATTATTCAATCAAGCCAGCACACATACAATATTACAACAATATTAATATTAGGTTATGTGAACCTGTGGCTTGGTAGGCTTAGGTCAGAGTGTTTGTTTGTATGTATGTATTTAAAAACTATTTGCCTTTAATATTTTTCAGCCGTGATAATATATTTTCATATCTATTTTATAAAACATATAGTGATTGTGATAATCTATGCCATGCTCGGACTAGATTAAACGATGATGAATCAAAGTGACTGTGAAGTACATGCATAAACCAGGGAAAAATGTTTTTGCTTATGGTATTACTACCAAGTGTGTTTTCTTTTAAATAGTTTTCAAAAGTTTATCTTTCTCTCCATTCAGTCAGTTATTATTACTGTATCTTAATATTCTGTCTACGTACTGTTTTTAGTGCTATTCGCGTGTTATATTAAATGTTGGGTATTCAAAATGACCGGTCGCCAAGTATTTTCAGAGTCTGAGAAAGTGTGCGTACAGGAATTCATAGTTAAATACAAATTAAATTCCACTGCAACTATGGGTGCTGGTAATTTTAATCCTGCCGTAAGAAAAAATGCGTGGATCGAACTTACTAATGAGTTTAATTCGATAGAAACTATTTCAAAGGTAAGTAAATAAAACCATACTTTTTATTCTAAATTATGTTATTTAAGAAATACAATATCTACTTGTGTCTGTGGTGCTATTATGATACAATCCTACCAGTGCATAATAATTAAGTTGTGTCAAGCCTCACTTATTTCTACGATACTTTCTCGTATATAATCACCTTAAATTAACAATAATAATTGCATTATATATTTCATTACATTGGCATGTATAACATGTAAATCCTGTCATGTCAATTTCCATATAATCATTTATTGAACCTGAGTTGTATGTACTAGTTACACAGCCTATGCTTAACTAAAGTCAAGTAATTTAAATATAATTAGTAATGTGGTACAAATGAAGTTTGAGTTCTTCTGAACCAAGCAAGCTTGTATCCCAGAGAAACTACTTCACAAAGTTGAAGTAAAATATATTTTGTAAATAGTAATCTATTAATATACATTATGTGGTTTACAAAAGATATACAAAAGCAAAAAACATGAATATACTTACTATTAAATGTTAGTTAGGCATGACAATCATATTAAATCTTTATAGAATACTTATACACAAGATTTGTTACAAATGTGAATGAAAAAATATTAACCTAATACCTATTTAGTTATACTTTATTTTGATAATTTTCTTTTTCCTCAGGGCCTACTAACTATACAAGGCGAGTGATCCTGGATGAATTTTCTCTACGTAAGGAAAAATACAAACGGACACAAGCCAGGGAGAATGAGCTGCACCAAATAAAACATCAAGAAAGCAACTGGCTAATGTAAGCAGCAGAAGAGTTATATAATAAAAAATATTTGGAAAAGGAGGCTGCCGAGTTAAAAGTCAAAGCAGCTGCAGCCATTTACTAAAAAAAATAGTTAGAAAGAGAGGCTGCAGATTTTAAATTAAATCAATTAAAAAATGGATCACTGTACACTTGTTTTTCATTATTAGACCTAATAGTGTAAGCGCTCAGTTAGTACTTGTTGTAGCAACTTTTTTATAGTAAATATCATCATATCCTACAAATAGTAAAAATCTACATGATGAAAATGTTGAATATTAAAAATAATAGAGGCATTTTGAATGGAATTAAGCATGGAGAAAGATTAGACCCTGCATTAAGACATAACTACTTTACTTCCACATTAAAGTGATAACACCTTTAGGGCGTTGCTAGTATTTCATCTAAAATGTCTAGCTATGAAAGCAGATCTTATAAGGCTGCCCCTTTCATTTGCAATAGCAGGTACTTCAGGTGTTGCTTCTTCTGTTTGAATTTCATCTGTAAACTCTTCACGGTTAAGTATACTGATATTCTGTAGAACAGCACAAGCTACTATAATATTGATAACATTTTCCAGTTTATGCTGTAGCTTCCTACTCAAGCAAGCAAACTTGCGTTTCAGCACACCATTTAGCCTGTCTATTGTATTCCTTGTAAGTATGTATGTGTGCTCTTTTATATCTTTCCTCTGCGGGACTCTGAGGACTCAGAACTGGTGTGTACATAACTAGTTTGAGCATATTCACTGTCACCTAAAAGTAAACCCTGAATATTTCCTTCTTCAAATTTCATGCAGCACCTGCTATTTGCAAAAATTCTTGAGTCATGTACAGAGCCTGGCCAACGAGCTACAATATCAAAAATTTCCAAGTTAGGGCCACAAACTAACTGAACCATGCTATCTATTAGGGGTTTTGATTGGCACATGGGTGCAATCAATGCAACCAACCACTCCGGGAAATGACGCTATTTCATAAAATTTCCTTTTCACATCGCCGACGTCTGCACCTTGAGGAAACTTTATGAACAGCCCCAGCTTCAATGCCAATTGTTTCGATATATTTGCCACAATTTTACACACTGTACTCTGGCTAAGTTTGTGCAAATCTCCACATTCAATCTGAAAGCAATAATAGATTTTGTATTAGGAAATAGGTTTAATTGAAACAAATTAACGGCATATCTCAATAAAATTAGTAGTTAGGGAACCTTGGCTCAACTCACTTAAAACAGTCCCGTTGCGAAGAACTTTAATGCCACCAATAATTGTAGGACCAGGCACTGGTAGACCTCTATTAACACCACCCTTGAAGCATATTAAAGGCATGATTGCATGTAGAACAGTTTCCTTCCGGAAATGAAACCTTTTTCTAAATTCATCATTACTATAAAACTCCATAAAGTTCATAGCGTCTCGCACATAGCTCCTTGATGGGTACAATATTACCTACATATTGTACATTATATTGTTCCTCGTAAACATAATCTTCAAATTCCATGTTAACTTCACTCATCTTTTCACAAACAAACACTAGATAAACCGGACAATACGTCTCGAGGAAGCTGTAAGGTAGGTCGCGAGCTACCTTGAGTTTGACAGTTGTGTCGTACACTCGAAAGAGGAAAAATCTTAAGTGGAGTGCATTTGAAACGTTTAAGAATACCAAATTGATCACGTGACCTTACTCAAGCCATCCTTAAGTCGAGGAAATCGTAAGGTAACGTTTAAGAATACGGGTGTAAGAATACGGGTGTTAGACTTGATAACAGATCAAGTTGCAACTATTTATAGAAATTTGTCTGTTTACCTGTGTCTCTGTTTATTGTTTATCAAAAACGGCTGAACGGATCATCATGAGTTTTATGTATGTAGGTAGTATGAGGTCTTGGGAGTGTCATAGGCTACTTTTTATCCTGAAATAATGCAAACGAAGCCGCGGGCGTCCACTAGTATAGAATACTTGTTAGTTGCCCATTTTCCCATGACAGCTGTTGTACCTATACTTAGTGAAATTAAAAAAACGTAATACACAATATTAAATGATGAGTTACATAATTTAATTCAATTAACTTGTATGCGTATCCAATCCAAGCAAATATCTGTCGTGGTTGTGTAGCTTTACCAACAAATATATTTTCATGCTTAAAAATGTTTTTTCTAAATCTTCAAGAATACAAAAGCTATGCGGTTGTTTATCTCAAGGCGAGATCTTCGTTTAGATACCTACAATCTGAGGTATAATTCATCACGTTATTAAGTTTTTGTGCTTATACAATAGTCTGTATGCTAATTACGCACGGGAGACTGCGCGTTCATTTGCAGAATAGTCTATTTGTGCAACGGCTGCACTACCAGCTGCAAGCACTAGTGTGCACTGACTGGCCCTCGGTACTGTGGGGTGTTTTGAATGGGCAAGCGTAACACGCGAGCTCGGGACCGATAAGTTCGCGGCGGGAAAACCGCGCGCATATACCCTTGATAATTTGGGAGCCCTTCTCTTGGAGCGCGCCCAACTGAGCAATGCCACACGCAGCTGCAGCCCGCATGCAACACACGACCTCATCCTGAGGAGTCAGGCTTGTTGCGAAGTCGTTTTATAATTCTGTTCGTATACAACAAAACAGAGCGTCGCCAGTACTCGGCACTCGTCACGCATCGGTGTGGAGGATTCACAAACAAAGGCAAGCACGTGCCCAATCACACCGCATATTAGCCTTTATTAACGCTCTCGCCGTAGTCGTATACTTACAATAAATTGATCGTTTTTGTACCAATCATTATGTATTTACAATAATCCCCAGATTTTATAAAAATCTGTTAAATAAATCCCAGATTCCTATGGATACGACCAGAACTCAAAAATTTTCGCCATCCAGTTAGCTATAATCACACTTTAAATCCAAAATTTCAAGTCTGTGGGTCATTTGGTTCCGAAGTTAAGCGAAAGCATTTGTGACTCATGATCATCGAAATAAAACTAGTACTTCCCATAAACTCAGAGAGCACATTAAGGGAAACTATCAAAACTAGGATAATCGAAGATCTGGATTACCTGGATCTAGTGACCTTGATTAGAAAACACAAAAACCTAACCAAACTTTAAGAGATATCGACATGCCTTTACAAAAAATATTTAACATCATTTGATGTCAAAAATCGAAGGTCTGAAGTATCTGATGCAGAACCCTCAGCTGGGGTCAGCTGTATTAGAAAAATATATTTCTAAATATCTGTAAATATTTAGAAATATATTAACTACTAGCTGTCCCGGCAGACTTCGTACTGCGACCTACACTTTTGTATTTTTTTTTTTTTTTTCCTTTTATACCTTCCCTAGACCTCCACGAACATTTCAAGACTAAGACAAGATAAATCCGTTCAGCCGTTCTCGAGTTTTAATCAGACTAACGAACAACAATTCATTTTTATTTATGAAGAGGATAAAAATAAATACCTAAACTAATACATAAAATAGATGATAGTACGGAACCCTTCGTGCGCGAGTCCGACTCGCACTTGGTCGGTTTTTCTAATACAGCTGACCCCAGCTGAGGGTGTCTGTTATTATTGTTAGGTTATATTACTGTTTATTAAGATCGAGTAAAAATTGCTTAAAAATTACGTTTGTTGTATGGGAGCCCCCCTTTAATATTTACTTAATTGTTATTTAATTATTTATTTTGAAAGGTAATATACAAGTCAATATTCTGGGAAAATTTGAAGTGTCTCCTGTTACCGTTTTTAATATTGAACAAAAAAATACGAAAAACACGCTTACTGTATAGAAGCCCCCTTAATATATTATTTTTTTAATTTTTAGGATTTGTTGTTATAGCGGCAATACATCATTTGTGAAAATTTCAGCTTTCTAGCTATCATGGTTTATGAGACACAGCCTGGAGACACACAGACAGACAGACAGCGAAGGCTTAGTAATAGGGTCCCGTTTTACCATTTGGGTACGGAACCCTAAAAATCAATAAGCCCACGTTTCTACTAGAAGTGTAATCCCACCAAAGACATTCTGTAAAAAAACTAGCCAAGTTTGGATGGAGCAGGTTATTTATCTTGCTAGTTTCTTACATAATGTTTTTGATGGGATTTAAAATGTACAAATTAGTAGTAAAATTGATCTCGCGGTTCTCACTGGACTGCCGGAGTCGGTCGCGATCACTGAAGTTTATCAACGTCGGTCCAGTTACATATATAACAGAAAGACACGTTCAATATTAGGCTCCACTGCTGGCTGTGAAACATTCGGTTTGAATACTCTCAACACCAGGGTTCAGCACTCTCGAATACATTACGTTCGACAGATTTTCAGTCAATTCATTATGTAGAGCGTGAGCTCCACAATTTACGATTATTGCCGGAACAAGAATTATATACAAATAAAAACAACACGTTGATTAGCCCTAAAATTTCAATTAATTATGCGGTTTTTTCCAACTTCTTTAAAAAACTCATCTTATCTCATGGTAATCAATTGTCAAACCTTGTGAGGTGAGGTATCACCATTTTCATCTTCAGCCTTTTTATATATGTACCTACTGTTCGGGTTTGCAGAAATCTGATAGCAGTCACTCTGTTTAAAAACCATTATTCTGCCTAATCAGGTACCTACATCGGAAGCCGACCCCATAAAGTTAGCAACATTACTAAAACTGACATACTTACCAATTTTGTTGAGTTCAAATAAAAATAGTCCCAGCACGGAAATCGAATGGGTGACCTCCGGCTTGCGAGTCACGCCACATAAAAGCGAAAGTGAGTTAGTTAGTTTTTGTTCCTTCTTTTCGCCACAACAGAGCATCGGATCGCAGTGTTTCGGTATGCTGCTAGTATAGGGTCCCGAGAGTAGTATAAAGTAGTTATTATACAGCAGCAATCTTATCATAGTGACATTATCTCTAAGGTACCAGATTACAGTAATTTGCAAGTAAATGTCCCGTCACCACTCTCGGAGCCTTTCCTTCCACCAAAGCTCTTTCGATTTCAGCTTTGCTGTTGGTTATACTTCGTTGAAATTTAGTTGAGAATAAATGACATTATCATGAGGCGAGCTGCAGTCAATCAGCCGGAAGTTATTTGAACCAACTCCGATACAAGTCAATGTACAATGCATATGTATAGGTACACAACACACGTAGCAGTATAGGATATTGTTGTTTTATTTGGCGCGTTATTCAAAACTGAATACATAAATACATTCCTACAAGATTTCTTTGAAAACCATTCCCTAGGTAGTATGTTCACTTACTTGATAAACTACGTGTAAGGCCGTAAAGTTTTTTTTTTTTTTTTTTACTTGGGATAGGTTTACGTTTGACTACAGCCTGCCTGATGTTAAGCATTGCTGCAGCCTAGGGTGTAACACGTTTACCTAGAAGATACCTATTAACTCTAGATTTGAAAACCCCTGGATTGTAGTTCGCAGGAAACACAGCTTCTGGTAAAGTGTTCCAAAGCTTTGCCGTCCGTACAATAAACGTTGAAGCAAAGCGCTGTGTTCGACCAACTGTGCTGTGTTCTGAGTTTCAGACCAATGCCAGTATACACTTATAATAATAAACAAGTAATTTTTTAGGCATACTTATTTTAGCAGATGCCACATGCTGGTCCTCTTGCAATAGACCGGTTGAATTGGAACAATGAATAGTACAACATTAATAGCCTTAACTGTAGTATCATCTCTGCAAAAGTGATTTTTATAGTTAATCATACTTTTTGTTTTTTTAAGGCCCTCTGTGTTGGCTACGGCCCGAATAATGCCTTCTAAAATACCGAGCTTTAGACCAGACTGTCTGTAGTAGTAATTTATACTTAAGTAATTTATTTAAAGACAAACTTAAGAGACTATTTTAAATTACGTTTATAAGTATTATAATATTTACGCAATAATATAAATTCAAAAAAACATATGCACTATTATTATAAATTGCATTACACTAATCGAAGTGCGCATTGCACTTCCTTTCAATACAATTCTATGAATTATTAAAGAAAGTCAAAATTAACGAAACCACAACTACCACAAAGTAATATAGGAGCATTTTAGTTATTTTACAAAAGGCTCAATATACCGGTCGTATTACCACGATAGATGGCAATGCTGATGCATTCAGCCAGAAAAAGGTCAGCATTTATTTTCACGCGTCGCGTAAATCAAGGTTTTTGGAAAATAATGCGGTCTAAGCATAATATATGCATTCCTATCATTTGTTACATTACACACACACACACACACACGCACACATATTAAACATACCTACATATACCCTACACGTGATATATACACCCACTCCAAAACACAACATACTTCATTTAATCGTTACTTATTATCTAATTGGAGTGTTAGATATGTACCTTGTTTGTATTTATTGCAGTCACAAGCATTCAACTGGAGAGATATCTCTCTCTCGAACAGCATCCAGCCAGCAAGCCAGTCAGGCAGCCACCTAGCCCCAGCCAGCCAGTTCCAGCCAACCAGTCTAGCGGTACTAGTCGTGTGTCCATTTTGTTGATCACCCACAGCTTTGTCTGTCCTCTGCTAGGCATAGGCCTCTCTCTGTGCTGCAGCTGTCGCCGACTGTACCTGTCTAGTCATAATTTCATATGTGTTTTGTGTCTGTTTCAGTACCACAAACGATTAGAGACACAGCAGAGGGCTAAAGTATAACGCCTCTGTACTGTGCGTTTGTGTCTGTTTGTTCTGTGTGTGTATTTCTTTCGTTACATGTATATGGAAGATATTACGCTGCTTGTCTCTTTAGAATTGTTGGTTTCTCTTCGTTGCTTTTTTTTTTTTTGTTATGGCATTTGCGAAGATAAAACTTCGCCTTCGTTGCTTTAATTAAAGTAATAGTAATTAAAGCTTCGAGCATCTTGATCGTCAAAGAATTAAAGTAATACATCAGAAGTGCCAAAGAAATCTAATACATATGGCAAAAGAACCTGAATGTCAATCAATATGTAAATGTCAAACTCAAATTGAAAATCAAAACAAGAAAAAAAAAATATGAAAATTGTTGTACAAAAATATGATATAAAATACAGAAAAGGCTGCCGGAAATAGTAATTTAAGTTAAATTTTAGTAAAAATATGCAATTCGTGCAGAATAGCACTATCAACAAATGCAGCCACAACACGCAGGATACCATTCACGCAGGGTCTGACGCGGCCGAGCATCGACGTAGCTCGCTGGCGGAGTTTAGCGTGGAAGCCATCCAACTGGCCGTCCGCAAATATGCTGACCTGATCATGAGCATTGAGCCCACATAGTGCAGATGTAGAACGACTGGCAGTACGCTCGTAACAGTGATATTTTTACTGCATGTGTACACCAATCTGAGATCCAATGTTGCTCCTGACAGCCAACGCCCGGAGCTTCCTCTCAATGTCCTCCCAAGGTACTAAAAGCAGTGCTCTAGCCAATGTAGTATGTACCGTTCAATAACAACTGAGGCACAGTATTTACACATTTTAATATCTCATGATTTAAATTCTAAGTATTTGTAAAAGTTGGCTTTTAGCACCGACATAGACCTCGCAATAACAAAGAAGCTTGTGGACTGCACCCACCGAGGGGCCAAGCAAAACCATAAAATTACCAGCATATACTACACAAGCAAGACCATATATTATCAATGAAAGTACAATCAATAGAACAGGCTACTCCGGCCCTGCTACGCTCTTTGCTAAGCCTATTTATGCACAGGATGAGAGGACAACATCCCTGGCTTTACCTCACACATCTACTCGTATAAGTCACAAACATCACTGCATTTTCTTAATTGCTTTAGTAATATTTATTTATTTATTTGAATAATGGGCGAGCAGCAAATTGCTGATGTGCCCATATCACACTGTGTCAAAATTGTTTTATATAGTCCACACAAAGATAAAAAATTAAACAGTCCACTGGTGCAACAATCACAAGTTAACAAGAGATTTTTTGGTTTTACGTAACCAGTCATCAAGCCGGTTCTTAAAGTTGTTTACAGATGTTGCACTGACCACCTCTTTTGGCAACCTGTTCCAGTTATGAACCACTCTGTTGCTGAGTATGTGGTGACCTGTGTTAGTTTTGGCAGAGCATCGCTTGATTATCTGGTTGTGTCCCCTGCTATGATCACAACGATTAGTCTGTACAAACCAATTTGATGTATCCGGGAGGTTGTATAGTCCATTCAAAAGTTTAAAAGTCTCTATAAGGTCTCCACGTAGTCGCCTTTCTTCAAGAGTGGTAAGACGCAAGATTTCCAGCTTTTGCTCATAGGTTTTTCGGCGTAAGGCTAACGGCATCCTGGTCGCTCTTCTTTGGACACTTTCAAGGTGATTAAATATTCATACAACCCTGTAACTTTCTCTGAGTACTAGATTCTCTTATCTTGGCCCAGAGCACATTATAAGCCACTAAATGAAATGCCTTCAACAAGTCTAGAAAACAAGGATACTTATTCTATTTGTATAATGCCATTACGCTTTGTTTGCTTACATGTGTAGGTGTAAAATGTGGCTCTATTGCAGTGTGCATGATGTCGCCTGCCTCCTCGGCTAACTCAGCACATGCTGATGCAAGCAGTTAGCACCTGCCTGCTGTTGGGGTTGGGTTGTGACAAGAAATGTGTATTGTGTTTTAATTTTGTAATTGGTTGTAATGTTATGTATTTCATGTGTGGATAGATTTATTGTTATTTTCTTTTTAATGATGGTGAATGTGTGCATTGCAGGTGGCGCGGCAGCGTGTACAAGCTGGTGTGGCGCGAGCTGCTTGCCTACCTCACTCTCTACTACACTATCAACCTAATCTATCGGTTTGCGCTGTCCGAGCCCCACCAGCGGTGTGTACCATTGCCCATTTCATTCACATTCAGATTATAAACTTATGACATGTCATTTCATTTACTTATACAATTTCTTATTTTTATATTACCTGCTTAGTGTAAGAATTTGTATGAATCTTAAAATTATAAAAAGTAAAAATAGAATACCTGTATAATTTTGTAGGACAGTAGAAGTAATTTTCAAATGATATTTTGATGTATGCATCTCCAGGGTGTTCGAGAAGGTGCGCCAGTACTTCGGCGCGCAGAGCGAGAGCATCCCCATGTCCTTCGTGCTCGGCTTCTATGTCAGCCTCGTGGTGAAGCGCTGGTGGGAGCAGTACAAGCTGCTGCCCTGGCCCGACACGCTGGCGCTCTTCATCTCCGCCGCCATCCCCAGTGCGGTCAGTGTCATGATCATAGTGCTGGTATTCTTGGCTATGTGTTACAATGACAACATACTAAGGGACGCTGTAGATAACATTTAGATAACATTTATTTGTGCAGAAAATCAATACTACGTTCGATTTAGATGTTCAAAATTTGGTTCGCAGTTGATAGGGGTGGAATATATCATCATAGCATGATTAATATGTAAAAAAAGATTGCACTCGCATTGCTGGCGTATATATGACCTAGTTATAGTTTCTTTTTATTACTGTTTAATAAGATTGTAGTTGTAGAAATTGCCAGAGCATGATAAGCTATAAATATCATAAAATATTCGCAATCGCTTCGTTCGCTCTTGCATATGCTACTTGTTGTACCGAATGTTATAATAACAAGATAGGTTTGCTTGCGTCACACACATTTGAATTGTACATTTAGGTATAAAACATACTATACTTATACTTATCACTTATGATAAATATAGCGCCACACAAATATTATATACACACGAAATTTCGTACACAAGTCGCTGCCACACTTACTGGACCCTGTGTATGTACACGAGCTGGCGCATGTGTGTGAGTGTCTCGCCGCCCGCTGCGACGTTCAGTGTGTGTTTACCTGTATGTCGTCACCATATTGTACGATTATACGACGCGGTGACGACATGTGCATGCGTTCGCAGGACGAGACGGGGCGGCTGATGCGGCGCAACATTGTGCGTTACGCCATCCTCGCGTACGTGATCACGCTGCAGCGCGTGTCGCTGCGCGTCAAGCGGCGCTTCCCCACGTGGCAGCACGTGGTTGACTCGGGCCTCATGCTCGAGAGCGAGCGCAAGGTGTTCGAGAAGATGGACGGCAAGAGCCCCATGTCCAAGTACTGGATGCCGCTGGTGTGGGCCACCAACATCATCAACCGCGCGCGCAAGGAGGGGCTCATCACGAGCGACCACCTGGTGCAGACGCTGCTGGTGGAGCTGTCGGACATTCGGCGGCGGCTGGGTGCGCTCATCGGCTACGACACGGTGTGCGTGCCGCTGGTGTACACGCAGGTTGTCACGCTGGCGCTGTACACGTACTTCGTGGCCGCGCTCATGGGCCGCCAGCTGGTGCCGCCCGCGCCCGGCTCCACCTCCAAGTACGAACCCGACGTCTACTTCCCGCTCTTCACGGCGCTGCAGGTATTGTCCTCCGCATTGTTTTCGATAACTCCTATAAATGTTATTCTTCCGAGCCACATGTGACCTAATGTGACTTGTAAACTCGAACTTCATAGTAAATATTCTATTTCAAGCGTTGCAGTAGAGCCAGCCTTCTGAATCGTAGGTACGAGGAGTTAGGTCTTTCTTAGCCTGGCGCTTTTTATTTAGAGCGAGAGGATTAACCTGCACTGCGCTGCAGGGTATGATCCGATCTAACGACACGGTCTATGATGCACGACGCTGGTTCGATCGCTGACGTGTTTGTGTTCGGTTGCAGTTCTGTTTCTACGTGGGCTGGCTGAAAGTGGCGGAGGTGCTCATCAACCCCTTCGGAGAGGACGATGACGACATCGAGCTCAACTGGCTCATCGACCGCCACATCAAGGTAGCAAAATAATAAAGTATTTCGGGACATTGCACCCAGCGCCCTCTAGGCCCAATATATATAGATATTATATAGTAGCGGTCTTATTTATAAAAAATGCCTATAGTATGCTTTAAGCATACTATAGTTAAAGTGTTCAATAAGCATTTAAAGTGTTCTATAAAGTTTACTATTTATAAACGTTCTATAAGCCTTCTATAACTATAGTTCCCACGTGGTACCGACAATAAGCCAAATCATTGCCAGTATAAAGAAAAAGTCAAAGAAGAACGAAATTAACCACAGATAATACGTATCTTAGTGCCAAATATATGCTAACTGCGTCAAAAACACAAAATTTTGTCTATGCTCGGACACAAACAAATGTCAAAGTCGTTGATATTCAGGTCAGGCGCGCAAATATCATAGTTTACGCAAAAGTTTGAATAAAAATAAAATAAAATGAATACGGAATTTAGAAAAAGGCAACGTAGTGAAAATTGGCTGGAGGAAGATAAGGCCCATATGACCAACGAGCAACAAAAATTAAAGAAAATAAAATTAAAAGAAGAGCTTTTGAAATTAAAAATAATTTATTATTTAGCACGTGACGATGGAAAAAGACCTGACGGTATGACTCTTGTGCCCTGGAAGTTGGGTCGGCCCCTTGTGTGGGACGCAACTTGCGTCGACACATTGGCGCCGTCTCATCTGTCTTTGACACGGTGTCGGGCTGGAGCGGCGGCTATTATTGCCGAGCATCATAAGAGACGCAAAAATGCTAACCTCAGCCGAGGTTACATATGTGAGCCTCTTGGAGTCGAGACTTTGTGGCCGTGGGGTCCAGGAGCCCATACTATTTTCCAAAACCTCTCGGAGCGCTTGGTTGACGCGACGCATGACCAAAATGCTGGCCTTTTTCTGGCTCAACGTATCAGCATTGCCATCCAGCGTGTTAATGCGGCCAGTATGCTGGGCACGCTGCCCTCTGGTAGTGGGCTGGAGCACTTAGATTATCTTTAGGCTTTTCTAAAGATTTTCTAAGTGCCCCTTTTTGTAGTAGTTAGAAGTAGTATGTTTAGTTTTTCTTCCCTTGTTTTTATATTTTATTATTGTAAATAAAGTAAATGATTTATTATAAAAGTAAAACAGAATGAAATACATAGAAAGACTTTTATTAACATGTTTATCACTAATCACACATACTAAGATACTTTCATTTAGCATTATCACATGTCTGTACTATTAATTTATTTATTACAAGAGCAGCAGTGTCATTGTGTAGGTACAATAAGGGCTAATCTTTATATATAATTCTGAGTGGAGACACATAATGTCACCGGATCTGGTTTTACAATTCCACATTTTTTCTTGTTTTAGTTTTGGCTTAACAGTAAAATCATAGTACATGCTCCAAAGCATAATTTTTCATGTTATGTTCATAAAGATTATCACTTCTAGGTATATGTAAATCTGTCACCAAGCACCTAACAGTATGTTCTGTCAATTAGTAAATTTGTTACCAAACACCTAGCGGTATGTTCTTGCAGCCTCCTTTGAGAGCCAGTACCATTACAGTACAGTTATATGCCAACTTCAACCACAGTATCACAAATTTTACTACTCACTAAAATGTGACCTAATAAATGATTGCAAGATGGCATTTGAGCGTTCACTTGCAACTTGTCCTGGCTCCTCTTGGACTACTGGATTTGCCTGGTGAGCATCTGAGTTACGTGCAAACACAGCATCCCCCTGGTCAATGGCAATATTATGTAATACTGCAAGTGCTACTATTGTAGGCTTTACATTCTCCAATTTGCAAGTGATTCCAAACAAAAGGCACTGAAAACGCTGTTTTAAAACCCCAAAACATCGTTCCACAGTGTTTCTTGTTGCTATATGTGCCTCATTATATTTTTCTTCACACCTATTCTGGGGCCTTGATATTGCTGTGAAGAGATATGGTTCCAATTTATAGCCGGAATCTCCTAGGAGTCTTCCTCATCTCAAAGCGCTCTTTGAGTGACGACTCATTAAAAATTCTTGCATCATGGGTGCTTCCCCTCCACCTGGCCACAATGTCTCTGATGCGGAGACGTGCATCACAGGTACCTGTAACAATATATTTTTTTAACAAATACTATTCTACATTGGATAACTGATATAATTAATTCATGAAGTCCTTAAAAACATATTAGGTACATACTTGCACATTCATCGAATAAAATCCCTTTCTATCCGCATCGTCGTTTCTTGTTCAGTGAAAGTGTCAGGCATCTTTTTAAAAGATGCTGAAAGCCTTGCCAGTGCATGGGCTACTCGTGCTCAAACCATGCTTGTGGTCGGCTGCGACAATCTGTGGTGGTCGCCAGCATCTTCTTGTACCTAAAATAAAAACAGATGACTTGTAAAAAGGGATTTTGAGACGAACAACAGAAACCGACTCCGTAAACAGAAGGTACCTCACGTCGACCCCAACACCTAATTGCAGTCAATACTTGCAGCTCTGGTGAAATGCTCGATCCTCTTCGGTCTTGTTGTATCTCTTGCCTGACCAAGGCGATGACAAAATGTGCCGTAGATTTATAAGGCGATACCGTTTTCTAAAATCTTCATCGTCCAGAGAAAACGGATCAAATCTTTTTCTATAATGTTTTTGTCGACACTGCTGTGTATTCATTTAGCCAGTTCTTCAATTGCTTCGATAGCAGCCAAACTTTGTAAAGCTTGCATAGATGCCGAAAACTCACAAGTTCACAAGAAATTTTACAATTGAAATATATTACCCTAGGGCCTAGTCACAATCAAAGACAGCCGCTACAAAATTCGATTGTTTGTTTTTATTTTACTCCAAAGACAGCAAATCAGCTGATGACAAGATAGTCGGCCATCTTAGATCTTATAGCACCGCTATAGTACGGTTAAAGTGGGGTCCTCGCTACTATAACTTTACAATAGACTTATAGAACTGTTTAGCGCTATAGTGCGTTTATAAATACCGATTATGGTCATTTTTCTTATAGTGATGTTGTAGAACACTTTAACTCTTCTATAACTTTTTATAAATAAGACCGTAGATATAGACAAATAAATATTAGATTGCTGCAAAATCTACCATGAATGTTCAGTAGGTATACGTATGAACTCAATGGTCAACCTCTTAACAGGGTTAACACTGTCACCCACTTGTGTGTCACCCTTGACTCTTAACTCGAATACGAGAAGCATATCGGACACATGGTAGCCCGAGCTATGAAAACACTCGAGTTACATTAAGAGTCTCGAAAGACTTTAAAATTATAAAAACTCTTACATTGTTCTTTAGTCCGAAGCCAGTTTGGATACTGTTCCCAAATCTGGAATCCTTGAACATCATTCCCCGAGAAGAAATTACCTACACTTTAGTGTACTGTGTACCCCGCTTTCGCACTAACTACAGAAAAAAAAACATATAACCCATGTACACTAACAAAATTTAACAAACCTATTCCCAAGATGTAGTCTACATCATATATATACATCATATTTAACATAAAGTACAATAATATATTCCACAAAATAATAAATGACATGTTCTTTAAATAAATACTATATTATTATTATTAATATAATTATATACATGTACTATATTACTATTATTGTTTTTAATTATTTTACTTTTCATCTGTTATTACCTGGTGTTTACTCTGGCTTTGCTTCAATCAAAATATGTACCTATGTGAGATTTCAGAGAAAAGGTTCATTTTGTATATTTTATACTTTCAATTTATTTATTATTTATTTATTCTGACATACATCAATTTTATAATTATTAATCTATGTACTTTGTTTTTGACTTGGAATAATTGTAACATATTATGGAATTTGCATTTATTGTATCAAAACGGTGACATTTTATTTTTTTTGTGATTGACTTTTTATACAAATCAATTGAAACTTGTAGCTTTAAAAATTTTTTGAATGTATAACTTCAAAGGGAAATAAAGGCTATTTTTATTTTATTTATTTATTTTATTTATACTTTCAATTCCAACATACTTTAGTTATCTAAGTGATAAACAAGGTTTATGACTCTGTGAAACTTTTTTTGTTACTAATTTTGTTATTTAGCTGTTTATTTATCTAAGACATGAAATGTAACGAGTACAATATTGCGTTGCAGGCGGCGTACATGATCGTGGACGAGATGCACTCGGAGCACCCCGAGCTGCTGAAGGACCAGTACTGGGAGGAGGTGGTGCCCAAGGAGCTGCCCTACACGGTGGCGTCGGAGCACTACCGGCGCCACGAGCCGCCGTGCTCCGCCGACCGCTACAAGGTGAAGGCGGAGGACGCGCTCTACGCCAACGTGCAGGCCGGCAAGCACCCCGACGACACGTACGCCGACTACGAGAGCGTGGACACGCCGCTCGTGGAGCGCCGCAAGAACTGGTTCCAGCGGCAGATCTC
>OZ026808.1:897910-919175 GCA_964023185.1 Macaria liturata
CAACATGTCTCAAAGTCTAAGTACTTGATAGAACTTGCTTTCGAACCCTTCGATTAATTACTTAATTTACATCATCATACTCAAATGTATCCTAGTTTGAGTGTAACATACAGGTACGCTTCTTGTCAACATGTCTGAATCACTGACGGAGCAATTTTTATGAATCTCTTTCGGTAAGACTTATTCTTTCCATGGTGGGCCATAGTATAGTTTGTTTTTTAT
This sequence comes from Macaria liturata, assembly GCA_964023185.1. NCBI lineage: Eukaryota > Metazoa > Arthropoda > Insecta > Lepidoptera > Geometridae > Macaria > Macaria liturata. Next base: position 898,133 of record OZ026808.1, read on the forward strand.
TTTATTGTAATTCAAAGTAGTATATACGTATTTCTCTTGTTTTCCTAGATTATTGTTATAAATAAAGACATTGTTACTTTTCTTACAAAGGAAAATTTATCAAAGATTTGTACAATTTTATTATTAAATTTTATTAAGCGCCATGCCATCTAGCAACTTTTGATTACAACTCTTCCAAAGGTGGTGGTGGTTAGATTTAATGCTAAACCAGAAAGCTAGGTTATCGATTGTGGATAGAGTATTTACCTTTAGCGTTACAATTTAGTAAAAACGCCATCTAGCAACTTTTTCTGCCATGTCTTCCAAAGTTTAGATCCGCATGATCGAACTTGAAATCTAGTTCTCATTAGTGAAGTATTTACCCCTGGGGCTATTAAACTTCAATGTCCGTGTTTGATTTTTATAATTGGCACTAACTGTTGAGGCAATGATATAGAAAACAATATCAAACATTTACATGACTTGAAAATAGCGCTATCTAGCAATTTTTTGCTTTCTTTGCTTTTTAGAATCTTTGCCGCTGGGAGCCTATACCACCGAACAATAAAAAATAGTGCTATACTTTAACTTCTGAGTCTGGATTTGGGGTTCCGTACCCTAAGGGCGGGACCCTATTACTAAGCCTCCGCTGTCTGTCTGTCTGTGTGTCTCCAGGCTGAGATTATATTACTCTATGCTGTATCTCATAAACCATGATAGCTAGAAAGCTGAAATTTTCACAAATGATGTATTGCCGCTATAATACGTTGTCGCTATAACAAAAAATACTAAAAATTATAAAAAATAAGATATGTACATATTAAGGGTGTTATTTTCATATTTTTTGCTCAATATTAAAAATGATAACAGGTAGATGCTTTTTGATGAAATTTTCACAGAATATTTATTTGTATATTACCTTGCAAAATATTAGGCACCTTGCCCGCAGATTCCGATTTAAGTTTAGTATATTATTTGTAAGGTTGTATATATTTTAGATTATATAGTAGTTAATTTATAGTATTTTTAAGTTTATTATAAGGTTTAGTTTTCAAAATAATTAGTTAAATAACAATAAAATAAATATTAAAGGGGGGCTCCCATACAACAAACGTAATTTTTAAGCAATTTTTACTCTATATTAATAGCAGGTAGAAACTTGAATATTTGTAAGTAAATATTTAGAAATATATTCACTATAAAAATAAATACCTAAACTAATACATAAAATAGATGATAGTAGGTACGGAACCCTTCATGCGCGATTCTGACTCGCACTTGGCCGGTTTTATATATTTTATTATGGTTTCCCACAGATTTTACATTCTTTGTTCTTGGGCCTTTCCATAGCGTCGTCTCATTCATCACGGAAAAAATAAATATTGTTCATATATTATTAGTATATTTATTTTAGTAGTTGGCCTCTATCTATTCACCAGCATATGAGCTTACTTGTACATCCATAGCTAGGAGGCGACTCCTATTTGCGTGAAAGCGTTGAATTCTTTCAAGAGATTATTATCTCGGCGAGAGAATAGAGAGAGGTAATGGTAACCAACGCATTCGTGCCTTAAAACAATAAGTTTTGTTCTACGACTTTTGGGAAATCGGGAAATAATAGACGTCCCATACTAAAGTAGTAGCTTTTGGCGTGATTCCGTACTAGAAATTAAAATGGTTATACGTTAGTTGCCACTAACCCTGAACAGACAGTATTGCTGAAATTCCGCCAAAGAAGTGCTGAATAAGACGGATTGACTGTAATTTGTCTGAACCGAACCATTGAACTGTATTTTGATTTACCGCAGACTCAAATAGTAAGGTGCTATGATTCTGTCGATCAGCGCCCCCCGGCCGCTGGTTGACCCGCGGCAAAATCCGGGATCAATATTAAATGGTATTAATATTAATTCAGAGTTTCAGACCGTTCGCGAGTGCTTTCCATGCAAACGCATTCTGAATTTTTCCCTTTTTTTATTGAAATCTATATCATCCAGGAGAATATATCTGTTTTGATTTTTAACTTAATACTAGGTTGGTACCTACTTATATTTTCTTAAGAAACTGTTATTTAATAGTTAATATTCTTTAAAATATAAGATTTAATAAAAAAACCAAAACATGTAGACAATATCCTAAATGACGTAGATATAAAAGTCATTGTATTTTTAAATGTTTTCGTTCTTTCGAGTGATGTACATACATAAGTTCCTTCTTCTGTAGTTTTAGTCGGCGGCGGCTGAGCGCCATTCTTGGCAACGCTGCGCAATTGCCGACGAGGATAAGGAAATGTTTGAATGCCAACCGCGAGACTAGCTCACATGCGACACTTTTTTAACTACCTACAGATTTCTTGTCTTCTTTTGTTCTGAGACTTTTTTTAAAAACTTGATAGGCTCACACTTGACTACAACTCACCTGATGAGCTTTGACATCATCTTGATGATTTTCTAATATTTTTTTCATTGTACTGTCAGACATTCGACAATCAGGTAAGCTGACACGATAATCATACAATTTAACGTGTCATCCGACCCACGGAGGCGCCCAAAATGGTATGCCACTTTATGGTCACCCTTCCAAATACTGACTGCGTTGTCAATTGTCATGCACTATATATTGTTGTCAAAAATGCAGTTCACTACTAGGTAAGCTAGGAAGCCCCTACAGGCTTCTATAATGACTGCTGTACTGAGAACAACATAGAACCTGCAATTTAACGTGTCTTCGCACCTCGGAAGTACCTATGTATACTATTTACCTTCGTAACGGTATCCGTTCGCGATTACTGCTAACGCGACCAGTCATTGGATGGGTAACAAAACAGACCGTAAATTAAAATCTAGGATATCTGTGGGTATGATAACACGTTAACGTAACGTTATATAGTAAGTACCGGTTGTTCGTCATTGTATTGCTGCCGCACTTAAATCTTTTGACGAAGCTCCCCAGCGACATTCTAGCTGAAGTAAACCAAACGCGTATTTTTTTACTCCTCACAAATCTCAACGTTATTGCCAGATATTATGTGAATTCAAATACTAAATACTTCGTACAGAAGAGAAATACAGAATAATTGGCAGCAAGGAACAAAATAATAAAATGCCAAGGGACGGAGCAGCATACTACCGATAATGGTGTAGAGTACTTACTGAAGAAGATTTTGTAGCCACACTGAAACCATTGCAAATGTACTAATCCAGCGGCTAGCTGCCTTTGTTTATAGCAGTTCTTTTTAGAAATTAGTTTACTCTACCGTAAGAGATCATTACCACAGTTAAGTACCTATACACACTAATCATTGCGGTCTAGGATGGAACGTGCTCATCCAGTAAGATTCATTCTCGCTTTGAGGACCTCTTGGCTTGTAGTTTCCTATTTCTTCCAGACGCTTCTGCGCAAGTATACTTTGCTCGCGCAAGGCCGGAGCTCGTGTTGCGACACCCGCATGTGGAGCGGTCTAAATATAAGTCTCGCGACCTGCGGGACGTTTCCTCACCTAGCCTCACCTGCTACATCGCTCCACTTCGCTGCAACTCGCCTGCTTCTTCTGGACAGGTGTGGAACAACGACCCTCCAAAGGTCTCGACACTTTACAACTGCTCTAAGATTCTCTCACCTTGTTTAACAATTTCAGGACTATGACTTACAATTTCACGTGGCGTCAGAAGCCCAATGCCACTTTTTAATGGCTTAGTAATCCATCAATCGCGAACGAATATAGTGAATAGGAGACGGGTCAGAATCTCATTGCTCATCTACCTAATGCCTTTTTAGTAGTACTCCTGCAGGGTGAAACGAAACGCCAATCGTAGAACTCCTTAAAACTTTTTGGTGGTTGATCGTGTAAAATATATCAGCTTTAGAATTTCGTTTCCGAATGGAAAACTTTCCGAATTAGTGAAACCCTACCTACCCTACTGGATAGATCATGATCGAAAATAGAGTTAATTAAAGAAATTGAAATTAGACACAAAACGCTTCAGACGTTTCATTTGTGTTTTGTGAAATTATACTTTAAAGTTTACAGAATGACGACAAACTTCTTATTCTTAGTATTCTTTGATTTGAAATTTTTGAAAGGGGTTAGGAAAATTAAAAAAGAAACCTCGTATATTTCATTACAACAAGAACGTTCGAGTTAACTACAATCCTTGAAATTTGTAATGAAATAGGCCACAAGAATAGCGTAGACTTGTTTATTTCAAAGCAGGTGAATCATTTTCTTAGCGATGCGGATAACTGACGAGATTGGTTGCTTTATGCTTTAGAATCCGCACCAGAGAGCTCTTGCTAGAGATGGCAGCACTTGTGGCACATATTCTAGGTATTTTTATATTCTACATAAAACTTGTTGGTTACGATTTAATCCGCGCTTATTGTTACTTGTGAAGAAATTTGTTGGTAGCTTAGGTACACTTTTTTATCAACGCATACAAGTGTCCCACGACTAGGCAAAGGTCGCTCAACTCCCTCCATGAATCTCGGTCGATAGCTGCCTCACTCCGAAACTGGTCGAGATCGCGACGTTAACTGACTCTAAATTAAATATTTTATAATCACTAATAAACGTCATAATCAGAGATTTGCGTCGCTCTTGGAAGAAGATCCCCACCATAATGTGCATGCCCAAAAAATTGTCCTCATTATGTAATTTTGCGGGAAGTCACGACCCTCAGTAATGACGATCACCACGTGAGGAAGAGGACGGGTCAGACAACTAAGATTATAATAAAATAAAAAATGTACAAATAGAGAAACCATGCCATAAATGAGGCAGACAGACTTTGGATTGGTTATAAAAAATTGCATTCAAAACTTTGCTCTACTGACAGTGGCATGCACTTCGCTATTACGAAAATTATGTGTATACCTAATAGACCATTAAATCGGATCAGTTGAATGCTTGATAATGATTTTTTAATTCACTAGAAGTATGTTATTGAACTACTACTATTACTACTACTAGGTATATATATATATATATTATTGTATACTATTCAGTTTTAATATGTAGATAATTTTATCTAAGGTACATAATGTACATTAACAAGTAAAGTTGTTTACATGTACCTTGAACATAGGGTGTAACCAGAGGTTTTCCAGCATCATATAATTGCTTAAACCAGTTCATGGTAGAAGTTCCATAAACTAGCGCGCGCTTTGTTTCCTTCACAGAAAAGACAGCAACAGCTATGGAACTCTCTACCAGAAGCATACAATACAGAAGTACCTGGAGCTCTGTTTTCTGAAAATTACAACCCAGGGTTTTAAAATCCAAAGTGAATAGATTTATTTTAGACAAGCGTGCTACATCTTAGACTACAGCGGTGCTTAACATCAGGCGGGTTGTAGTCTTATTCTGTGTTTAAAAAGCAAATACAAGTATACCGTTGCGACGGATATATTATGTGATTACTATCGCCACTCTCAAACAACTTACTAACTTTTTAGATGGTAGATGGCGCTGTGTGCAATGTCCCGAAATATTTATTTATTTATTTATTATTTATTTATTTTATATACCTAGCACTCGCTAACGTGTCAAGATTCGTTGGCAGCGGTTTCTTGGTGAGTCTTTTACGACGCTTTGGAGCGTTAAGATCGAAATAAACTTTATTCCTCAAGCCAATGCTGGAATGCTAGTACTTTCGAGAAATTGCACAAAATGCATGACTCCTCGCCTACTGTAGTATCGTAACAAAATGCATGACTCTTCGCCTACTGTAGTATCGTAACGTCTAAATAAATATTTCGGGACATTTAACACAGCGCCATCTAGCCCCATGCTAAGTATGCAAACGCTTGTCATGGGTTCTTGATAACGAATATATATTCTAGAAATGTAGAGAAGATACCAAAATGTATCTTTTTAGATTACTGATGTTAGTTTTATGTCCATATTACACAATCATAAATGACAATAGAGAATGTGAAACTATATAAAAAATATATAATTAATTAGCAAGGAAATTGTAAAAGCACCTATCAAATCGATCAGTGCTCTTAGTGAAATCAATTTGTAATAGGCTGGGTGCTATTCACGCGGGTGCTATTGTGACGGGGGCTCTAAGTGGAATACTTCCGTACATGTACATTTGTATATATACTTAATTCTAAATACATAGACCATCTTTTTTACACTGTACAATCAGACATTTAACTGTGGAGCATACTTTTCTGAACCGGAACACACTGTAAGGCGCTTACTTATACCGCCAGATTTTTAGATTTGAATCCTCTCCTATTATATCATAAGCACTCGTTAATCAGCTATCGGTGAATCGCCAAAAAGTGGCAGGTAATCTATTTGGACCTATCCAAGGCCCGGCTTACAAGTCAAGATGTAGTTCCCGGTTGTTTGTAAGAAGAAAGGCTTGGGAGAAGCTATTACCAAGTGTCATAAAATGACCTATTTATCTAAAAACATACTGTAGGTAGTCATACGCGTGTATTGCAAATATGAGTGTACTCTATATTGGCACAACACTCATCTTTACCCGCGCCAACTGCTTGTTAAATTATAAACCGATTCATAGCGAGATGTTACTCATTTATCGTATTGTCGTGGCGCTGACGAGTAGGTACTCGTATGTTCAAATATACTGTACATGGTACAAGGCCCTCCCTAAGCGTCTTACTCTTAAATATAGGCTGAAGAGTTTGTTTGTTTGTTTGAACGCGCTAATCTCAGGAACTACTGGTGCGAATTGAAAAAATATTTTTGTGTTGAATAGACCATTTATCGAGGAAGGCCTTAGGCTATATAACATCACGCTGCAATTTATAGGAGCAAAGAAACAATGGAAAAAACGGGGAAAATTATTCATCTTTGCGGGCTTCCGTTACGTGTGCTGTGAAAACGGTTCAAGTCGTGGGTAACAGCTATAATTTATAAAGCTGAAGAGGTAGTTTACAAAAATAAATATGATGCCCAAAATAACTATTCCACACGGAAGAAGTCGCGCGCACAGCTAGTTTAAAATAAATCACAAACAACTTTTTGGTCAGCTAAAGTAGAAATTTACAAGTATAGGCAACTTAAAAAACTAAATTTTATAACAGTAAATCAAGTCGATATATCTTTTTTTTTCAACAACCCTAATTTGTCATTTTTTGAAAAATTCTTATATTTCTAGTTTTATGCGTAATTTTAGGATATATTGGTGATATTTACATCGTTAGCCGCTAAAAAACATTTCTTTGTGATGAAATATGTAAACAGAACCATCAAAAACATATTCAGGCAAGTATACCTACTTAGTAAACCTTCCTTTACATACTTAACTATTAGGTAACTTTTCTTCAAAGCGATCGCATCCCTGCGTTGTCCGTTTATCTAAGAGTATCCAGGCTTCATATAAAGGTTATGCCATGGGAGGAAGCATCAGTAAGTGACCTTCCCGTGAAAATATGTTCGTTGTAGCCAAATCAGTTAGAAACGCATCATCGCTAATAATGATGATGCAGGTCCGCGTGTATTCACTATTCAGTATCCCCGTGATCATTATCAAGGGCATAGATCTAAGCAACCCCAAACCAATCTATTATTACTAAATATTTAGCCATGTAACTAAATTAGTATAAGAAAAATAGTGTTTAAGTACCTAGATATTGTAAGAAATGTGCTATGCCCTAAACTTCAAACAAGCAACAGGGTCACACAATTCAATCTTTTTTTAGAATTAGTTCTAAAAAGTAATATTGTAACGTGTACAGCATAAATAAATAAATGAATCTGTCTAAGGACTAATTTGAGAATATCAGTTTCATATTATTATTATTTTTTACATGAAATAGGCTCACGCTTGACTACAACTTGCCTGAGGTAAAGCAACGTTATAATGTATAATAATGTTGTATAGTAATGTCATAAGTCTAGCGCGCGTACCTAGAAGAAACCGGTAATTAATTTATGCTATAACCTATTCATTATTTTGCAGTGGTAAACCTTCGCCTCGCCTGTCACCAACTATCTCTTTATGAAGGAAGTATTTATATTTACTACAGACCGAAGACGAGGAACAAAGCAGAGTTAGCAAATTTGAATGGTAGTGATAAAATGATTAACATGGTAAACACTAGTAAACAGGAACGATATCGTCTTTAAATACTATAAAGTTTATTCCTTATATTAATTTCAACATTTAAAAATAAATACTTAATAATCTGAGTGTAAAAGGTTTCATATTTTATTTATTTCTATGAAATACTCGTGGACGCCCACGTTTTTCTTCGCATTATTTCGGAATAAAAAGTAGGACCTCATACTACTAACGTAGGTTCCAAAAACCATGATGTTTGTCGAATATCTTCTTTGTACAGATTTTGACCCTCTCTAGTTTTGTTATATGTATATAGATAACTATCCCACTTCACTAATATTATAATGGGTAAAGTAAGTGTGTGTGCACGTTTGTTAAAACAAATACTAACCTTAGCTTAGTACCTATGGGTACCTAAGTAACGCTGAAATATTTTATTTTAAACTTAAATATGTTATTGTTTTTCAGCAAATACGGAGAAATTCAAAATGATGGGTGCCCATCCAGGCCGCTGATGAAATACAAAATGCTTATTTGGAATACGTGCGAATGCTGTAGAATTTGGTCTGATGCAGTTCACCATTGTGAACATGTTCTTGGACAAATTAACAGCACTTGCACCAGTTTTCCGGTATAAGTATTTTGGAGTTCATTATGACGCGTGGGTGGGTGCCTGTCATTTTGAATTTCCCCCTTTTTTTATAATTAACTAACTGAGCGTTCGTAAGATGGCGCTATTTTTTATCTCATTTTATTTCCATAGAGACGTATTTCTTCCCTTTTTTAAAAGGGTAATAGTATTATTTGCTACTTTTTGCTAAGTATACTCAAGAAGACTCAAGTAGACCAGCAATTCCTTCTATTTTCAATGAATGAAATGAAAATGAAATGAAATGAAATAATTTATTCGAAATCATGTCACGTTACATTCACCTTAGAGGGGAAGCACATTTCAGGATTTACATCGTCAATATTTTTATAATTATATTCATTACATATTATTATATTGATTATTTATGACAAATTTAAATTTTTTGGTAATAACATATTTTAGAGGGCAATTAATTAATTTAAATATGTATTTATAGTTTAATAAGTTTTACTATCAGCTGTAAAGAGGCTTCGTCAAATATTGTCGTAGAAAATTATAAATTAAAAATTACAGTATATTATTATAAAGTATAGAGCTGTATAGAGGCTATGTCAAAAATATAAATAGATAAACTAAATTTTACTTACAGAGTGCAACGAACAATAACAAACTTAAAACATCGACATTGCTATGTTTGTACATAATGTGAGCAATTTATGTTGGGTTTTATATACATACAATGTTACATTAATTCTTTGTTATCATTACTATACCTAGTAATCTGTTATTTGAAATTCCTTGTAATCGTATGATAAAAATTCTTTGATATTGTAGATTGTTTTTAAGAGGAAAAGCCTCTTTAGATTTGCGTTAAATATTCCTTCTTTTTGTATATTTCTCAACGGCTCAGGCAGTTTATTATAAAGTTTTAGTCCCATCAATTTTGGAAGTTTTTCTGACAATACACGTCTATGAGGTATATGTTCAAGATATACCTTGTTTTTGCATGCTCTGTTATTCGTTTTAGAACGTATCTCATATTCGTGTAAATTTTTGCGAACATATTTTACTACTTCAAAGATGTACACTGACACAGAGGTCAATATACCTAGCTTAGAGAAATGGCCTCTACAAGTGTCTCTAGATTTGATTCTCATCAGCACTCTCACGGCCCTTTTCTGCATTTTTAAAATTCTTTCGTAGTCTGTCGAACTACCCCAGAGAATTATGCCGTACGACATAATGGAATGGACATAAGAAAAATAAACTTCCTTAAGCTGTTGTTCTGTCGTTATATCTCGTAACTGCTTTAGGGCGTAAATACCTTTAGCCATCTTATTACATGTACTGTTTAAGTGATTTTTCATGTCAGTGACGAATCTATGTCAAATCCCAACAGTTTTACGGCGTTCACACTATATGTATCCGCTCCATTGTGCATGGGTATGGACACTATACCTTTTAATGGGGAGACTGCATTAAAGCAAATTATATTTGTTTTCATTGTGTTCAATTTCAGTCCGTTTATGGTAAACCATTCATTCAAGCTATGAAGCGTCTCATTTATATTTTCATACAGTTCTTCGTCAGTGTTGCCATATACCACGGCTGATGTGTCATCGGCATATTGGATGAGATCGCCTTTAATTTTTACGTGCGCAATGTCATTTAGGAAGATTAAGAATAATGTATTACCTAACGACGAGCCTTGTGGGACTCCAATGTCTGTGGTTTGTTCTTTTGATCTTTTTTGTTCTCCGTCTATTTTTATGAATATTTAATGTATTCATTTCATTCACACGAATGAACCCATTGTTCTTTGTAGTCTGTTGGGGGGGAGACGCATGTGATTGTGAAATAAAAAAATAAAAATGGCTACTTTGCGTAGAGAGAGTATGTATTAGAGTCGCTGCATGACTAATAATAATTATGCAAGCGAGACAAACTTATGTAGTCCTAGCTGAGAGTAACAGAGAAAAACATAGTATCTATTGTCCCTTACTAAATATGCGATTTTGATTGTCTGCCACAAAGCTCATTTGTGGCAGACAAACCGTCGAGTGATTATTGAATTGGTATTTTAGTGCTTTTAATATAGTGTCTGTGCTTTGAGTGTTATTAGCAACTGTTTTGTGGTGAAATGCTTAAATTTGACTAGCGAAGAATGGTAAACTGTTCCTATTTTAGGCTGTAAAAGCCGCTCGGAAAGAAAATGTGCAAATGTAAGTTTCCACTCGTAAGTTTTCATTTTCAAGTTCATATGTGAATATTTCTGCATGTATTATAGTTATTTAATACTCTTCCACGCTAAATTGTTCTTGGATTTATGTGAATTTACGTATCTTTTTTCTAAATGTAGAGGTTATAATTTTCGAAGTATTATTCGCCTAAATTGCATGGGTTGATCGTACTTTGACATTTTGTGTCCATCTCGGACCGAGGAAAGTAGCAACAGTTTTTAGTCCTTCGAGCCGGATTGTTATTTGATTATTTATTTCAAAAGGTAATAAACAAGTAAATATTCTGTGAAAATTAAAAGCGTCTACCAGTTACTGTTTTTAATATTGAGCAAAAAAATACGAAAAAAGCACGTGTATTGTATGGGGACCCCCCTAAACATTTTTATTTTTTTATTTGTTGTTATAGCGGCAACTGAAAAATTTCAGCTTTCTAGCTATCACGGTTGATGAGATACAGCCTGGAGACAGCCTGGGTCACGTTTTACCTTTTAGGTGCGGAACCCTAATACAAAAAAGTAAGTTCGTATAAAAGCGCAAACCTGTTTCAGTTAAAAAAAAATGTGACCAATTCTGGGGTCAAAATAAAAACTCACCGACCGCGTCGGCATTAATCGCATGTGACGCGATGCCACGGGCGCTTCATTATATACATTTATGCTGAAAGTTGTAGCTCTATGCTCCTTGCAACAGAACCGTCGAGACAAAAATCAGATTATTTATATATGTCGTAGGATAATTCGATACTTCGAATCTTCGCGGAAATCCTAGGGGTTTTGCGAAAACGCGGATAATTAGACATAGGCGAAAAGAGACATGTTTTGAAAGAAGTTGGCTCCTCCTCGCTTCGCTCGTCGTCGCATGTGCGTGGTAGAAAGCAACCTAACGAACCTAATCTACCTTCTGTCACAGACAAGTGACTTCGAGTCCACCACTTGCACTGCAACAGGACTTAAATCCTGACTTTGTCCAGTAAGATTTGATAATTTTTCGCCTATGTCTAATTATCCGCGTTTTCGCAAAACCCCTAGGATTTCCGCGAAGATTCGAAGTATCAAATTATCCTACGACATATACATACAAACAAGTACCAACTTTTGACTGTGTAATATTATTAGTGGGATACTTCATTTACCCCGGAAATAGGCATGCTAAGCCGCTGGCAACCACTAAGTACTATATTGTAATTCTTAAAGCTAACATGTTTTTCATCGTATCGTCAGAGTCGACCTGATGGGCGCCGCCCACGCGAACTATTTCCAAGCAGTGGAATATTTACACCTTGCCCACAGTCAGTGGGCAGAACACACGGAATTTTCAAAGAATTTTCTAATTGATCCTAAACCCGAGACACCGATGACTATAATACCTACCTACTTAGTAAATATATTATTTCCAAAAATTGTAAAATATAGCTTGTTGGTTGTGACGTAATAAAGCCGCCCTTAAAAGCTATCGTTATTGACCAGTAACCATGTAAAGGCGTGCTTGGTGTTGTGCTTGTCAAAATGTTTGATTATTAAAATATCTTTCTTTATCGTTTATTAAAAAAAATATTGCCATAGAAACAGAGGTTGCCCACCAATGCGGTGAGTTGACGACATTAGAATAACCGCACGGAGCACCTGGATTCAATCTGCGCAGGACCCGGCGACGAGTGGCGTACTAGAAGAGAGACCTATGATCAGCAGTGGGCGATAACAGGCTGATGATGATGATGATTGGTTTATTGTTCGAAAGGTAAATTAATCGAGTGTGTCCTCCTGGTATGTTTCATGAGAATAAAGCTATCAATGTAGCTACTTTTATGTAGAGCTTTCAATAGAGAGCTTTTAATGGTTAGCTTGCAATAAAAAGCTTTGTATTAAGCGTTATTTTTGTAGAACTTTCAAAATAGAACGGTTCAATGTAGATTTAAAGGCAAGCTCTCAATAAAAAGTAAGTATAGAATTTAGCTCTAGTAATGTAGAGGTCTTAATATAAAGTTTTCCATCTAGAGCTCTCAACGTAGAGTTTGAAATGAAGAGCTTTTAATGGTGAGCTTTGATTACAGCGCTATCAATTAAGAGCTTGCAATGTAGAGCTTTCAATAAACAGCTTTTAATGGCGAGCTTTAAATAAAAAGCTTTCTTTTAAGCGTTATTTATGTAAAGTTTGCAATGTAGAGCTTTCAATGTAGTAAAGTTGTTGTTTTTATTCTGATTTCTGTGGCTGTAAGCTCATCATCCAGCGCACTTGTCTAATAAGAATCTCTACTACAAATCAATTAACTTGAATACCGATAACCGTTCGGGAGGAGGATAACATGAATCCTGTAAGTAAAGTTGACCTCCACAACTCCACACCACACGTATGTTTTATAATACGTTTTAAGAATATACATTAAAATACATACCCAATAATAAACAAATAAATAATATAATTTATGAATTATACATGAAAAATGTCACACAATTAATACATAATTTAATTATACGAGTACATAGTACATATAATTCTTGTTTCCTAGTGGACGCCCGCGGCTTCGCTCGAATTATTTCAGGATAAAAAGTAGCTCATGAGACTCCTGAGACCTCATACTACCTATCTACTAAAAATAAAGATGATCCGTTCAGCCATTTTTGCGTGATGAGCATTTCAATAAACAGGTGAACAGACAAAATTTCTAGAAAGTGTTGGAACGTGTTTTGCTATTAATTCGAAGTATCTCCAAACATTTTTGTTAAATATCTTCAATGTTCAGACTTCCGACCCTCTTTAGCTTTATAAACTTTATTTACAATAATAAAATATAAAAACAAGGAAAGAAAAACTAAACACTCTACTTCTAACTACTACAAATAGGGGCACTTAGAAAATCTTTAGAAAAGCCTAAAGATAATCTAAGTTTATTAATTATTTTTTAATTATTCTAAGTTTTTTTTCTTTAGCTTTATTATATGTATGATATACATTTTTAGGTTTTTTTTGTACTATAGATAAAATTTGTAAATAAGGATAAGTTAATGCTTTGCTGAATGAATAAAGAGTAGTAAATTTTAGTACTTGTATATAATATAATAATATAGTTTTCCAGTTCGTAGAAGTTTTCTTTTGCAATCATGTCACAGCCCACCTGCCGTGCGTCATACTGCACCGAGCCGAGTGAGTAATCTTCGGGTGAAATGCCGAGATATTTTCACTTCGGGATATTTTCACGCGGAGATCGGCGGGAAATATTACTCTCAAGCTATTTTAATTCAGTAGATACAGGCGGCGAAAAAAGTTTTTATGCTGCGGGTGGCTGCGGTGAAATAACAAAAAAATACCAAGTTCCCAAACTTTGGCGAAGGAGAACATCGTGAGGAACCCGACATGTTTGAGGACCACAATATCCGAGGACACCGCCAAGATGGGTCTGCCCAAGATAACTCCCCTAATGAATTAATCTGTGGGGGAGTCACGACCCTCAGCCATGAGGAAGTCCGACTAAAGAGAGTACTTGTCTCTAGTTGGTGATTATTTTATTGAAACTGTTGGATATTTATTACCAAATGAATAGTTAGCCACACATTTTTTTTACACTTTACAGTCATCACTAGGTCACTTGAAGCGATCCCGCACAAGCGAACACATGACGCAAGTTTTACTGTTCAGTGTAGTACCTATATTGTATTCGGCTACGAAATTGCTTTTCCCTCGGTACCATAGATGTAACTTACACTTATTGCTTGCAAAATAACTTATTTCTTCTTAAGTTTTACAGAATAAAGAGAGGAGTTTATTAATTAAATATGTATGTATGATTTTGTCACAAGTGGATACATTTTTAGTATAATCATGCCTTCCATTGACAAAAAAATATTTCACACACGATATTTTGAAAATATGTCCCCACTAAGATAGCGTTTCACTTTTGTCCGCGCTCGATCCAGGTTCGCGCGCAGGTGGGCAAAATATTCGTTTAAATCTGTACCTGCGCGATTTAGGCCGAGACTCGAATCCACGCAAGATAACTCTACGCCCGGACAGAATCAGAACCAAAAAACATAGGCTGAGATTATTTAGTTGTGACTATGAGTAGTGGACTAGTGCTGCCAGCAGAGTTGTATTGCGGCTCTGGGAGAGCTTTCCGCCCCCCCTCGGGTCCCCTCTCCAGCGGTGAGTCAACGCGCCGCTGAAATTATCGCAAGATGGCGCGCGCCGCGGACGCAGCGTCTACGGGATATAGGTTTCAGTAATGGATGAGAGAATTGCTGAACTGAGCTTGGTCACAGAGAATATTAACACAGAGAACATTTCATGTTATTAAAGAATTAAAGTAAAAGCGACTGTAAGAAATTTACGAAAGCAATAAATAAAGCCTATGTTAAATGTTTTTTATTATTTTAATATTTAGTGTGAAGGTAATTACACTATCTTTCTATCTATATAGATATTAGATATATCGGTCCAAGCCGTGTTTCAGCCCCAACTGGATGATTATCCTCGTGATTTAAATTATAATTCACATTAGAGTTCCATAAAATATGTAACTAATATTTACATATTTTATAATACTTCTCTTAACATATCTTCATATTATCATTATGTATTTTCGGTCTCAGATTATTTGATCGAACATTTTAGTTGGCGCCTGAAAGCCCCGGAATCTCGTGTGTTATGTTTTTACGGATGTTTTGAAAATAACTGTGTTTTATAATTACGGTGTTACTTCCACAACTTTCCAGCCTCAGGAGTTTTCAGTTTCATACCCGAGTTCAAATACAAATACAAATTATTTATTCATAATTCCATAGTTACAAGTTAAAAGTATTTGTATATAAATTGTAGTATTGTTTACAATAAATAAAATAAAATAGCCTTTATTTCCTTCAAATATTTAAATTAATTGTATACCATTCTAAGTTTTATTTTACCTAACTAAGTTTTAATTATAGTAACTACTGTATTTACAATTTTGGTGATATTATAAGGGCACCCACGTATGGGTGGCAAAGTAAAGACGGAAGAATAGTACTTTCCATGAGCCGTTTTTTTAGGTGGATTGGGATACGACTTTTAAATATGTCTTTATTAGCCCAGTATTTTTTTCAAGCAATGGCTATTCTTCTTTCTACCTCCTTAGCGGTAGAGTCCTGAAAGGATATAATTTGTCCGAGGTAAATGTACTCGTTGGCGTAGGGGAAAGGGGGGTAAACGCGAACGCGGGGTAATCCCGAACCCAATAGTTTTAATGTGTTAGAAAGAGATAGCCGTATATCAGTCGCCGGTAACTCAGAGATCATCACGCCACCACCAGTGCCAGTCAACGACACGGGAGACGCGGACGCACGTACTTTTCAAGGTACGTCAATTTGAATATTTTCAATGTTTTTGATGTAATTTTTTGATAAATTGAACTTGGTGTAGCTTTATTTCTATTGAGAATAGTTATTTAACCTTTACATAGTGGAAAACATACATACTAACCATTCAAATGACAGTGACGCATTTGGTAAAAGTTATATAACCTAAAATATTTTTTCCTTTTTATTTTTTTCGACCCGGTGGGGTAAAGGCGAACGCTTCATGTCGGGTAATGTCGAACGTTCGGCATTACCCCTCTCTCTTTTTTTGTTAGTTCCCTGTTAATATATTTTTTTCAACTACCCACTGGCAAAATTATGTTGTCAGGTGTTTTTGATGATGCTAAACATCGAATAAATTGTTTCAGATGCCCCATAATTATAAAAGAAAAACCGAAACTAAATACAGTTTAGAGGATCTCAAAAAGGCTATAGTCGATGTTCAAACCAAGAAACTCAGAATTGGCAGAGCAGCAAATACTTATAATGTTATTTATGTGATAGATGTCGCTAGTAATGTTAGTACGTGATTACCCCACTTGGTGTTCGGCTTTACCCGACATCAGTTGGGTAAAACCAAACACTAAGGGTTTTGTTTTTTTGGTCATTTTGTTTTATTTTATAAAAAAATAATAATGTTGATTAGTAATACGCCAATTAGATAAGTAAAGTTTATTATTCAATAATTAAAGAAACTCTGTGATTTGATTCCACTGTTTTATTTATGATTTCCCTTAGGTGTTCGCGTTTCCCCCACTTTCCCCTACTCTACGCTGGTGTTTTCTATTTGAATCTGCTTCTGCTCTCGGTTGGTCATTAATTTGGTTTTGCTCAGATTCATGTGCAGGCCGATCTTCAAGCTCTCCAGCTCCAGTGATTGAAGCATGTGTTGTAGAGATTCGTGTTCTTTCGCCAGTATTACGATGTCGTCAGCGAACCGTAGATGCGTGAGACGTTCTCCATTCATATTTTTGCCGCAAGAAGACCAGTCTAGCATTCTCAACATTGTCTCTAGTATAGCAGTGAACATCTTGGGAGAGACAGGGTCACCTTGTTTCACGCCCCTTCTTATTTCAAACGGGGGACCAACTTTTTCCAAATTGGCTTTTTGCGTGACACTTCCCATATATTACCCTTAATATGTTTACGTATTTTTCATGGATACCTTGCTCTACCAGACTTTTCCAGAGGTGTTTATGTAAGATAGAGTCGAACGCTTTGGTATAATCGACGAAGTTTACAATAGTAAACTTCAATTCAATCTTCAATCAATCAATCTTCAACTTCAGTTCAATTTAACTGTAACTAAACTTGAGAATTATTGAAGAAGACAAAAAATGTGGAAATTGTGGAAAATTAAGGCGATTTTATTTTCATGGCGTCTATATTTAAACATGTATCAAGAACTACTGAAACGTTTTTGGTGAAACAGGCGCTGTTTCCTAATTCTATCTAATCTAATTTAATCAAGAATCGAATCAACACGAAGTTCAATAATGAAATAACTCGAAAATTTTATAGTTGCATCTTACCGCGAACACTTTTTAAACAAGCTTCACAAATGCCTCGACAGACGGCTTTAAAGAACGATTTTTCTTCTCTACCTATACAAGGCAATGTATCAGTCTAACGCGAATAATCAGCTGAAATGTGCGATTGGTAGAAAACTAGTTTATATTGGGTTCATTGAGTATTGTTTAATGGTAAGCTGATGTGAAGTGGAAGCCACAAATGCCACTTGATTTGGGTGGAGCATCATCTAAAAACAAACAAGAAGGCGACGAAGAGTAGTCGCAGCGGAACAACACTACATATCATTATTTTTCATCTTCAATGGATTTCCGCAAAGTAACGTCCGATTTCATAAATTTCCACTTTTTGTGCCATAACCTGCCAGGTTATCCAGCGATTGCTATTAGTGCAGCTCTGATATTTAAACAATCATTACATAGCTGACGCTATCTTTTCGCAAGTGCAGTTCAATTTGACATCAGTTGTATGTACATACTTACATCTACGTCAATAAATTGTCTAGAGGTAAACATTTAATATTTAATTCCGTTATCACTTTTCTTCTTATACCATTTACATTTGGGTTGATTTGTTGATATATTTGAATTTCTAGAAAGAAACTCTTTGCATTATTAAAATTAAATTTTAAAGCGCAAGGCTTCAGCTTTAATTACTCCAGTAATGATTGTAAATCCAATAAGTATGCAGAACATTTTACCAGAACCTTTATTTTCTGCGAACTAGAGTAAGTATATAGGATGGGGCCTAGACCTAGAGTTAGTAGGTAAGTTAAAGGTAAGTGTAGTTCGCGCTGGGCTGCAGCAACAGACGGGCCTTTAGTGGGACGCGACCTTATACACGTAATTAACTTTGTTTTAGCAACAATTTTTATATAGCTAAAGAACATAATAATATTATACATTTATTTCAGACCTCCAGTCTCTACATACTTTTACAATAAATAATAGAAAAACTAATTAAAACAAGGAATAGGTATCCAAACCAATCAATATAATCAAATGAAATATTGAGATTAAAATGTTTAAATATAAACATTTAAAGTATCGACAATAAAATACGACACATTATGCTTCTTATTTTTATATTGAATCAATGTCCTACAGTATATATATATATATATAAAAGTAAAAGCGGCTCCCCGTGTTTAGCGCAATATTTGGCAATGCACCACAGGTCAATGAATGCTTAGAAACGCCGGGGAAAGTCACACCAAAGTGTAATATCACTTTTATCTGCCACTAAATTTAATCGATTGTGCTATTTGACATTGCGTTTGTTTAAAGTTTGACCTCTTTATCTGTTGTTTTCAGGGTCAACCACCTTGATTAAATTAAAAAATATATATTGTATGCAGTATTCGTGAATTCATACTACCTCTATACGAAAACCACGGTGCCCCTTTGAAATATTTGAACAGCACATGTTGTGAAATTTTGAATTGATAAAATTGCATTTAATTCTATTAACGAAATCGTAATTGATTAACCATAAATCCATAGCGTAATCACAGGATACGTGCGTAATGTAATTATTTCTTAGTTCGTAGATGGAACCGCGGGAATAACTAGTCATTTGATGTATGAACCTAATTGGCACAGGAGATAAGGTTGAATAAATGAAAGATACATTGAACTTTTGATGACCAAATTAGTTTTTTATTTCAATCTCAATTACTCTAAATAGCATCACGTACGAACCAATTTGCCCTTTGTTGTCATTGCTTGACTAAAATAATTTACACATATATATATATACCTAGTCAGGTCATAAGTATTGTCACACAGTAAAAACTTTTCTTTTAGAATGCTGGCCACAAAAAAGTTTATTAAATTCGAATTTCGAATTGTTAATGAAAATAAAAATGTATACTTTTTAGAATTTTACTCATTTTTAAATATGGAGTGGACGCTTAAAGAAGACCGTGTTGCATATATTGCATTGCATCGTTGCGGTTACGCGCCAATTCAAATTTTTGACATACTGAAAAATTTGAATATAACCAAAAGATTCGTTTATCGTACCATCAAACGATACAATGAAGACTCTAGTGTAGGTGACAGGTCAAGAAGTGGTCGCCCTCGGTCTGTTAGGACTCCAGCAGTGATAAAAGCTGTGAAGGCGCGAATTCATAGAAATCCCAAACGTAAGCAGAAACTGTTGGCCCTTCAGATGGGGTTAAGCAGAACCACGGTGAAAAAGGTGTTAAATGAAGACTTAGGGCTTCGGGCATATCGAAGAAAAACAGGACATCGTTTGAATGCTCGTCTAATGGACCTGAGACTGACGAGATGCCGCGCTTTGTTGAAGCGGTACGCGGGAAAAAAATATCGGGAAATTCTTATTTCGGATGAAAAAATTTTTACCGTAGAAGAGAGCTACAACAAACGAAATGATAAGGTGTACGCACACAGTAGTGAAGAAGCGAGCAAACGTATTCCGCGTGTCCAACGAGGTCATTTTCCATCCTCGCTCATGGTATGGTTGGGAGTTTCTTATTGGGGCTTAACAGAGGTACATTTTTGTGAGAAAGGTGTAAAAACGAATGCAGTTGTGTATCAAAATACAGTCCTGACGAACCTTGTGGAACCTGTTACTCATATCATGTTCAATAACAAGCACTGGGTATTCCAACAAGATTCGGCGCCAGATCATAGAGCGAAGAGCACACAAGACTGGCTGGCGGCGCGTGAAATCGACTTCATCCGGCACGAAGACTGGCCCTCCTCCAGTCCAGATTTGAATCCGTTATATTACAAGATATGGCAACACTTGGAGGAAAAGGCGTGCTCAAAGCCTCATCCCAATTTGGAGTCACTCAAGACATCCTTGATTAAGGCAGCCGCCGATATTGACATGGACCTCGTTCGTGCAGCGATAGACGACTGGCCGCGCAGATTGAAGGCCTGTATTCAAAATCACGGAGGTCATTTTGAATAAACTTTATTGTCATAAGAATCTATGTTTTGTTAAGTTCATTTTGGTATATAAATGGTTACATAAAGAATAAAGTTGTTTCAATTATTTTATATTAAACATGTGACAGAATTTATGACCTGACTAGGTATATATATATATATATATATATATAATTGAAATACCTCCCTTGTAAACTATTTGATGACAATGATTTTTGAGAATTTGACACCAAATAAATAAATAAAAGCCCTGTTTTAAAAGGGTAATAGAATTCTTTAAATAAAAGCTAAGAGTGTCAATATCTTTGAGCGAGTTTTTGTGTGTTCTTCAGAGAAATACACGGGCAATAAAAGTCTTTATAATAAGGGCTAGCATCAATAACTTATAATGTCGCATGGCAGTTCCCTGGTTATT
>OZ026808.1:919375-1152710 GCA_964023185.1 Macaria liturata
TCGATATATTTAGCTCAGTAGCGAAAGCATTCTCTGATATCTCGACTTGTCGCTTTCCGGACTCTCTTTTGAAACTGGGCCAAATGATGCTCGTTCGCTGAGAATGCCACAATATTGAAATATAATAATAGAAGCGGTGTGAGTGGCGAAAATATCCGACTTAGTCAGCGACGTGAGACACCGTCGATTCTTATTTTTAGTACAATACTGAAATATGCGAAGGACGAGGTTCGAAGTCGGCTGCGTTGCATAACGTACGCGGCCGCTGTGAGGGAACATGTCACATGCATACATACATGCTTTCATTTCTGGATTCTAAGCCAACCTTTGGGTAAAAACAGAGACTTCTAGCCGGTTTTAAGAGCTGTCAACACAAGAGTTTGCCATTTTATGTACGAAATGAGTCTGCCATTCTTTTGTTTTATTATTAATGAGTCTGCCATTTGACAAAAATATACCTTATTTCTGATCAACTACATCTACTCTAGTATGCCACTGAATGTTAAGTTACTGTAAGATTATGAGTATTTCATGTCATTTGGACTTTAAAACAATTGGTTTTAACTTTCGGAATGTCAACTAAATGTTCATCAACTGATATAAAACAAGATATCAAAAGTTTAATATAATTGAAAACCTCTGTTGTTTGTGAACTATAAAAACATCAAATTGCATGTCTATATATACAAAAATAATATCATTTATGTGAATTGAACAAAATAACGCCTACTTAAAAAAAAGTGTGTAACACATAAGTTTTTAAGTGCAGTGTATCTGAAATCATTTTGAAACGCATCCATTATTAGCAACAAAAATGTTAACAAATAATTTGCGTATTATCATCATTATAATTTTTTTTATTATTTTCACTTACACCAATTATACCTGGATTTAGGTTAAACGACAAAATTAATTGTTCAAAAAAACACAAATCAATTAAGTCTCAACTGACATACTCGTAGTTCATAGAAGTTCAAAACTCCTTTGACAGGTGGTTCAATGGAGCGTTTAAATTTTCAGAACCTCGTGTGCTAGGTCATTAATTTCCGCCCTGAGTTAAACTAGATATTATACGTTCATACTAGATCCAGGTTTAATATGGAAGAGCATAAACATTAAGGTACAGAATATAAGTTATCCTTTTGTTTCAGATCGAAAGGGAGAAGGCAGATTTGAGCGTCCAAGTTATTCAACTCTCTGAGAGGCTCGAGGAAGCTGAAGGTGGAGCTGAAAGCCAGGTAAAATATACCTTATAACTATTAAAATACAGTTTAAAATCATATAACCTTATTTAAAAATCATATCAAGAATTTAGAAAAATGTTATACATATCTAAAGAAAACTGAAAATGTTCTCAACAAGAAGATAATACGACATGTGAAACAGCAAGAGAATAATATTTTACTATTCATCGCCTCAAATAACGGAATCTTAAATGTGTATATCTTGAATTCAGAGTATATGCACTCCATGTGACGAAAGAAAGTATCAAACAACAGAATTTAATGAAATGATGGAAATGTAAGAAGACTTACGAAATAGTAGATGAACCGTACACCAGTTAATACAGACAATCGTCTCTGCAATGGATCGCAAGAGCATAAAAAACGAAAAGAGAATTAAAATAAATTCTGAACGAGAACTAAACTAAAACAAGATAATATAAAAAGATATACCTTTATATTAGAGATATATAATGCATTACTGTACGACATGAAATAATATGAATATAAGCTAACAAAGAAGAAACTATGGTTGATTTATCGTTCTACAATTTCAATTTGGACGAGAACAATGAAGACAAGATTTTGTATAAAACGACATTCCCTGTTTTGTACGTAACCTATCCCCCTGCCAAGCGATTTTAATATTTTGTATAATGCGATTGCGAACTATTTATGTGCTCTGCGATTTTTTACTGTTTTTCAGGTGTATTGTGATCTTTTTTTAAAGTGAACATATTGTGTACTATTCATACTGGCTTTAATTATTTTTTTGTAAGCTTTTTTAACTTTATAAGCTTGATTGCTATTAGTAGTTATCTTATCGGGAAATAAATTGACCAAGCAATCAAACACAAACAAGCCAGTGTCAGCTTCCAAAGTATTTCTTGGGCTCTGCCATTCTTTTGTAGTAAAACAGTACTATATTACTAATGAAAACTGCAATCACATTTTTTTTAAATAATAATAAATCATCTCTTGTTTTGTTTTATTGTGTATGGACTAAACGTCTGTTATAAAGTTTTTTTTTATTTATTTTATCGTTAGAGTTCCATATAAGAGTTTTTTAAAACTATTATTGAGTTCTTCTGTTTGGTCCTGGCTGCTCAAAATGGGTTCATTAGTAAAGCAAAGTAAATGCCATTTTTAGAATACCTAATAACTAAGCAATTGGGTATAAGTTAGCAGTCGTGCAAGCGAGAATTTCAAAATTAAATTCTCATCATTTGGTATAACACAAAACGCATGATAATATTTTATAAACTTCTTTCAAAGAACGTTGATTACTAGTCTAGATCATAAATCAGTGGTCTGATATGAATAGTACACATTATTGTTTGAATGGCACGTTGAAATGTGCTTCCGTTCCTCATTGGGGAGCGTGTTTTGAAATGGCACCGTCCGTGTTTCAGTTCGAGATCAACAGGAAACGCGACACAGAACTGACCAAGCTCCGCAAACTCCTGGAGGACGTGCACCTCGAATCCGAGGAGACCGCGCACCTTCTCAAGAAGAAGCACCAAGAGATCGTCGTCGACTTCCAGGACCAGATCGACCAGCTTACCAAGAGCAGAGCCAGGTGGGGTTACCTTACTCCTTACAAAAGTTGCTACTCTCTATGAGCCCTCGGATATTACCCGCGATCACCAACTGTACAGTCATAACAACTCAATTAGAATCTTGCTAATATCTGAGAGCTCACACATTTTTGCGCGAACTGTATCTTTCCCACCTCTAGTCTGTAAGAACTGCTGTGCGGCTAGCTGTAACGCTGTGCGTGTTCCTTTCGTTCTAGAATATGCTATGTAACTTGTATCTTGTCCACAGGGCCGAGAAGGAGAAGTCCAAGTTCCAAGCGGAAGTGTACGAACTCCTCGCCCAGGTTGAGAATGTTACTAAGGAGAAAGTTACCATCTCGAAGACCGTGGAGCGTCTGGACGTGACCATCAGCGAGCTGCACATCAAGATCGAGGAACTGAACCGCACTATTGTGGACATCACCTCGCACAAGACTCGCCTGTCGCAGGAGAATGTCGAGCTCGTCAAGGAAGTGCAGGACCTGAAGGTGCGTCATTCGTACGAGTTTTATTATCAGTATTTTTGAGTATTTTATTACGGTATTTTAGATCAACCAGATTTTTACTTCAGTACATTGAGTAAGTAAAATTGGTAGGATTTTGTCATTTATTATGTTATAACTACTGGATGCCAGCAGCTGAAAGCAAGCTACGTCACTCTTGTTTCCAATACCAAAGTGAAAGTGGATATAGACAAATGAACGAACACTATAACAAATTTTATTTTCTATTTCCTGTAATTTAGTCTATCCTAAGCAGTATTTAGCCCAAGTTGTTGACAATGTGTGTTAAGTGTTATCAGCTTGTTTCATAGTTGATGTGACATTGCAGGTGAACATCGAGAACGTGATTTACCTGAAGAGCCAGCTGGTGAGCCAGCTGGAGGACTCTCGCAGGAGGCTGGAAGACGAGGACCGTCGCCGCTCGATGCTGGAGGCTTCTCTGCACCAGGTAATACACAACTCCTTGATTGGTCATCATCATCTTGATTGGTCATCATCCTGACTCCCCCAAAAACTCTCTTAAGGAACAAATTTTTCTTGTTCGTTACGAGAGTTTTTTTTAAGACATTTTACCCTTCTTATTAAATTGGAAGAGTCGCAAAGTTGAGAATAAATTCCATTTCATTCCATTTGTTTTCCGTGACTCAATGTCAACTCGTCCAATAAATACTCGACTAATTTGTTTGAGTTGACAATTTTTGGGCATGGCCGAGCCTAGTCTCGTTCGATTGTGTGTGATTTTCACGTCTGTTTGTTTGTCAGGTTGAGATTGACTTGGAGTCCGTCCGCGTGCAGCTGGAGGAGGAGTCCGAGGCTCGCCTGGACCTGGAGAGGCAGCTGGTCAAGGCCAACGGAGAGGTAACATTCATATATATTTAACTATCGCTATAGATCGCTATCGACTCCTTGTCTGCCCCATACACATTCCCAGAACTTTAAAACTTCGAATTCAAATTGACAATGTTTTCTCAATTGTTGAATTCGATCTTTTGGAAAGCATATACAAGTATAGGTACTTTATTTATAATAACAAAATATAAAAACAAGGGAAGAAAAACTAAACATACTACTTCTAACTACTACAAAAAGGGGCACTTAGAAAATCTTTAGAAAAGCCTAAAGATAGTCTAAGTGCTCCAGCCCACTAACAGAGGGCAGCGTGCCCAGCATACTGGCCGCATTAACAGACAAATAGGTATTTATTTCAGTATAGGTGGTTGTAAAATTCAATAATTATGTAATTGTTAAGGTTTTCAACTGTACCAATTAATTATTTGAAAATGGGCGAAAAAAAACACGATCGACAGGATTCGAACTTGCATGTTTCACCAAGTCAATTCTGGCGTTTTCGGAAACTATGAACGAAAATATTATGCAAATTGTTTTTTCCACTCCATGTTCATAGAAAATAATGACTTTTATTAAACAGTATTTTTCCCTTTTCAGGTGCAGCAGTACCGCTCCAAGTACGAGGCGGAGGCCGCGGCCCGCGCCGAGGAGATCGAGGAGCTCCGCCGCAAGTACTCCGCCAGGATCCAGGAGCAGGAGGAACAGATCGAGACCCTCATCGTCAAGATCAACAATGTCGAGAAGCAGAAGTCTAGGCTGCAGAGCGAGGTACGTCAGTTACTGTCAATGTTACACTCTGTTACCCGCGTTTATCTTAGATAAAAAGTTGCCCATGTGCTAATGCCGGGTCCAATTTGCCTCCGTACCAAATTTTGTTGAAATCTGTATAGCCGTTTGAGCGCAAAGATGTAACAAACATATACACACACAAACTGGCTATTATTACATGTATGGTTAGATATCAGATGTTTAGGAAACAGTCCATTCCTCAAAATAAGTTCTGTAGTTCCTACTTTATTTACATCTTCATAGTAGAGATGGTAGAGACTATATTTTTGAAATAAAGGACGTTTTAGTAATAACGTAACATTTGGGCATTTATTTGTTTGGGCATTTAAATTTAAATTGGTGCATTGCGGCAAGTTTATTTTATCACTGCTCTTTGAAAATTTCCATACAGATTTAAATATTCCTGTACATTTCACACAGCGCCATTTAGCCCTATACTAAGCAATAGTTAAAGAAGCTGTTTTGTCTCGCAGGTCGAAATCCTCATCATCGACCTGGAGAAGGCCAACGGCACGGCTCGGGAGCTGCAGAAGCGCACCGAGCAGCTGGAGCGCGTCAACATCGAGATCAAGTCCCGCCTGGAGGAGACTGTGCAGCTGTACGAGCAGACGCAGAGGGACCTGCGCATCAAGATCACAGAGATCCAGCGCATCAGCCACGAGCTCGACAAGACCAGGGAGCAGAAGGACGCTCTCGGCCGCGAGAACAAGAAACTTGGTGGTACGTCACACCTTCTTCCCGATCTCTTTGAAACGTATTCTGAGGGCGTGAATTTATATTGGCGGTGCGTGGTCACAACCCTCTCTTAATGACAACTTGATATCCAGATGCCTTGTATATTACCGTGATGATTCCTGATGATTTAATATTAATTGTTCTACTGGATAAAATAAAAATGCTAAGCTTCGTCAATATATTTTTAATCAAATTTCAGATACCACACTTTAGATCTTAAAGTTTGTGTTATATATTTTTGTCTGTTTCCTTCCAGACGACCTGCACGACGCCCGCGCTAACCTCACCGAGTTGACCCGCCGTCTTCACGAGCTCGAGATCGAGCTGCGCCGTCTTGAGAACGAGCGAGAGGAACTCACCGCTGCCTACAAGGAGGCTGAGGCTGTAAGTCACCTTGTAGTCTGATATAAGTAATACGAGTAATGGATACCATACAAACGTAACTGAGCGGGTGCATGGGGCTTGCTACTTCAGAGTCAAGCAACACTTAATCCGTTTAAACTAGCCCTCTTAATGAGAAAAGGCAATCAGGTGTTGTACTTCCCGAGATGGCTTTCGCATAAGGAGCTTACCATATCAAAAAGCTTGTAGTCCCTCAACTATAGCTATTCCAATATTATAACTAAGTATATTGACAACCTATCTATATAATATTAAATCTGGTCGTCAATAAATTAGTTGACTATTGTATGGACCATTTCTTACATATACAGATGTAAAGCATAATATTTTATTCTTTTTAGTTAAAATTTACGCATAATTAATTGTTAAAATTAGTTTTATTACACATTCTGGCTCCTTTACGCATACATAACATCAATTAGTTAATTATGTAGCGATGTGCACTCAACGCTAGATGGTAGTTGGCAAGCTTTCAGAGTCTGGCGCGACGAATGCCTCATTCTTTGAATAGACTACTATGTTTAGATACACGACATGTTCTGGTCGGATCACTTGGACGTTAGTATGTGAATGAAGGGTAAAGGTGTTCTATTGAAAAGATGACTCATGAGATAAAAGAATGAGATCTTATTCTGTCATCTAGTAGTTGAATTGATATCTTGATATGCTCTGATGTGAATAAAACTGTTGATGATCATCACTCCATAATAAATTTTAAGAAGTTAAAGGTTTTTTTTTAATAAACATGCGTATATTTAAAACATTAGTAAGCACAGAATTTGACATATGAGTTGTACACAACAAACAAATTAGATATGCATTCGCACAAATCGCATTGCAGATAACACCTTAAAAACAACTTATCACCCAAAAACTGTTGACATTTTGAGATACTTATGGCAGTATTTTTGGCCATTACATAGTCACCCTTAAAATTGCAAAGCTAATAATGGAACATGAGACAATAGAGTAAGTAGAAGTGAATAAGGCTGAAGTGATAGATAAGTATGAAAGACAGCTCTTGAAGGTGTGAATCGTTTACACAGGTTTCACAGCAAATGGAATAAAGTGTAGATTCCCTCAATGTGAACCTCCTCCCGCAGGGTCGCAAGGCCGAGGAGCAGCGCGCGATGCGCCTGACCGCGGAGCTTGGCCAGTTCCGCCACGAGGCAGAGCGCCGCCTGCAAGAGAAGGAGGAAGAAATCGAGGCTATCCGGTAAGCACTAGTACTAGTAGCGTGGCTTTCGAAAAAGGACTTTAAGTAAAAGCATTTGTAAATAAAAATAACCTTCTAGCATTAGCTACACAAACAGTTTGCAAGTGTATCGAGTCCATATTTTTGGTAATTATCATCATACTTAGCAGTTAGAAATCTGTGACACCAAAGACTGCTAAATATATATATGACACGGATAAATTGTGACACGGTGCGAGAAGTATTGTTTTACTGCAACATGATATTTGACAATTCCTCCAGCTACTGAAAAAGATTCTAGCGGGAAGTAGAGTGGTTTAGCCATTTTGATAACAGGCCTTTCGAAGTCCTCACTAATATTATTCATAACTCGTATGTATCTGCTGTATTCCGTACCAAACGGTATGCTTACATTTCTTCGATGCTAATCATAACACAACCATCCATAACATTCAGTAACTCGGAAAATCCAGATGACGCTAGATGTGGCATTTCCTTGCAATCAAAAAGGCAATTCTGCAGAAATGGAATTATGAAATAATCATTAAAAAAAACATGAAGCTAATACTTACCGCAGTATGTTCTTCGCATGTTCGCGGCGCACTGAGCTCGCCCATAGATTACTCCGGCCGCCAAGTCGGAACTAGCGGTCATCTCTCGTCACCGTAGCCCCACTACCTTCCCGCCGTTGACGGACCGCTGTCACACAAACTTGCGACACCTCACCAGCCGTGACCTAAATCTGGCACCGGCTGGGACACACGCCAATAAACAGATTGATATATCGTCCCTTAATCGATGCCGCTATTCGCACTAAACTAACCAAAACAAAAAATACGAAGTAATGTGCATGCATAAACAAACCAATATTTACGACACGGTTCCGACACCGACAGTGAGTTTTGCTGTTTATGTCCATTTAGTAAAATCCGAACTATTGGCACGGATTCCGTTTATATTTAGCCGCCGATTTGATTGGCGAGTATTTGCGATGATCGCGCGAATATTGGCACACAGGTGCAATGAAAATGTACAAAAGTCGGAGTCAATTTTATCACGCCCTCAATCACGCGACCTCGAGACCTGAC
The DNA here is from genome assembly GCA_964023185.1 of Macaria liturata. Taxonomy (NCBI): domain Eukaryota; kingdom Metazoa; phylum Arthropoda; class Insecta; order Lepidoptera; family Geometridae; genus Macaria; species Macaria liturata. The sequence continues at coordinate 927,737 of OZ026808.1, forward strand.
GCCGCACGTCGGGATTGTATTCCTGAATAACTGTAAATGGTACAAGATGCCGCCGGTAAAAGTGCCCAACTACAACAAGTGGAACCGTCCTCCCACCGCCGTATACGAGGATAATTACGGCTATGGGATCAACTTCTACCAGCCCATGATCGACTACATCAGTGCTAAGGAGCACGGCGCGTCAGCCATCCCACCGCACCTCCCCTGGAACAACGAACGCGGCCTCGAGAAGTATAGAACCGACCGACCTGTGGAGAGATATTCTGAACAGGATGTCTCCCGCATCTCAAAAGAAGTCGCACAACATGCCAAAGATGAGCTGAGCTCGTTCAAAGTCACGAAACGAACGCCTTTTTCAGTAGTAGCCACCGCCGCCACGGCCAACATTGGGAAACATGTTGGCGCTGAAAGTGTCACAGTCAAGGGGAAAAGGACAAAGGTTAACCGAGAAAAGTACAGAGCTGAGAGACAAAAGAAAAGGCTCGAGGAAATCGAAAAAGAGCTCGAGCTCTACGACAAGGCTGTCAATGTGGGTAATGAGTTGAGAGGTAAAGCCTTGATGTACAGAGGAAAGTCAGCCAACGCGATTGCACAGGTTCTCTTAGACGAAAGCAGAAGAAACGTGGCGAACAGCCATGTGAGGAAAATGGACTTCAACGCTAAGAAAGAGGCAATAGATAGGAATTTCGCTAAAGTGTCTGAGAGTATCATGTCAAAAGTGGCAGCACATTCGCATCTGTCCAGTACATCTCAGGCCCATCTGTCGGAGCAGATCACAGAGACTGTTCGTACCATCCGCGCCACCTCGCCCATCACCAAGTGCGTCGTCATTCGCACCGAGATACCGATTATAGATGACTCGTACGTGCAAAAGATACAACAGCTGAAAGAGACGCTAAACCAGTTTGAGCACTTGAGTACTAACTTGTGTATAGATCAAAGGTAACAAACATGAAATTACGCTCATATACATTACAATTAGTTGTCACTTAGTCATTCGTGACTCCAGAGCTAATTCTCCGTAGAATTTAAATTTTATTCGTACCGATTATAGTCCTAATTTTAAACCGACCAGCTAATCAATTCCAAGTCTTCCGTCCTTACTAATCAGCTTGATTGTTCCTCAGCAAACAGACCAGCATCGAGATCGAGCAGCTGAACGCACGCGTGGTCGAGGCTGAGACCAAGCTGAAGACCGAGGTGACTCGCATCAAGAAGAAGCTGCAGATCCAGATCACTGAGCTGGAGCTGTCCTTGGATGTAGCCAACAAGACCAATATCGACTTGCAGAAGACCATCAAGAAACAGTCCCTGCAGGTAAACTTGAGTTATAATTACAACCGCAGTAGACTTCCTTATAAAGAGGGATTGACAGACGATGAAGTCACATTAGATGTCTGTTTCTTGCTAAACTTTCTTTACTTTTGGAAATAAGCTTTAAAAGTTAGTTTTTTTAAACTTGCTTAGCTTCGACTCGCCTGAAACCTAGAATAGGAAAACCTTTAAAATGTGGCTTGAGTTCGGTTGCAGACTAGCAAGAATTTGTAGTGAGCCAGAACGATTGCAGTAGTATAAAAAATACTTCAACCCCTCTTTTTACTAGGAAATTACTTTAGTTACATTTTCATATGTAAGATCTGATTTCTCGTACAACGCTAGGTCACATTACACTGTCAAAATACTCATTCAGTAAGTATGTAGAGGAACTCATACCCAAATCCACTACGATAGCACTAACTGATTTCCTTCGTATTTCAGCTGACGGAGATCCAGACCCACTACGACGAGGTGCAGCGCCAGCTCCAGGTGACGCTCGACCAGTACGGCGTGGCGCAGCGCAGGATACAGTCCCTCACCGGCGAGATGGAGGAGATCCGTGGCAACTACGAGCAGGTCACATACATACGTATTTATGTCATCATCATTCAAAATCATCATCAAAGCGAAAGTGTCAGTCATTTTATTTTGCGGTAGAGTCAGACTAATGAGAATGATGAATTAATTACATAAAGAGAGGTAAAAATATTGTAAATCGATATCATCATTGAGCGTAAGAGTTTTAGACAAATCTTGATAGATGACCATACACATTTCCAGGCCCTTCGCGTCAAGCGCACCATCGAGCTGTCGTACGAGGAGGCACAGACCCGCATCAACGAGCTGACCGTTATCAACGTCAACCTGTCCAGCAGCAAGGCCAAGATCGAGCAAGAGCTGGCCGCCGTGGCTGCCGACTACGACGAGATCACCAAGGAGCTGAGGGTGGCTGACGAGAGGTTCCAGCGCTGCCAGGTAACTAACATGTTCTCATAGCACTCGGAGTTTATACAGCATCTGGACTTCAGATAGCACCTAAAATGAATAGCACACACATTTAATTTGATGATGTTCAGATAGCTCCCAGTAGGTAGACAAACTTAAAATTGTACCTAGAGTAGGTATTATATGTAAAGTAAGTTCATAAAACCATAGAGTAATCAATATTATACTCATCATCATCTTTAACTTTATTACATCGTCATTTACGTGAGATGATTTTACGAGTATGTAGTGACCGTACAAGGTTTGCACCTGCGCTCACATAAGTCAATGCGGAAGCCACAGATGCGGTCACAAAATTAGTTTTATTGTAACAAAATATTCATCCAATATGTTTTTGTAGAAACTCAATACTATACATACTTCTTATTATGAACAGTTTATTCTAGCTGAGGTTAAAAATATATACTCATAAATTGATCCGTCAGACGATCAGCATTCTTTGACTCATCGCTTCCTCGCTCACTCCACACGTTCTTATACTTATGTCTTGGCACTACATTAAATGATTACAATGTTTTGATCAATATTAAACTAAAATTTAAATCGATTTAGCATAAACAAGAATTTGTATTGTAGTACTGACGCTTATCTTAAATTTTCTGGCGACTGAGGGAATTTCGTATGTGAATTGAAAAAAATATATAATTGATAAAGTAAAGTATTAAGGCATTACTATTATTGAAACCCGATATCAATACACAATGTTCATAGTTATAATTATAAAATTCATAGAAACAACACGAGTTTTTCTCGCAATCAATGTCGGAAGGCAAGTGTTACGCGCTCTGTTTAATTATAAATTATCTTTGCGTTTTTGAATGGACTTGATTTAGTTTGGTGGCGGTCCAAATATACATGTCTGCTAAGACGGGATCGTAGGAGTTCTATATGGGAGTAGTTTGCCCCAGGGGTAATGAAAGGTCATTGCCATATGTGTACTAGGATAATTATAGCGAAAAACAGATTTAGATTCGCCATGTTTATCATTTTGGCTTGACATCAGAGCTTTACTTGTCATTGTTGTTGAGTGCTGAAAAGAACAGCCGGGAGCCGGGACTCACGTTTTTTTTTTTGTAAAGTTGTTAATCACTGACGTGAATGCAACTTGGGTTGTAACAAACAAATTTATAAAACTTGTGTATTTATTAATAATATCTCGATTTCCAGACTGAGTTGAAGCACACCGTGGAGATCCTGCACGAGGAGCAGGAGAGGATCGTCAAGATTGAAGCCATCAAGAAGTCCCTCGAGATCGAAGTCAAGGTACAGTCATTCACTTCAACTCTATCTGGACCAATTCCGATTTTTTTTAAACTAAATTTTAAATATCTATGTTTGCAGTTGTTAATAATATGCTGGTGACAACCAATCATTTTAGTCTCGAATAAAACGTGGTAACTTAGAAGTACACGTTGCATAATTATCTTTGTGATAGAAAAAAGATAAATATTATTTTTGTGTTTGTCCAAAATCATTATTATAATGTCAGTTTTAGGACCCTGTGTTCCTTTTTCTTATAAAAATCACAATAAATTTAGTAACAAACAAACTTTCCCGTTTAAGCATAGCAGCTTTTGACTACACAGCTGGACTAATATTAAAAAATAAATATAATAAATTCAATTCATGCAGTCCAGTCCGTTTACTCAAATTTTGAAGATCCCTGGATGATATAATAATCATATTTATATTACAGAACGTGTCTATCCGTTTGGAAGAGGTCGAAGCCAACGCGATCGTCGGAGGCAAGCGCATCATCAGCAAACTGGAAGCACGCATCAAGGACATGGAACTGGAACTGGACGAGGAGAAGAGGAGGCACGCGGAGACCATCAAGATCCTGCGCAAGAAGGAGCGCTCCCTCAAGGAGGTCATGATCCAGTGCGAAGAGGACCAGAAGAACATCGTGCTGCTGCAGGACAGCCTCGAGAAGACCTCGCAGAAGGTCAACATCTACAAGAGGCAGCTTCAGGAACAGGCAAGCAATATTTAGAGTTAGAATTACAAATTTAATTGAGGAGTCCAAATATTTATCGATGCAACATAATGATGCCATTTTACGGTTTACACTGATGATGCCTTCTCTATACTTCTTCGGAGCTTAGGCCTGTCTTTGTATGAGTTAGCAAGCTAGCTATCCAAACATGCAATAGAGTGGCGATTTTGGTGTTGTCGGCTTTTTTGTCGCATAGTTATATCTAAAACTCTTTATAAATCTAAATATACTACTCCTAACCTCAACAAAGTAAATAAACGGGACACTCCGAAAATCGGTTTCTAATGAATTGAATATTGTGTCAGTATTTTCTTTTATGAGTGCTTGAGATAATACATGAACGTGTCAGTGATGCACGAGTTCTCGTCAAGTATTATGATTGCTTACCATCAGGCGAATTACGGCCAAGTGCAACCCATTCCTTGTAAAAAAAAAATTATAAAAGTGTTGTTGGTGTTGCAGGAGGGCATGTCTCAGCAGAGCGTGACGCGGGTGCGGCGGTTCCAGCGCGAGCTGGAGGCGGCCGAGGACCGCGCTGACGTCGCCGAGAGCAACCTGTCGCTCATCCGCGCCAAGCACCGCACCTTCGTCACCACCTCCACCGTGCCCGGATCACAGGTACATATTTATACTTACTCTTTGGAACATACTAAACTTCATAGGCCCAGGCACCATCAGTGCCCAGCCATCGTCCTGTGACGCAGCAATGGTAGCATTGTGCAACCAGCTGCATAGTCCTTTAAAAAAACATACTAAACACTGAACTTATATGCTCCTCCTTGAGAAGTATACCCTACAAATTAAAGTTCGTGTCTCTATCTCAAAACCGCAGAACCATTTGGAGGCACTTTTGTGGAGGAATGACGCTTTAAACTATAAGTCTCGGTAGTTCATCAAAGGAAGGTAGTAAATTGACGGTTGATTGTGTTCCAGGTGTACCTAGTCCAGGAGTCGCGCGCGATGAGCACAGAGTGAGCTCGCTCGCCCGTCGCCACTCGGTCGGCGTAATTCCGGTCGGTTAAGCGTTAAGCGTAGTCGTTGTGAAGCTGGGGACGCGCGCTTGCCGCCGCGGCGCGCCCTATAACGTGTCTGCACCGTAAGCCGCGGCGCTGACCCCGCGTCCCCCAACAAACAAACAAGCTTTTTCAACATTTTTCAATATTCATTTTTCAATATTTTTCTACTTAAGGTCAACCGGCGCTAAAATAATACAAACTTAAATTATCACATTACTTACTGTGAACGCAGTGGATTAAATTATAAAAAAAAAAACAATAATTTTATATTATTTATTAATTGTGCAATGCTGTTGTACGTTTGTAACTGTAACTTTTAATAATTTTAAAAATAAATGCTATTTATGTTAAAGAAACAAAAAAAGCAATAAAACTTCAAAAGGTATTTTGGTTTCATTTTTGTGGTACTTCCCGAACCCTTTAAAATAAGTTAAGTTATAATAGTAGTAGTAAGTTCGTATCATTTAGGATCCAATAAGAAAGTATCATCATAGTAGTTCGTATAAGTATCATTAATATTATACTACCTGAAGCCGGCGCAGAATAGCTGCGGGCGGATAAAATAATAGCTACAATATACATTACCAATATCAGTGCCGAATGTGCTAAAATACGTTATATACACAGAAGTGGCGATCCCATAGTGATCGAGAACTAGTAGTTATATCATGTGAGTAAAATGAGGATTGATCAGAGACACACTTGATGTTTTTTTTTTTCAAAGAAATGGATTTGCACTTGCCCGTAATTCGCCTGATGGTAAGCAATAATTACGGTCTAGGATGAAACGTGCTTACCCAGTAAGAACCGATTCACTCTCGCTTTGAAGATCGCAAGGTTATATTCCGCGGGGAACAGGGAGTTAGGCAGGGATTTCCACAATTTAACAGTTCGCACTATAAACGTGGAAATAAAACGCTTAGTACGAGTCTTGGGAACTTGGACCAGGAAGCGGTGAAGACCTGCTGTATCACTGCTCGTCCGGTGGTAAAAAGGGGCGGGCGGAATAGTTCGTGCAATTCCGCTGCAAATAATTGTTTGATCCTTTTCTCTATAAAAAGAGTAAGTTCGTATGAGAGTGACCAACTCTGGTGTCAGAGTTTTCAAACCGCCCTCTATTAGTTGACCTTCTTTCTTATCTAATCACATTAATAAAGTAAGTTTTTGTATGTTTGGTTCGCTTTCACGATCTAACGACTACACCGATTTTCGTGAAAATTTGGTAAAGAGGTAGAAGAACATCCTGGATTTATGACAGTGTGATATTGGCACCTCGACAAATTGCTGTTCGCATAAAAATCAAATAAAAATACAATGTACTCGTGTGTTTACTTTTGGTCATTTAATTAATTCGTAGTTAAGATTAATGAAGAGATATTTTTTTATGTAATTATAAAAATATTACACAATTAATTCATCATTAAATAAATCAAAATTACATGTCTAAGTAACAAAATAACCCACCCTTAATCGTTCCCGGTGCAAATGTGCCCATCAAGCTCGCTGCGTTTTCGCGCAGAATGGCAATAGCTAGCCGTTGCAATAGAAACGACTCAGAGCAGGAGTCACTGGTCGTCACAAATGGGCTTTTGGATCCAGGACGCGAACACATTCATCGGGGAAATTGGTTAGAAACTAAGAGTTACGACCGGTGACTGTACGAGATTAAGAAACAAATATTCCGGGACATTAATGCGCGTGACTGTGTGAGTACATATGTCAGTAGGTATGTATGTCTCTACAACTTGACGTTCAGCTTTGAAAAGTGGGCAACTTTATTGACAAGTGTTGTCAAACCAAAGGACCTTTGACATGGTTTAATAAAAATAAGACATTTATTTCAGGCTTGACCCATAGTTACTTAAACTTATTTGGACCCTGTAAAGGAGTGCCAAGTCAACTAAAATTACGTCAAACGTAATAAAAATCACCAATACTATAAAAAGTACCTGAAGATACTGCTCAACGTATTATTTGAACCATGCGAGCCTCCAGATGTAAATAGCACTTCATCTTATTGCGGCGGTCACCCATCCAAAGGCCGACGGCTCCGCCGTTACTAGAACACTACTGGACGCCCTCGGCTTCACTCGCATTATGTCAGGATAAAAAGTAGCCTATGACACTTCTAAGACCTCATACTGCTTATATACCAAAAAACATTATGATTCGTTCAACCGTTTTATCGTGATGATCATTTAACTAAACAGAAAATAAAAACTAGAAATTGTTGGGACGTGTTCTGTTATCGCTTCGACCAAATTGAATTGAAAAAAAAAATTATTGTATGTACAATATTTTTTTAAATATCTTTAATGTTCAGACTTTGGACCTTAATTAGCTTTATTATATGTACGTATAGATAGATAGGTATTACCAACAGGATTATTAGTAACTATAACACAATAACCTTTTAGGGCGGCTTTAGTATGACAATAACAACAACCTTAGTTCTACGACTTCTGAAAATTCCTCACTAGAAATAAGCTGTTCCAATTTATCAATCAATAATTCAAGGAAGCTCATCGTCTCCTGGCAAAATGTACGGAGAACCCATTTTTGTTTGTTTATTTCTTAAAGGCGTGAACCGGCAGGTAATTGACCTACTACACCTGACCTTAAATATAGAATTACCGAGGTAGAGCTTTGGTTATATAGCTTTAAATATTTTCAATGTAGAAGCTTTCGATTATTAGCTTTTTATAGATCTACCCCTGTTGTTCAATACATCTTCAATTTATCCGTTCCATCTAAAAGTTTCCCTCCTGTATGGAAAGAAGCCCAGATTATCCTTCTTACTAAGAAATCCAATCTGAAAGCCTTCCGAATATCATCCTACATATTCTAAATATTTACAATATAAAAAAGCCCTTAGAAAACCTTTGCGAAAAGCGCAAAAATAGTACAAGTACTCTGGCTATTCTTTTATGTTATTCATAATATTTAGGTACATGTTATTACTGGTAATAACATATTATTTGGAAAAATAATATAAGAAAAAAGTTCCTGCTGAACTACTTTATAAACTGTGCATCACAAAAACGTATGAGTGTTCGTTAAGGCGGGCGGCTATTCTATTCCGGCTCTCGGCCGCCCTGCGCTTAGTCGCCGCCCGCCCGCCCCAGAGCGCACGCGCATACCGCCTCAGGTCAGTCCACTTTCACTTTTACATTCACTAAAATATAAAACTTATTTAAATCTTTACTTAACTTTATCATCTGTGACAACTGACGTATAAATTAAACTTTATATCTCGCCGATGTGTTGAAAGTAACTTGTATCGGCGTCCGGTGAAATGGTATTCGAGTTTATAGTGCTGTGCTGTGTATAAATAAATATACGTTGGTTTCGACACGTTGTTTTGCCGATGCAAGGACACTGGTATAGAAATTGTTTTTGATGTACCGTGTATACCCAACTGCGGTTTGATTAGTTTAGTAACAAAATTAGTTCATTTGTTAAAACGTTCTGTGAGCAAAGTTTTCAAACCTCCTTAAATTATTTTGGTATGATTTATTGATTGATATAGATATATAGTGAGCCATAGACGTGCCCAGATGTATTTACACCTAAACTAATTTAAACTATTACATGAATCGCACATCCAAGAACGACCTTCTTTGCTTTGGTCATCGTACGAATTATTTTAATATTAAATTGACTGATATTACAACTATAGTCGTCAGTTTGCTTAGTTTTTTCAGGTAAATTGTAAAATTACTTAATTAAAAGGATACCATTTATAATAATTTAACTATCGATATGTTATTATACTTAAAACAACAAACAACAACATTCTTTGAATGCAAATTACTATATGAGTTTTTTTTTTGTTTGTACTGCGTTATTTGTCAACAGGAACTTTCATAATGTTCTTCTTTTTATACTCTGTCGTCATAAGTACATTGTATTGTATGGACTTTGTCTGATATAAATTGTAAATATAATTGAATTCACCGAATAATAGTCAATTAGGTACCTTGGTCTTTTATGATTTTTCTATGCCTTGCGAATTGTTATACCTAGTGTTATTTGATGAACCAATAATCATAAATGTTACATACCACATGATTTATTTTTGTACGAACATGTGGAATTAATTCAGGTCTACCTAGGTATATCAATTGCATACTCTTGCACTAGACTCTAACCGTGTTTTCCCTTTCTAATTAAATATGTCAACTGATACTTTTTCCTATGCTTCATTTAATAACCAACCAACCAATTTACAAACCTTTAGTTAATAAAACGATCAGCAACCTCGCTAAATTAATAAACAACAGACATAATTTCTTGCTATATTTTACGCGGAATCCTTCACGTCCAATCCGCAATCGGAAAGTTTTTAGACTTTTTAGATAACTAGTACACACGTAGCTAGTTCAATAACATGTTCGAACTGAACTGACACAAACGAGGATGTGCGTTTCTTCCGACAACTATTTATAGAGATTACCTACTCTCTCGGTTGGGACAATATTTTTGTGTAGGGCTGACACTCACTTCCTAATGCCTTTAAAATAAAGATAACCAACTTGAGTAGTAATCTCTAACATAGTATAAAACAACTTCCAGTAGTCTGTCCCCTTACATGCTTAGATCTTTAAATCTATCTAATTATTTATCTAGTACCACCGCTTGATTGAAGGGTAATTTCTTCAAGGCAGTCGTACTAAGCAGGTGTGCAATTGCAATTTTTTTTTCATGTTCTATGTATAATTTTTGCTGTCGCCAATTTACACACTGGGCCTTGAAATTCAAAACTTTGTTGATGAATAAATCAGGCATAAGTTTAGTGAAAAAAAGTTTTATTATTTATTTTTTACCAGATGCCTGTTTGTTGCGGATGCTTCGTTTGAGTGTTAGTTCTAATCTAGTACACACATGCTCCATCATGGGCCAAAGTTTCGCATGTCCAGTTATTGTTTCAGATGAACTTGTGGACAAATTCTTGACAGTTCATGAAAAAATACATCTATCTCTCAATAACAGCGTTAAAGTCATGCAAAAATACAAAAAGTTCATCAACCGAATAATTGAAGTATTTCTTTCGATTAATTATGGAGACACGTAACTTAGGATTTTGGATGCAGTTCGTATAAACAAATCGCCAGAAAAAAAATTCGAATCGAATCTGGATTCATCACTTTTTTTACCATCAAATATGCGGAAGTTCTGCTGATGAGAAACAGACTTAGCAAAGGGTATAATTTAGACGCTGATGGTGCTGATAGATCTATAGGCATCCGTTGGTTGGATGACAAGTAAAATGTAGGTCTTGGCTTTCATAGTAGGTACGGAAGTCGTTAAGCCGCGTGAAATGTCCCTAGGGCGCTTTAAATAATCACTCTGGCAAAAAACATCATTGTTTTATTCCATAAATGAAACATAAAAAATGGTTTTATTAATTACCATCGACGATAACAGTAAAAAGTAAATAAGTAGGTATTATATCCGTTATCTAGTACCGACGACACAAGCGTTAGGTTAGTGTGGGGCTAGATGGCGCTGTGAGCAATGCTCTCTAATATTTATTATTATTATTTATAATCATTAGTTACTTACGCATTGCATTTAGCAACCCTGCAACATCGGGCGAGCTAAGGCATAATTTATTTTGTTTACATCTGGAAATAGACAAATTTCCAACATACCTTGGTAATTGGAATCTACTGAACATTGCACAGGTAGAAGTCTGGATTATTCTGAATAACCATAAAATCTGAAATATTTTTAAATAACTAGATAGCTTTTGCTGATTTCTGGAAAATGTAGGTAAATATATAATAATTTATATGCTATTTTACAGTTTCACTCGCAAATAGGTAGGTTTTTCTTATTTCGGTATCTCGTAGTTTTTAGGGTGAGAGATAACATCGAGGGCAAGCCATGCAACATGTTTGAGGCAACTAACTCCGAAGACAATATGTGTCATTTGTGGAAGGTCCTGGGCGCCTTCTACTTTATATACTATTTAAATGCTACTTTTTTACTCCTTTGATACTTTAACACATTTCGAAAGATTTTCATTGAGATTTTTGACATAACATTTATTTACTTGTGGAAACCCGCGGCTTCGCTTGCATTATTTCAGGGTAGCCTTCGACACTTCTGAAACCTCATACTTTATACATACCAAAAAACATAATAAACCGTTCAGCCGTTTTTGCGTTCAAATAAACAGATAAACAAAGAAACAAACAAAATTTCTAGAAATTGTTTAGATGTGTTCTGCTATCAATTCGAAGTATTTCCAAGCATTTTTTTAATTATCTCCATATCCAGACTTTCGACCCTCTTCAGCTTTATTATAATAAATAGATAGAAAATGGATAAATTTCTCAATTTTCAAAGTATATATAGTTGTTTCTACAAAAATACTATCCAAAGTAAAATATGAGTCCAAAACCATTCTCCGCCGGAAGCACTCACCTATACAGAGATATAAAACTAATATGTCAGGATATCCTATTGCAACTGCACTATTTATAGCGAGTAGCGGGGCCAGGGGACGCCGGGCATTCCCTGTTATCCATGCATTTAATAAAATAATCTGTAGATTATTAGATGCTTTATCTGGGGGCACGGCATGGGCAGTGCCCCCGCCAAGTCGAGCGCGAAGCAAACTGCCGTACCATCCTTTACTCGAACCGTTTCGCCGCATTTTCAGCCCCCTATTTGAGAACTTCTGGATAGGATTAAAACGCTAAAATTTTCGTCATCTAGAAATTCGTAATAACACACTTGAAATCCAGAATTTCAAGTTGGTAGATCAATTAGTTCCGAAGTTATGCTAATGCAAAGTTTCGACACTGACTCACTCACTCACTCATTGATCATCAAAATAGAACTAGTACTTCCCATAGACCTAGAGAGCTGAAATTTGGTACAGAGGTAGATTTTAGCGCCCACATAAAGGAAAAACTCTCAAAACAAGATTTATGGAAGATCTGGACTACCTGGTGACCCTGATGAGAAAACGTAAGAGTACAGCCAAATTAGCGTTTTTACGAGAAATATGACAACGCAGTACATGCGACGTCAAAATGAGCGGGATGCGAGGCCGAAGGCCGAGTATCACCATCACTTTGGCCATCAGACCTTGGAGTACCATAAGGGATCTCGAAAACTATAAGAGATAGCGGGTTGGTGCTTGAACTAAATATGATGAGAACTGGTGGTATGTATCGGATCTTACTAAATCATCATCATCCTCAGCCAACGTTCTACTGCATTCAATTTTCTATATATATATATATATATATATATATATATATATATAACTGTATTCTATTCAATAAATAAAAATATTACTCCACGTCCTGTCAAAAAGAAGTGAAAGTCACGTAAAATTAACTATAATAATAAATAAATCGCAGTAAGGAACCTTAGACTTGGCTTAACTAATTCTAGAGATTTCATTACTTTTTTGAGATAAACAAGCAGCTCTATCGAGTCATGGCAAATTTTTTACAGAATGTTTTTAATGGGATGGCTTTTAAACAATTTTTTTAACGTTTATATGATTTGATTTGCGCCTCCTTCAAAATTAGATTTGTTGTTTTTTTTCATGTTTGTGCCGGGACTCGGGGAGTCAATAGAAAATACTTACATATGTAGTTAACTATATTGATATAATTAAATTTGTATCTTTTCTGTTAGGGATTGGCGGAAGTTTCGGCTTTAGATTTGAGTTTTTTTAACTTTTGTTTTACTTTTGACAGCCAGACATTTTTTCTTTTTAACTGACTTTAAAATAAGAGGTTAACAAGTCTTCTGAAAGTTTTCTTTTCCTTTTTTTGTGGGTATGTTACTCGATTACTCCGAACCCGAACCGATTTCAATCATTCTTTTTCATTCGATGTGGAATGTTTCAAGAAAGTCCCATATTTTTTTATTCGGTTCAGTTCTTTTCACTGTAAATTGAAGGTAGCAAGGCAATAGAGTTGGCTTAATTTTCTTAGAAGTCTGTGCCACCCTATACTGAACGATATGATTAAAATTTGACGTGTGAATGTGCAAATTATGTATCCTAATACGAATAACATACTCAATATGGATTAACATACTCGTACAATCATTTAACCACGAAATTTGACATAATTTACATTAATTTATTTGCTCATTTGTATTGTAAATTATATTAATTTGTCGTTTTAAAATTATTATTGTTGAATTAACATGAACCGTTGACTTAGAATTATGGAAGAAGTTGGATAAGGAAGAAGTGATTACTTATTAGATCCTCTTAGCCAAATTTAGGGCTTGGTTCACCATCCACCTGATTTTGATCAACTTAAATTCTCTTACTAGTCCAAATCGTAAATACAGAACATTAGCAGCAGTCGGAAGCAGATGTCGAATGAGGTCGTATTTGTTGACGAAACTCTCGGAAGTGACCAGCCTCGCCTAAATCTGGGCTTTAATATTTTTAGAACTATATAGGGTTGCACTTGACCATTATGTCCGACTTTTTATGACAGGGATTATATTATGTTATATTATATTATGCTCGCCTGATGGTAAAAAGTCACCGTCGCCTATGGACACTTGCAATGCCAGAGGAGTTGCGGTGTTTTGCCAGCTCAGAGAGGTGTTTGAGTATCCGTGGAATGATACCGTGTTTGCTTGAAACGTGATAGTGGGGCATCAGACTGGTAACATAAATATATAGTTACTAGTGCCGATATCACAAATTAAAGCCTGTATTGAAAGGATAAAGCTTTCAAACGAAGCGTGTGTAGGTATTGTTGATAACAATATAGGCCACCCGGTCCCCGACACTTCACGAGACACCGAGTGTTGCCTGCCTAAAATTAGCTCGTGTATTTTTGGCATGATATATGCTGGCTTTCTTCCACCATCAATTTCTGTGATTTAGCGTATTGTGCGACATTTTTCATTGTAACATACAGCCGGGAAATTACTCAAAAATAAGCAACAAAACGTTTGTTATCTCTTTTACGGGGATTGTCTGTGTAAAATTAAATACTATGGATTTTCCGGTTAATTGATGTCCAAGCAGTAGTGTGCAACCACTGTTGAAAAGCTGGAATTCAATCAAAATATTGCGTTTAAATTTTTGTATCATTAACACGGCATAAAACTATGAAGTGCGATTTTGAAAATATCCTTAACGCCTGAGAGGATAAAAGCCATAAATCGTTTTCAATCAATATTCATTGCTATTGAAATTTTGCAAGGGACTAATATTATTATAATTCTTTATTAACACTTTTGTGATCTCTCCAGCGTAGAAGGTACATTCTGCACGGGCCGGAGCCAAGTGCTTCTTGAAAAGTTTACAAATAATTCTTACAAACTAGCTTAGTACTAACACTTACTAGCTAATATTTACAAGCCCTATGTAGGGATGCCTTACTTAAACCGTTACATAGTTACTGCGTGTTAAGGAACTTACGCACTATCCTACATGAATTCAAAATGGCAGCTTTTTGAAGGAGGATGTATGTGGTGTATGGGAGTCCTATAGTTTCCAAGCTTGAACGGAGTGTTTTAGGTATCACACCCGTGGTAGAGACGACAATTGGTACAGTGCGTGTGGTATTGACACGCCACTGTGTCTTTAGTTCGATGGAAAGGTTTACATATTTTGCAATTTTACCTGTATATGTAGTTGTGAGATTGTGTGTGTTTATAATCTATTTTGATCCTTTGGTGAATACTTACATAGATTGCAAATGTGCCGGTGACACTGTGCATGAGTAAATAATTAGGAGTAAACGTACGTCTCACCAGGACTGACTCTTAATGAGTTATTTTTAATCTGCTGCCGAAATACAAACGCAAACGCTATTGCAAAATCTGTCTATATTTCCTTTTCATGAAGAATACTGTCAGAAGATTTTTTAAGGAATGACAATTTGAATATAACTGTAAGGACTATTCTTTCAAAGACCAGGGAATTTAGAACTATGTATGAGATAAAATTTCTTCGCTTCAGGCGATCTTTATTTTAGAGTGCAGAGCTGATAATTTTTTTTTTTGTCTAAATTAACTACTCCACTGATATAGCGACCCGTAAATTTGTTTTAGGGATTGCCAAAGGTTCTTTTCTAGTGCTCAATTCAATTCATTAGTCTTCAACTAGGAGCCCGCCGTTTCAGTTTTTCGTATAAAGTAATGCTATTAAAATATCTGACTATTATATCTACTCTCTATCTGACTAGTCTGCTCAAACCAAATAGCTTTACTAGCTCTGCTAGTATTCGATTACTAAACCTTCAGGTGAGTCACCGAAATGCCCGATTACATATTTCAGGCGAAATGTTAAGGTCCTCGCAATTATCGTAGGAACAGCAAAATACGTCTTTATGGTAAAAAAAATAAGAAAATTTTCTCTTTCACACTAGCCACCGAGTATGGCTCCGAGATTGGCTCCCACGAGGTGTCCCTTGTAAACAGTAACGCGTCACATCACGTCACGCGGAGCCTGGAGGGCGGCCAACGTGAGTCACTCGCGTACAATTACCTCGTCTATTACGCTCTAGTTCGCACAAACACACACTAAAATATGTACAAACTCTTAACACATGCTACACTTTAAAAGTAAAATATAATGAAGGTAAAGTGTAACTAACTTAATTACATATAACTAACTATAATAGGTTTGCACTTGACCATAGTTTGCCTGATGGTAAGCAATAGCTATGGTCAATTAATTATAAAATTAATAACTGATATGCTTTGATTTTATTTTTATGGTTGTAAAAGAAATAACGGCGTTTTTTAATGTATTTTATTTAATGAAGGCTCGCTGCGTTGTCGCGTTTCTATAATACAATAATTTACTGACAGTACGAGTGCTACGATGCAAATTACACGTACTTATAGGAAACATCAGTAAAAGTATAATGCAACAAAATGAATCAGATTATTATCTAGGTTAGAAATTGAGATGGCTCTAAAGCAACGGAAGCACTTCTCCACCGTGTTGGGCATCATTTTTTTTTCATTAATCATCTCGGTACAGTGCGAGGGACCAATCAGCATCCAGAATTCTTAACGACGAATTCTGACTCAACACTTTTTTTTAAATATCACGGTGTTTCATTTGACATATGTATGTGTGTTGGTCATCTATTGGGCTTGATGTTATTGCCCCAAAATGATACCAAAGGTGACGGTTCGTAATTAGTGGTCGGCGTAAATGGGAGTCTGGATTTCAACGCCCTCTTTACGTAGTTTTGCGTATCATACACTGTTATGAGTAAAATAAAGTTAAGAACGCTTACAAAGAAGGAACTTACTCACTTGTTACTAAAAATAAAGAATTATTCATAGGTACATGAATAACTCAGTAATCGCGTCATCCACAAAAACATTCAGAAAACTTGATAACCTCCTTTTTTTGAAGTTATTTAAAAAGTATAGATATCATGCTCTGGATATACTATAAGTAATTTTACAGTTCAACTAATTTGTCTTATTAGGTTTTATTAGGTCACCAAAACCGCAAAGAAAACATAAATCTATTGTTCACACAAAGCAAGCCTATAAATATGCAAATAAATCTAACACATCTGGTTTTGCAAATCAGCTGTTTTTGAGTCTAGATGTAGAGCAAATCATAAATAAAGTTAGTGCACGATTTTACGACAATCTAGCGTTAGAAATCGACCAATCCTTGTTTGCAACTGGTAGCAGCACTTTTGTATGTTAACTTTGAAGTTTTTTTTTTAAATCAAGCTAATAAACGCAAGTTATCAATTCAACCAGTACATCAAGTGTAGGAATTAGGTATTATTGACAAGATTAGAGAATAAATTGAGCTTTCTAGCAAGTGTGCTATATTTTTAACCGATTTCAAAAAAGGAGGTTGTCAAGTCTTCTGAAAGTTTTTTTTATGTGTATGTTTGTCTACATGTTTCACATAAACTTTATGTGATATAGATATTATGATTATTTGGTAGCAGGTTAAGTGTAATTTAACTTAGGCATGAAATTTAATCAGAAGAAAAAGTTGCAGTTCTTTTCAAGATGTCATTAAAATTTCAGGTGCCAAGCCAAGGCAAACAAGAGGTCGAATTAACTTATCCACGTTTCGTTTTAGTTAGTTCCATTTTTGTCCACACACAGAGTAATATGACGCGAAGTCTACTTTGAATATTATTTTTCTGATCACTTTCTAGTTTATTACATTTTGCTCTAAAAACATATTTACTGTCATTATATACTCGTATATACAATAATGATCTCATTTAAAGAACTGTATTTGTCATTAGTTTTGTATAATATGTATGTATACCGAAAGCCAGATATCACGCACAGGTACAGTCGAACAAGTTCTTTATTTATTATACGAACACAATATTTTATATCAAAAGCACAATTCTTATTTAGTTAGGAGAAAATGTTTTCCCGTGTAATCACATGAACTCACGATACGTTTTGAAAAGCGTAGAACGAAGAACGTAGAAGTACCTTACATGTACATATACACACTCAACCTTCGTCTTTATACTTTCCTTTATAAATATGCGGTTACTTGTCACTATGTAAAACTTACACGACACCTGTGTATTGCTTATATTAATCTGCTTAGCATAAAAATATTTTATTTATTTCTTCATTTGGGTTAAAACTAAACTTAGTTTTGCACACTTATGAAAGTCAAAATCTAGTAAGTACATAATAAATAATGCCAAAGGCATACTAAAAAAAGATGCATTCAAATTATAAGAACAAATTCAATTAGAATTGTACTCGTAAATAAAATAAAAAATATCTTATTAAAAACTTGTCACTTTGTACCGCCCTGCCATAATCGTTTTTTTTTTTTTTTTTTTTACGTGGGATAGGTTTACGTTTGACTACAGCCTGCCTGATGTTAAGCATTGCTGCAGCCTAGGGTGTAACACGTTTACCTAGAAGATACCTATTAACTCTAGATTTGAAAACCCCTGGATTGTAGTTCGCAGGAAACACAGCTTCTAAATTTCGAATTCTATTCTTCGACAGGTACTTTATGATAAATCGACTCACAAAATCCCAGAATCTTTTAGGAAGTTCAAATAGCAATCATTGGCACCAGATGCCAGTACCTACTCGGTATATGGTACATGTATGATACGTGGAAGAAACTGGCGCCCCCATTTCACCAGAGGCAACAACCTGAGAGTTTGACACTTCTAGCTAGCAGTAGGCCATTTATTTTGGTACGTACAGACCGAAATAAATCTCGCAGTTGCCCGACGATTGTTTGATGTCAGAGCTCTGTGCCTATCGGAAGCTGGATCTTTATTGATATTTCTCTTTTATTTATTGACGCGAAGAGAAACTTTAGCAATGGTAGCTTTTGTCATTTATTTATAAGGCTTTGCATGTCTTTTACACACGTTCCAACGCAATGTGAGTGAGAAATTGTCTTGCTGACTATTTCCATCTGTAAATTAAACGTTTCAATCGATTGGTTTTTTTGTTCCTTAGACTAGATATCATTGCGGTTTGGTTTTCGATTGTAAAATTATCGAATCTGTGTAACACCTTCCATGCTAACCATGAGACATTTATAATTTCCAAAAGAAGTTCCTGACACAGTATAGTATGAGTTTTCCTTGATATAGAAGAGTTAGAAATTAACCCTCAATTGTACAACCATTTCTAGTAGATACATAGGTTGCTCCACTTTTAACCACATTGCGTATCTATGAAAATCTCTCAAATATAAATAATTATGTTTTAAATAAAAAAAACTCTTTGCACCTTGATGTCGCCAAAAAGGAAAAATCAGAGCACAACGCGGCGGTTACTAGTGCCACTATGGTTTCTATTTGTTGCTTTTAATATTTCTGTAGGCGTTATGGTGTTTTATGGATTTTTGCTCAAAAAGTACTATGTAGTTACATATATCTTATGAGAGAGCACCTGTGCAAAATGACCTATGTAACAAAAAAATAAATTAACTCAGAATTGGAAATAGCTGTACATTTTATCCATGCATAACAAACATACAAAGTATACAAACATTATAACATTTGCTCTACAATTGAATTGATAATACAATTCGTTGCATTTGATGCTAGCCGGCCTTACAAATGATTTTAATCTAATTTGCCTTGCGGAGGCATCCTTTCGAAATGCAAAATGTGCATTCTGACATTTAATTTCAATGTCAGACTAATTAGCTTCTAGCTAACTAGGTACAAAACATTTCGTCATATCGGTTGCTTCATAAATTATTAGAGTGGAATATATCTTACTGGGTTAGTGCTAACTATGTTAAGTTATGCAACTTTACATTCCTTTATAAACACTCATGAAAAATAATCACTATGACACTGGTATAAGTGGAGGATACCTTTATTAGGCCAAACAGATTTTCCTTACACTATAATTTGATTTACAATAACGAGACCCGCTCTATTACTTATTACATAATTAAACTTCATCATCATCTTCAGCACTTGTCGACCTGGGCATAGGCGTTCTCCCTCGGGTGCCACTGGTCTGGTGTTATAACTTGGAACTGACTTAAATTAATCACAAATGCCTAAAATGTACGGATAGAGTTGAAGCCTGAATATTGATGGGAATGCCCAAATTTGCTAAGACCTATTCGGCCTAGACCGACGCGACGTAGGTACTGCAAGACGCGGTTTACTCTAAATTGTAAGAACTTACAGCAAGCTCTGTATAGCTAGTATTTATGGTAATCATCTTCGTTGGTGATAAGCATCGCTCTAGTTTTCATGGACGTTTAAATAATTGATCACGGATACCTAAGCTTACTTAACATACCTACTTTTAAACTAAATTTAATATTCCTAGATATAAGACGTGTTCAAGCTCGGTAGACGTTATAGCTCAGTAAGAGAATGATCGACTTATGATCTGACCCCTCTAGGGGTGAATAAAAATTTGTTTAAAAATAGTTTTGTGTGGAATTTTCACTTTAGTGGTGAAAAAAGTAAAGATTTTGGAGTCAAAATAAAAAGAATGTTGCGATTAAAAATCCTTTTTTTTTTCTGAAAAGCATCGAAACCTATATAACTCAAAAACTACCTATATATAACGATTTCGATAAATCTTTACTATTCACTACCTAGTTTTGCAAAAAACACGCATAATTACACAAAACTTAGCATAAGTACATGTTTGAAAACTAAATAAATAGCCACTCGACTGGTATTCAATCACAACAATAACACTTGAAATAAAAATTTAGAAATAAACCGGCTGGTTGAATGCCGTTGTAAGCAGTCCCAGAACATGAACGGGTACTCTAAAACTTTACTAGACAACATGTTTTATTCCGTCCAATCTGTATCATTGATTTATATGCCGTGTCTACGTGCCAAATCGAACCCGATTAATTTATCCAATCACACGAAACTAGACTTTATTCTGCTATAAATAAATACCAAAATGCATTGAAGGTTTATGTACGGTAGAAAAATCTTGATCGCCGATCTTTTGTTCATTGACTTCTTTTGCACTCTTCATACATACGTACTATGTTTGTTGGGATACAAAAATAGCTCCATTTCGTGGCATGTGACCGATTGAGAAAACATTTCTTTTGAATTAAAAGTATCTTCCAGTTTTTGGGAGGATTTAACATCTATTTCTGTACACGCCACCTTTGACCACAGAGTTAGTGCGACTGTCGGGTCAGACGACATGCTGGCTTTTATGAGTAAACAAGACCAAGTGTCATCGCATGAGATTTTTCCATTATTCCGTTGTTTTTTTTAAGTTAGTGTAATGAGCTTGGGATCAGTTTTACATTTGAAAGGTTGGTGGTATCTATCCTGACAGTCTTGAGAAAGTACTCTAGCAACAAGCTGTAAACCGGTTTTGGCACTCTTATACCAAACTAGTGGATGCTCGCGGCTTCGGTCGCATTAAGAAGTAAAACTTGCATCTTCTATTTCACCCCTTTAAAAGCGGCTATGCCTACGTCATAATATCTACCTGCATGCCAAATTTCAGCCCGATCCGTTCAGTGGTTTGGGCTGTGCGTTGATAGATCACTATATCAGTCAGTCAGTCAATCAGTCAGTCTGTCACCTTTGAATTTTATATATTTAGAAGATTACTTACTTACAAAAAAATATATACATATCTGTCCCATCGCACAAATCCAACCCGTACCGGATATTATTAGGAAAATATTATGCACACTGTCATATAGAAATACAAAATCACTAAGCTTACACAATCTGTACATTATCTGTAATGATACAAGTTATACTATTAATATCTAAATACATTTTGTCTACGTTACAGATTCGCACTGAAGCCCAAGGATCGTATACCCTGACTCATGGGAAGCAGTTGACAGATGGCACAACATGTCTTTTAGAAACTATGTGAGTTTGTTACAATATCATTCTGTATTCTATATTCATCTTGGTTGACAATCTGTTCGCTTCTCAAGTTGTTAATTGATCCTCGTTGATCCTACTTGTTGTCAAGAGAATGGGTTACAATTTCCTCTAATAAAACACCACAATTTGAACTTAAGGCAGCGTAAAACAAGCTAAATGTAGATTAGATATATCTTAGAATTTTAAATTGGTATCGTAAATTGTGTTGAATGTTCTACACTCACAGCTAGTAGCAGTACCACCGTATATAGCTCTTCAGCCCATAAACAACTAGAAGTTCATTCTCCAGTCCAAGATTTTTGGTTACAAATATATACCCGCGCATAATTATATTCAATTTCAATTTCAAAATGTCTTTATTATTATAAGATTTAACTTAAGTAACATTGTCAGTGTACATAATTATATTGCACAGACTATAATGTGGATCGCGAAGGGCTCAATAAGCCGCCCCATACATTATCTTGGTACACACGCATTCCCAGTCTATTTATGGAACCGTGGAAGGAACAGCTTTATTCGAGAATTTATGATAGCGCTGAGTGAAAATTATATGGGTGTTGTAAGATGCACTGAATTTACGAGGTACCTAATACTCGCCATGGCTCGCTTCCGCCGCTTTAATTAAGTATGCGCTCTCTACTATTTGGACTCCGGGGCTGATGTTGGTATGGAGTTAAATGAAAAAAGATCGCACTTAGGGCTCCAATAAGACCTAGAGTAGCTAGATATAGTCTATCTAATATGTTTGACACGTGTGAGAGGCAAAATTAGGAACATTACTGTGTTATGATGATAAATTCACGACAATGAGCATGCTACAATGACACTGCGTATTTTTTAACCCAAGAAGAGCTTTCTTGAAACACAAGCATTTCGTGCCACCCACTTTGGATCAACAACCAAATTGAAAAATTAAAAATATTATTGCGTAAAAATATGCCTTTTTTATCACGAAATAGGCTTACGTTTGACTTACAGTCTACCTGATGTTAAGCACCACTGTAGTCTAAGATGTAGCACGCTTACCTAGAAGAAACCTATTTACTCTAGATTTGAAGCTATTACTTATTACTATTACTTATGGCTATTTAAAATTTATATTATATAACTAGGTTATTAATATAACTAACTTGACCTTAAAAATGATGCGACAGACTCCAGACTGGGTTACCGTATCCTGGAGTCGACCTCTTCCCAGTTCGGTATTATAAATATCCACTAGAAACAACCAACATGTATTTTTCGTAGAATAACACTTTAGAGTTAAGTTATCTAAAATATTTGTTTTTTTTTTGTGATTCCAGTATGACACATCTTCGTACGGACGCCGAGACGCAGCCAAGAGTGGCTCCGGATCGAGCTCGGACCGGCCAACTTCCGTCACAGCCAAGTACACCACAACACCCGCCTACAAGTCATCCAGTATCCCTATACTGTCCAGTGACAAGAACGAGAAAGAAAAAGAGTCACCAATCACTGCCATTGCCAACAAATACGCCAATTACAACAAAAGCGAAAAGCCAGCTTCCAAGTATGAGAAAAAAGACTACACGAAACTTGGCTTACCATCTATTACTGCTAACAAAAGCAGAGACCCCAGTCCGGCGTCTAAGTACAGTCTTCCTCGACCTTCCCGACACCTGAGCCCAGAGAGAAGAACAACCAAAGGCTTCAAAGACAAAAGCCGGGACGTAAGCCCCGCGGACCGCGACAAAGACATTCCAAGCAAGACTGACAAGTCTACAGGCTACAACAGTTTGTCCAACTACAAGATCTACCCTAGAAGCTCCAGCTATACTCGCCCTAGCACAAGAAATGACCCAAAACCTGATGTCTCTTTGTCTAATTATCGACCTTCCAGAACAGATCCTAAAGCTGATATCAGTGTTTCCAATTATTCACGACCATACTCACGACCGGACACAAAATCAGAAAGTACTTTATCTAATTACTCAAGACCTCCTTCAAGATCGGATCCTAAATCAGATATTTCAACAAGTTACTCCAGACCTACTTCTCGAGCTGAAACTAAACCAGAAATTACCGTAAATAGATACGCAATAGCAAACAGACTTTCATCAAATTACTTAAGGAGTCCACCAACAGTGAAAATAACGTCAGTATCACCAGTAAATCATATCGATGTTCCTAAAAAAGAGAACGAAAAGTCAGTATCGCCTATAGCAATCATAGAAGAGCCACCTCTTCAGATAGAACCTATAAACAAAAATAATACATCTGATTTCACAGTTCAAAATGAAATTGACGAGGGTGAGACTGAAACTGTAACTATAGTGACACGTCATACTTCACCGACTCCTCCAGGCTCCTCATCATACGTGCGGTCCAGAAGAGCTGATATGGCGAAAACTATTGAAAAGACTATTACTCGGTTTAAACGAAAACCGCAAACCGCAGACAAAGAAATTCAGTCCGACCGGTTGGATGATCCCACTAGAAATAGTAGGTTTGGTAGTACTGCAAGGACCACCTTGTCAAATTGGTCATGTTACTCACCAAATTCAAATTACACAGGTTACGCTGGCCGCTACTCAACGCAATACTCTAGCTTAAGTCCACCGACCGCGTCCTACGATAGGAGTAGCAGGAGTCGCAGTAGAGAGCCACTTCCGAAAGAAACTTCTAGTGCCAGCCCGTACTCTGATAATACAAGAGAAAAAACTCCTTCCGATTGCAATAACCCGGAAATTGTAACGTCAGTTTATGAACAGAATAAGGGTGATGACACATCTGAAATAATCATCAATGTAAATTTGAAATTAAAAAGAGCTAAGAGCCCATCTGCTACAGAATTAGTGTCACCGGAAATAACAATTACTAATAGTCAACTGCCTCCCCAGGCACCTAAAGCCGAAGGTACAACTAAACCAAAAAAAGCTAAAGTAAGAAAATCTAGTACAGATTCATTGACTGACTCTAGTTCAAAGAAAAAAGTTGTAAAAAAGAGAAGCAAATCAGTGAGTTCAACTGATTCTGACCAAACTAGTGAAGTGAGTGACAAAGCTTCTCCCCCAAAAAGTATACCAAAGAATTCATCTAGTAGTAATTTAGTCAATGGTCAATCAAAATTAAAACATTCCAAATCACGGGAAAGCAATAGTCCCGAATCAAGCATCACTTTATCAACGCAATCTTCGATCAGTGAAGATGAAACAGTTTCAAAATCTAAAACCAACGACTTTTCAAGAACGTCAGCTGATGAAAAATCTTTGTCGATGGATAAATCTGGAAGACAACCTTCACCGCTATCTCAAAAAGATAATGGGACCGAGGAAGCCAAATCTTTCTTAATCAGAGCATTAGCACCTGTGACAAATCTATTCAAAATGAGACAACCGGATTCAAGCGAGAATAGTCGCTGGCTGGAATCATCAACATCAGAATCTACAAGCAAAGACGTTTCTAATTTAATCACTGAAAGTGACAAATCTGGCAAAAGTAAAAGTAACAACACTAGCAATATTGTTGCTTCAAATGATGACAATATGGTGCAGTTTAGAGGAATTCGACCTTTAGAATCCGGTGAAAAAGCTTGGTGGCTAGAATCCGATTCTAGTAACAAACTGACTACTCCTCCGGCAAATGACAGCATGAGAACATCATCAGACAAGAACCTACCTCGAAAAATTAGACACATAGAATCGGGAGAAAGAGCTTGGTGGTTAGAATCAAACAGTGAAAGCAAAAATATTAATCATATTCAACCAATGTCGTCAGAGAGTTCTGACACAAATCGACTGGGAAAAAAGTGTAAATTTCTAGACGAAGAAAAACCTTGGTGGCTCGACAGTTGTGCGAATATTCCGGAAGGAATAGAACGTCTGACGCCTCCACGAAAATCTTCAAGTGACAGTGAAAAAAGTGAAAAGTTTAACTTCTTTAAGGTTCGTCATAATGCTTCTGGTGACCAAAAAGACTGGTGGCTTACAAGCAATGAGAATTCTGCAAACAGTAATCCACAAGACTCGCAGAGTTTAAGCAAATCTGGGTCAAAGGGAAGCTTTCCCCTGAGACGTATCAGGCATGTAGAGTCAGGGGAGAGACCATGGTGGCTGTGTAGCGACAAGAACATTCCCGAAGGCATTGAGAAACTGCCTCCTCCTCCTCAGGAAGAGAGCGAGTCGTCCGATTCAGAAGAGGTTCAAGTGTACACAATACCTTCCCACGTACCACCGTTTCCCTTACACCTCCCGGATGACGAGCCTCTGGGAGACCGACGCAGTCCTGAGGGGTTAGAAACTCCAAATAATGGCGAAGACTACCGAGGGCGTACGTCTCCTTACGAGAACAATAGACAGTATAGACGTCGAAGTTCTGCGAACTCGTATCAGAAAGGTGCAGAGAGATATATCTGCCGTTACACCGATATTGATGATATTCTGGGGACGTCTGGGCAGATCTACAGCCCGTTCATGGACTCGATCCTGGCGCGGCGGACGGGGCAGATGGTGTTCGACGACGATGAGTGCGAGGAGATCGATCCCACTCAGGTCCGGATCCACGACAGCACAGCGCAGCGACCCGTCATCAAGAAGGTCCGCTCCAGGTAGGAAACCTCCTTAATTACCAACTGCAATGTATCAAATATATTTTGTTTAGTATTTGTCGCTAGCGTGTGTATCATTATATGAGATATATTAACTGATTACTTATATGATTATTATTGCAAGTATTATTTCGTATTGTCTCTCTCGAAAGCGTTTTGCGCAGTCTAATAAATAAATGGCTAAGAGAAAATCACGATAACCTTAATCATGCCAGCTATCTTAAAGGTACACGCTGACGAATCTATTGAACCGTAAAAGTTGTGTTCGTGCAGAAATTTGAAAGTAAATCACAGCGTTGGCAGTATCCATATTTCCCGGACCAAATAGCCTTAATACGGGTTGTTTATCGAAATGGTTATGGTCATGGCACGACCGAATACCAACGACACTCGTGCTTTCCTACTAGGGCATAGAGCGAGCCGAGCTTGGAAACTCAGACTTTCACGGGCCGATGAAGCGGAGGTTTAAGCTCTTCAAAAGCTTTGGTCTAACACTGATCTAAATCACCTTGCTCCATTAAAACTCTCATGCAGTCGTCGTCAGAGGCCCTTAGGGTGCTTTGAAAACTCTCGACATCAGAGTTGTCCATTCTCACACAAGCTTACTTACTTCGATGTATCCTCAGTTTTCTTGAGTGACTTGTCAGTACATTATTTTACAAATATTTTGTTACTCGAGACGAGTTTATGGAGTATAATAGTTTTTTTTATAATGACAAACAACAAATGAACAAAATAATACAATGTTGATGAATAAATGTGTGTTTATTTGGTTGCAGGAGCGATATCATCGATTGCCGGGATGAAGATCAGGTAAGTCACAAAGTTTGCTTTTGTAGCTGTATTTAATTTATTTACTTTATATTAAATAACTTGTAAATTGAAGTTGACCCCGAAAAAACAACTGAACAAGAACAATAATTATACACAAATAAAATAACTTGAACATCTAGCCGACTTAAAAAAAGAAGGAACTTCTCAACTCGACTGAATGTCTATTTCTTCCATTGTTCAAATGTTGTCGCAAATTAATTTAGGAACTGAATTTAAGAAGTGAAAATGATGTACGTATGCCAACTATAGTTGCTGAAAGGTAAACTTATGGAGAATGTATTAGTTCAATATTTTTACCATCCTATGTGTGATATGATTATCACTCATGCAATAGTGAAATTATTTGGTTTGAACAGTTTGACGAACAATCACAAACTTAATGGTACTCTCTCAATCGAAATGGGAGCAAGATATTCACTGCAGCCATTAAAATAATTGCTGTCAAGTATTAACATCAGCAGTCGTAGAAAAACTGGATCGAGAACTCGGCAGGGAATCAGGAAAGTCGAGTGTGGCTTGATACGATGTACTGAGCTAGCGGTAACGTGTCACAGGCGCCTGGGGCGGTTGGAAAACCATTGATACGAACTTTTTTTACACCCATAACCAAGGATGTTGTACCTGTATTCCATAATCATAACCGACTCATTTGTCTAATTAAGGGCATTCTTGATTGTAAAACATACAAATGGTAATAAGTCAGACATGCAAACAAAATGGATTTGCGACTTTACTTCTCCATATGCCCGTATTTTAAAGTAACTAAGTACACCTATAACAAAACTCAATTTGTAAATGTTTGTAATGTTTATTGTACATACCGTTCTGAACTTAAAATGGCGTTTATGTACAAGGATTGCTACACATATTTTTATCTACGCAACTGCATTTATCCTTCTTCTCCAATTTTGGCTTTGACCATTCCTTGTCACTTTAACCGACACAAAAAAGGTGGCACGTAACTAGCGTCACGTTGCCATAAGCAGGAGCCACCCGGAGTTTGTAACTACAAAACCCGGCGCCGCTGCACTGCTTCCCATGCTGTCAAATCAACAAAAAGAAACTGAGTACAAACCTTATTATTAATATAGACTAGTGGACGCCTGTGGCTCCGCGGCTTAGTGTCAAGTGAGACAAAAAAATCTCGGTCAGTTTGGTTCAGTTGACAAAATCGATTATAAAAAAATTTGCTGGTGGCAACTCCGTAGAACATCTTAAACCTAGTGTTGCTAATCATTGCTATCTCTCTTTCGTTCGTTTTGGACTGAGATTTCTATTTGCGCTATACATATACCTTTTTTTACACATTTGCAATTTTATTTGTATAAATAGCTATGTATCTGTTCTTACTTGCTTAACTTTTATCTTAAGTTTGGTCAAGAAAAAAAATGTTTTTACAACGATTATATTTATGAAATATTTTTTTTTTGTTTCATTAATACATATAATCTTCTCCTTTTTTTATGTCGCTTGGTTAGATAGAAAAACCGTAACAAAGATATAACGCTTATTATTGAAGCTCTAAAAGCTAGATTTTACTGCAATTTGATTTTTAAATTGCAGCATTAAAATAAAAATAAGAGAGGTAATCGAAAATTTTGCAATTTAATAAATGTATTACCTAAAATTTAGAAACGTTTCTCTTGTCCCGTCGGAGAGAGAAACCTACAGAAGGCTATTAGCGCTCATTATTAAAACTCAAATAGCTAGGTTTTACTGTAATTTAATGTTTATATTGCAAAATTGAAATAAATACATGGTTAGTTTTGACCTTTATTTTACATCACCATCATCATCGTCGTCCCACTGCTGGGTACAGGCCTCCTCCCCTAGGTGCCAGTCGTGTCGGTCTTGTGCATTTCTTGTCTATAGAATTTTACACCAATAATATGAAAACCTCCTTATCCGTTACGTCGGTTAAAAAGAGAAACCTTCAGAAGGCTGTACGCTTGTTATTGAACCTCCAGCGGGCGGGAGCACTGAACTAGCGACTCGCTAGTTCAGTGCTCCCGCCCGATGCACTCGCTAGTAGCGAGTGCATCTATCCTTGAATCGGGCGCCTGCGCATGGAAGATCCGCGCGAGAGAGGGACGCAGCTAGCGGACCGACAAGGACGGCTGTACAGGCCTACTACTCACTCAGTGATACTCGGATATTGTTAGTTATGCTGACATTAAATACGGATTTTCTTAAGTCAAATGTAAAGTCAATGTCATAAAATTGAAGTAGTAGTAGTAAATAAATAAAAATAAAATAAAGAAAAAAGCCTTTATTTCCCTATTTAAATATATCACATTTACAGTATCGATGTCACTTCATTAATTAATAATAAGACATTTATTAGTACTAGTAGTACCTAGTTATTGTAAGTAAATCTATACATATAATAAAACTGTAACCGGTCGGTGTCTGTACATTGAAGATAATGGAAAAAAAATAGTTGAGGGGTCTTTATTGATGCAATAGAAAACAAAAATCATGTTTCAAAAATAAATTTCTGTTTGTCTGTCGATATGTTATTTCGTTATAGACGAAAACGGCTGAACCGATTTGTCTACGGTTTTCACTAACATGTTGGTGCATTTTCAACTTAACATTTAGTGTTTGTTTCATTTCAATTGGTTCGTAAATAAAAAAGTTATGTTCATTTTAAACCTTTTTATCTCAAAATAATGCGAGCGAAGCCGCGGGCGTCCACTAGTTAATAATATAATCTCTATATAGTAACAAATTTGACTCCCACTGCCTGTCTCTTTAAATGTTTTGATATTTATTGAGAATGTTTTAAGTGAAACGGGGATATTATGTCACTAGTAGTAATTTAACGTGGTTTGCGACTTTTTAAATAAAACAATATGAATAACTTTTTCAGAGGCGTCCCAGTGCAATACAAGTTATTGTAAGCTAATTCCCATGCACTTGAATATTCTCAATTTATTGTAATCTGTCGCCAGGTGATCCATTAAACACGATAATCAAAGATGTATTTCCAATTTTATTCATAAGCGCAATATGGGTTGGTGACAATGGCCTTACATTATTACAGCGTAGGCCGTTTAAAATGTTACACTTTAAACAGAGCATGTATTATTAAATAATCATATAACCCTGTTTAAACGTTGGCGAGAGAGGGAGACAGCGCTAGCGGATAGAAAAGGACAAACTGCCCGCTTTGCTGACATTTCGAAACGGTGACGTCATGCAAGAGGCTTTACAGTCCGCGGGTGATAACAGTGCACGCGGATAAAATCAGAACTAACAAGTTTCAAGCAAATGTGTTAACATGCGTAGTGAAGCGAATGTAAATTAAATGGCCTAATAAGTGCTGCCACAATTTATATGTAGAAACAATTTGCGTAAATTCAGGCGCAGATGTGACGGACAGGTTTGGACGTGCTTTATTTATGTACCTACTTATTTCTTATTGTCTTTTTTCACCTTTCGATTTCCGAAAAAGGAGGAGGTTCTTAGCATTACAGTTATAATTTTAATCTTTTTAAATGCTTGTTTGTGGAATGATTTGTATAATTCGGTAGTTTTAATAGTTTTAGGTCTGAACACATATAAAATGATAGGATTAATCTTCTTATCGAATGAGAGTGGCCAACTCTGGTGTCGAGAGTTTATCAAGCAGCCCTAAGGGTCTCTGACAAGATTAATTATCTTTTATTATTATTTTCTTGTAAGTATATTAGAACATTTATGCTTGAAATATTTTGCATAGACGGTTCTCGACGCATGATCGTTTTTTGTTACATATAAAAATGGCAGTTATTGGCACAGAGCCCCGAAGGGGCTTTACATACTCGTAATTTACTTATCTAAGGAATAAATGATTGAAGTGGTCCTTTATTAATTAATCAATAGAGAACATTTACCAAAAATGTTGTTACAAAGGACCTAAACTAGTAACATGGTGCGTATATATGGTGGGTTAATCGACGAACATACAAAAACCTATTACCTATTATGTACCTACCTATATATTATTTTACCTAAGCATTTATTTTACTTTAATGACTACTTATACATTGTATACTTAATTAATAAAAGTTATGTTCTTAATGCGCAATAATTTACGATACAGTCATAATTTATTTTATGCACACTAAAATTTTATTATTTATTTAATTAAATATGAAATGAAAATTGTGTCTAATCTACATGTACATATACATAAAAAATATATATCACGTTGTAGCATACATACATTGAAATTCTTGGAAAACACTTAATGTTCGCCATTTCTTTTTTATTTTGTTATTTTTATTGTCATTAACAGCCATGTTCACTCTAAATATTTTAAAATTTGATAATATAAACCAATATATGAGACTAAATGTATGTCAAAGTAAAGTACTAAGGTATATAAGGATGGATTTACATTAAACGAACATAGAGCTAGAGTTAGAACAAGAGCATTCTACATTGTTGTTTAGAGCATTCTATAGAATCTTTGCGAACGCGCTAAGAACAACGATAGAGTGTTTTACGCCGCCGGCCGCGGCCGGTTTACACCAAAACCATTTCACGAGGTGGGGGAAGAACGAGCGAATGCTCGTTTGATGTAAAACCACCCTTAAAGGGCGACAAGTATACAATGTCAACCTGCAATCATGCGGGAGAACAAACGAAACCTTCGCTAAATATTCCGTTACATTAACGATTGAGCCTCTTCTTCATCTTTCAAGGTAAGGCCCTACAGAGTTCGCACAGCACAACTCTGCCATTGGACAAATATATAACTAAAACCTTCTTAGGCAAAGTGATACAGATAGTAAATATTTTACGTAAGTGCTATCACCAGTCGCAGCTAAAAATCTAGTATAGTTTCTAGTGCCCTGTTGTCCTCCCTATACAAAGTTGACTAAAACCCAACCCAATAAAGAATGTAATTGCCTACAAACAATTTTAAACCTTATAAACACTCTGATATTCATTAAAACTGTTTCACGATCCGATTGATTTTAGTGATCAAAGTCGTTCAATCAACCTCCGCTTAAAGCCGTTGTTTGGTTAAAAAACGTTAAAACTGAAACGAACCTTTTAAAACCGGCCGTATAATACCGACTTGAAAACACAACGATGCAACCGTAACTAACCCGTAGAAGCCTTAAACAGTACGTACAGAGTAAAAGAAGCCTTTTTTAAATTGGTAGGGTTTTACGTGAGAGTCGTACCTGGGATTCTTTGGGAGATACTTCAGTCAGTTGTATACAAGAGTTCACCCGTGGTACTCACTCGCTCAAAGTGGCGCGATTTATAATACGAACTGCTATGTGAATTTCAGTGATTTACCAACACTGTGAACTGATCTCAATGTAGTGCGTATCGTTGGTATTTTTGCTCGTGACTTCGTTTTGTTTTTTGCATTGTTTCCGCGAGTTTTTAAGTTCGAAGCCGGTTTTGTTTCCTTCGGTTTTTTGGTGAGCCCGGTCGCCGGTTGCGGTAATTTTGCTATTGTTTTGTTTATGAAACTTTCGACGGTCTTGTAGCTTTTAAGCTCGTAATTTTTCCAATGAAATTAATTCTATCACTATACTCTATTACTTAGTTGGTTTGAATTCATTAATTTCTATAGGTACCTATATGTCTTCATTGTTATCATCAAACATGATTTAATAATTTGCTTAATTTTCTTTAATTTGCTATAATTATGCATTATCTAATGTTGAATTTTTTTAATATAGAATGGAAAGGAAAAGTATAAATACACACACGTACTGGAAACTTTTATATTTTAACTTGACAATATTTTTATTATATCGTGAATTCACGCTATCCTCCACAAGCGAATGTTAAGAAATTAGAAATAACTAAGAAGGTATGTAAGTTTGCATGAGAGTGGCAAATTATGGTGTCGGAAATTTCAACTTATCTAATGCTAATGATTTTGTATAACGACTATAACAGCAGGGACTTACCTACTACATAGTTGATCATCCGACCGACAGATTTTTTTCTTTTTATTGAACACCCATCCTATAAGTGACCGCGACGACAGTTGCTTAACTCTGATAATTACGAACGACTTCAATCCTGTGTTATATTTTTTCACATATGTATGTATTTTGTAAAGAAGTTATGACATTTCCATTCTTAAATTTAAAAAACTGTCGTTGCATTGACTATCTATACCTATTAGTATTTAATGCCTGGTATATCAAATGGAACCTAAAAACAATTAAAACTGTATTGGTCTCATGACTGTATGATATTAAATGCTTTATGATTTGATAATTTTAATTAATCAAATTACTACATAGTATGTATGTACGTTTATTATTTATTTAATTGAAAGATAAAGCCTTGATGCAGAAGGTTGAAAAAATTTAGAGACTGAAATAAAAGGCCCATTCAGTACTTAAAAAAATACAGGTAATACAGGCATGCTCTATTTTAGGCTACAGTGTTGCTTACCATGACCTCGTGGTCAGATTAAGAAAAAAACAATAAAAGCCTTAACACCTGCCTCCGTTATCTTTAACAAAAGGAGGGTTGTTTTAACATCCATTATTTGAACTTATTGTTAGAAGGCGTAACACCGTTAAGCTTATCGGTTAAAACGCCTCGACTAAAGAATTTAAGGATTCTTCGTAATTACGATAACATTTCCAAAAATCGTGTTATTTCATGAACGGTCAAGCGCGAGGCAGTGCCAAAAGGGTTTCGTATGAGTAAAAATGTTTAAATATTATATTCAGGAGTTAATTTCTGTGGGCATTAGTTGAAAGTGGGAATGCATGGGTACATATATTTTGCACATATATATTGAGTACAAAGACAAAAAGTTTAAAATTTAAAAATACTGCATAAGGAATTTTATTATTATTTTTATCGTTTTATTTTATTTGTTGGTATATCAGCAACTAGAATATTGTAATCGGTGAAGCTTTCAACTGTCTAATATTACGGTATATAAAAAGACTGAAGATGGCGCTGTGGCAGAGCCAATAGGGTCCTATTTCCATTCTACCATGTACGAGTAGCTACGGAGCCCAAAACTGATAATATCTTAAGCAAATTTAGAGTGTTAACATATTAAATATAAAGAATTAAATTCCTGGAAACCCTCCATCGTTTTTGCAGTCAGTTAAAATAGAGTTAATTCAATGCGAATATTCCGAAACCGCTTTCTAGATTACTTAGTCCTAGACAGATGCATTAGGTATCATTCATTAGATTTTAGAGAGTCACGAGCACAGGTTAGTGGCTCTCAAATTTGAACCAGTATTAATACATACGATGAAACGCCTGAGACCATGGCAGAAAAACAGAGAGGCATTTATATTCGGACGCTTCTGTGGTTTGGATAGTTGGTTAAATAGGTCCCTTCTCATTATGTCTTGTGAAAATATTTTTTATATCGAATTACTGAGGTCCAATGTCTTCTCCACAAGTTCCTCTCTCAGTTTTATAGAGACCGAGAGTATTTTTACAAGATAAAGGTTTTTAATATTATTAAGATAAAAATGTGATTGGTAATAGTGTAGTGCACACTACTGCTCAGTGCTTGATTGATTGACATTAATTAAAAAGACAGTCGTAGACGACGAAAAGGGTTTTTTTCAAAACCAGGTACCTTTTTTTAACTAGATTGACTCACGCTTGACTGCAAGCCGCCTGATGTTAAGCAACGTGTAGGTAATATACGAAAAAACGCACTAAACTTTGAAAGCCACTGGCTCATAGTTAAGATACAGTGGGGTTATTGACATTATTTATGTAAATACTTAAGTAGATAATATTGTAAAGACTGACTTGTGAATACGACGGGTAGCTGAGTTACGTAATAATTATTTATTGGATATTTTTGTGATCCTACAAAAATATTTACCTATTTTCAGCAAATTGAAAAGATACGAGTGTTTGCTCTGAGTGAGCCTCTTAGTATGGGGCTAGATGGCGCTGTGTGTTATGTCCTGAAATATTTATTTATTTATTTTATTACGACGTTCGTTGTTTTAGTAAAAATTTATCAGTGTCATAGGAAATGGTAAACCACTGAAACTTTTTTTTTTTTTTTGTTGTTCCGTCTATGCTTCCTCCGACAATGAATGTCAGAGACATTGTTAGACTAAACATATTGCTTACGCAGTTTGCTTTGTTTATTCATCTGATCGGTAAATAATTTCACCTTTTTTATTGTTCGTTTTAATAATGTAAATAATAAATAAATAGCATTACAGGTTCTTACATCCTACATACATACATACATTCCGATACTAAAACAATCACAAACAAAGAACCTTTTTCCAGCCAAATGGCGAACCATCATAAACGAAGGAGCACTCAGTGCACCCCCGGCTTATCGGGTTCACCACTGAAACTCAAGCGCTAGTACATTTTTTCATTCGACCCTCCGAATCGTCCTAACTGAATTTGACAAAAATTATACAATGGCACAATGCGATTAATACGTATATTGAATTAAGAGTTCGTTTTATAATCGTGAAATATCTTATGATATATTGTACTTATGTAGCTGGAAATACTTTTACGCTTTATGTAAACTAGCTTAGCTACATTGTAAGCCCACTATGTAATAAATATATTTTGATATTGGAATTGATTAATAAATAGCACAAGTCAACATAAATACTATACTACACCAATACTATGATCTAAATTTCTAAATGCTTGTGTTCTTTTGTTTGTACAATAAAGTATTTTGATTTGATTTGATAAGTATCATATAAGGGTGGCAAAGTAAACAGTAGTGATACAAAGTTGTTATAATTTGCCAGTCGAAATGCAACCAGGCTCTGGGACCGGTTCCCGCGCACCGGCCGCCCCGGCCCCGGCCCGCTTGCTGCAACGATGCAACCTTGCACACGATCAATAACTCCACTGACTCCACTAATAATTTATTAAAAACCTCCCTCGGGGAACTGAGCCACTTGTTGTGTGCTCTACAAAAGAATTGACGCTTCATAAACGAAATCAAACGTGTTTACGGTCGGAATATGTATTGCTTTATCATACACAGTGTTACTTCTTTGTGGATCGATTTTCATGAAATTACGCATCAATTGTTCTATAATATGACGTATTTAGTAGGTATGAAAATCTGCCATAGCTGCCGCGGAGAACAGTTATTTTTTATTTTGATGCGACTATATGTAAATCGTATTATGGCTACCTCTATGGAAGGAGAGTATTTACTATCGAATATAATATTGCAATCATACCATTCAAACTTGAGAATAAAATTTTAATGAATGTCTCATTGCCGGTCGCGACAGACATGCATCGTGCCAGAATGCAACTTTACTAAACAGGTCTTAATCTAAACTTAAAGTTATTAGCAATTAAAATGTCGGCATCCTAATGAATTAACAAAAGAAGAGAAAGGTTCTGTCCGCGACTGGTTTCACCGGTGGAAAGTACTGGCCCGACAACTCCTGCGCAATATTGCCAGATTACTGCACGATCTGGAGGGGTAGCATGCACACTGATGCAATACTTTACATGATTCAGGGTCTGCTGCACCTTTCGACAAAAGAATATCTGTCATGTGAAAAAAAAGTCAGCTGGATACTGATTATCATGTCTATAACAATTAATATATAGGTCAATCGAATACACATTAATAACATCGGTTACTTACATAAATAGTTTGCAGAAAATTATTGAACGTATTACCACAGTACTTCTATGTGTAACCCCCTCATCACACAGCCCGAGGTTGCCGTACCACTCCATTAAATTCAATCTGAAGAGATATTATAATTTGTGTATCATATGAAATAACTTTACAGTATCAACAAAGAATCTTTATTTTTGTTGCGAATAGAAGAGCTTCTTAGTTACACGGATATTTGTTAATATGATTGTCAATGTGTGTTGGTATTTCAACAATATGTTTGTCTGTATGTCTAACAAAACTTAAACACGTTTGTTTATTCATTCTTCATTAATAAACATGAACCTACAATAACTCTATTAGTCTGCAACTACGATTACATATTTTTAAAACATCAAAACATGTAGTTCATGGGCATGTTTTCAAAACGAGGCAGTGTTTGGCTAAACGATCATCGCTTCATTGCTTCCCAAGCCAAGTTTGCCTCTATTTACTTTTCACAGGGTTTACATTCCTCTCCCGCCTACACAGGGAATGAAATATTTTAAGGTTACGTGCTACTAAATGAAATATGAAACCCTAATATTATGATTTTAACGTCCATATAAGAAGGTCCGCCACAAAACGCTAGAAATACTATTAAGTTCCTTAAACTTAATGAAATACAAAACCGCTATGTTATGATTTGAGCAAAAATGTAATAAGCTCTCAGTGTTTGTATATACATACCTACTTATATGTAGTCGTATTGTAACTTAAGTATTTCTAAGTTTAGAATGCAGTCTAATTAGTTACGGTCAATACGTTGTTTCTTTGCTACGTATGCGTTGAAAAATGAAATTGTTTATGTAATACACAACTATCTGTACTACTAAAAACAAGAGAAAAGAAACTTCCTAATTACACCCTAGTTTATTAAATTGTAGGCGCCGCCTGTTCGTCATCTTACTTACCTACTTGTGAGTTCGTATGAGTATCAACTTAGATAAAGTTGTTTAGTAAAAGAAACTGTATCAAAATAGGTGCAGAACCCTTGTGATACAATGAGGCATACTGGCACTTGGCCGGTTACATTTAAAATATTGTTGGCCTAAAAGTGGCTCCTAGGCACCGGACATGCGGGACACTTAGTTCCCACGTTGGCTATTTATGCAGAGGCATCCAGTCTTGCATCCCGCTCGTACTGATCTTGAAAGACAAGGACGGAGATATGCTCCTTCGCACAAAGTCGCTTGTTAGTATGCACCGTCAACCGTCATTCTTTCAAGTCATCGCGAAGGGACAAGCAAGAATGAAGTATTCAAGTTATTTTTTATTTATTTATAGTCGAAAGTAGGTGTAGGATGTAGTCATTTACTATTTTTTAACGGTCGTATTTTATTTCGTGTCGGTTCTGACACTGGATATGAATGGATGCTAGTGAGGGCTTTATGGTTCTTTATTTTACGGACCTACTTGCTAAATTAACATTTCGGCGTGCAATGTACCTGGTATAAAACAAGCCTGTTGCTTGTTATCAGATAAACACTGCTCGAAATTATCTTAATACAATACAAATACTATAATATATAAAATCATAATATATAAAATGATTGGTCCTGACTGTAACGTCAGTTGTTAACTTAGCTTAGCTCTCAAACAGCCTTACTTTGAATAGATTTTACACACAAGATATTATTTTAAACACTTTTTATGTACATACATCGATTCAAAATATACCGTAATTTTTTATTAGTTTTTTGACCATAGCCTAACGAAACAGGTTCTTCTGAATGCGTGGTAAATCCTTAATTGTAGCTCAAAATAACTATTACATCATAGCTCGGTGTTAGACTTCTCGTCTGAGCTAGACTTTACAATAGAATGGTCATAAAATTATGTAATGTTGATTGAAGTTTGCGAATAAATCTGGATGTGGACACATTTTAAGAGGCAATAAAGTTTGCTGTTCAATGTAAGTGTTTGTTTAAAAATATGTTTTGTGAATCAGACATATCAAACATTTAACACATAGATTGCAATAGTCTTCTGAAAAATAGCAGTACAAAAAGTTATGTGTTTCTCAAAATAAGTATTCGGAATACGAGGACAAAACGACAAAACAAATGTAGGAACCGAATAAAAAGTAACCCGAACTGAACAAAATCTCCTGTTTTAAGAATCAGTTGAAATGCCTACAATAATGTTAATTGAAGTGTGTGGTACTTTTATAGCGGCTTCTCAAAATATTATTACATATCTGATCCTCGATGACTAAGCCAATTGCAATGCAATTCAATGAACTGCTAACCAGGTTTACAAACTTTAGCGTTTGACCACTTAATAACTAAAAATACCGCACGAATGCGATACATTGATGTTTTGAAAAATATTGTTTTGTTATGAAAAATGTTTTAATGGTTTAATTTTTATTACTTTCGAGTTGGAATATAATTAAGGGGTACAGAATTTTATGTAGATGTAAATATGCTTAATTTTTAACTTTGATAAACAAAAGAAGTTTCGTATTAACTGACTTCTTAAATAAACGAGTTGTATGTATGTATGTACATGCATATGTGTGCAATTACCATGTTTGTATGTAGAAAAGATACGTCTAAGCTTCTAAACCGGTGTGGCAAACGTATGTGTTTGTACTTATATCTCCACGGATTTTTCGGAAACTGCTAGTGATACTGATTTATCATTTCTGTATCAGATTAGATACATATCAAGTTTCAACTTACATATGTATACCTACATATTATAAGAATTGGTTTGCCAATATTTGATATACGAGCAATGTTTAGTTGAGTATAGGAGCAAAGACCATAAAGTCGGTGTATTTTTGCTCTCACCACTACTTAAGTAATAAAATATTATTATGAAAAAATATGCTAAAACGACAGAATGAAGGTCAATAAACCAATTTCCTTCCCGTCTCTAAGAAACCTGGCGTCATTTTAGCAAAAATATCCTTACTTTCTTGAGAATTTGATATGGTGTTTCTGAAGCCCTTTTGAGTGAACACTTTCCAATTAGGGTTTAGTTTAACGTATGCAGTATGGCTCGTCTATACAGGATAAGTTAAAAACAATTTTTATGACCATGTAGTTCAGTATTTTGTAGTACAACACATATATAACCAAACGCGATAATCATCATAATAAGGTTAAAGCTTGGATAGATGACCGATATTAGATGATATTGGATTTATCTAGTGTATCCATGGGTAACAGAATTAAGGGAAATACACAAAAACTTATGATTTGCCCTCACCTATCTCTTCTGGCAAGGACCAGGTGCAAGAATACCTACTTATAATGGTAGATGAGTTGTTTTAAATAATGTATCATTCATAGTTTTAATCTAGAAATCTATAGAATAGAAAGATGAAAACTTTGATCTCATAAAATGTAAACTACATCAATTGGACTGAAATATAATTTTCAAATAAACAGGGCGTTTCACGAATTCGAAATAGAAGCCTTTGGAATTTAATTTTTTTATGGATCCCGGTAAATTGAATCTCGATAAATACGCCAGTTTTGATGTTTTGTTTGACATGTTTTCAGTTTGCAGTATATGTCATATCTGAATATTGTCTATGTCTCCTGTCGGGCGCAGAATTATCTTAGAGGCTATAAATTGGTTCAAGAAAGCGAAGTGTAATACAAGCTGCTACGTAAGCTGGGGCCGTCACGGGAACCGAGCACGGTAACCACCCCGACCGCTCTGACGAGACGGGGACCTTATTCTCATCGCACACGATAACACTTGTCTTCCATTCGATATTGTGTTCCAATAGATAGATAGATAGATAGATTTTATTGACATACAGAATTACAACTAACTTATTACAATGATAATAGGTGTTGGCATCAGTCATGTCTCGTCAAAAAAATTACTAATTAAAATTACATTGAAATAAAATTAAACTTATAGTTATTTTAGCTGTATAGGGGCTAGATTAGATAGTCAATTTAAAATATGAATCAAAATGTATAAAATTATGTGTCCTTAAAAAGTTATGAGTTTTATTACTGAATCGTAGAGAAAACTAAAAAGTGATAAATTTGCTCAGAAGCTATGTATATACGTTTTTTACACAAGTTTACGATAGTAAGTTACTTGCCCACTAAATTGCAATCATGTAGAAGGTCCTTCAATATTACAAAAACCTCATGCAGACATTTAATTCTAAAGATTTTTGTCCAAATGGAAAAAAACATACCTTAGCGTATTATGTTTTCCCCAATCTTTTATTAATTTCCTTTATTTAGTTGGTTTATTCTACTCACAGTCACACTATTTAATGCCGTGGACGAGCCTCCTGTTATGGTTAATTTTATCACCAACTACGAGAATAGTCCCCTCTTGCTGTAAACCTCACAAATGCCTTTGTAATTCGTGAGTTACAAGCAAATTAGATATTATAAGCGGGTTCTAGTGTTGTTTACAACCGACTGCTAATGTACGAGTACTCTGCGTCGTGTGAGTGAACGGTTAGACGAGCGAGTGACATTCTGCATACATTCAAGAGAGATGTAATAAATACGTTGTTCATTTATACTGCTTTTTTAATAGTGAATTGTTATCGCACATAGTTATTATAATAGTTATTTTTTCATCTGGAAGCTTCCGTTGATCAGATCATAGATCGTAGCTGTTCCGTCACAGAATTTAATTTGAGAAAAAAGAAAGGTTTCTGCGTATTAAATTTGACTTTTACATGCATAGCATATCAGTCGCTGAACCATGCCAGATCCCTTAAAATCTATACATAAACTTTCAAAGTCAGCTGCAATGTAATCAACCCAGAGTCTGAGTGAAATCGCGGGTCGCAGCTAGCAAAATATAAGTTTTCTATTCCTGTTTAAGGTTGCACGAATAAAAACAGTCGCAAAGTTGCTCTGGGCCGCTATACGTTATAGCAAGTGGCAACAGAACCGGTCTGCGTTCTTCGCGGTCTAGAATGCGTATTGTCTAGGCTTTCCCATGCACCGACGACACATTGATCTATTCCTAAGCGACCGGTATCGAGCTGAGATTCTGCGAACGTCGTACTAAAAAACTGATGAATGATTAAACAGATGCTTAGTTAAGTGGATTGTCTTTGTCACTCGTCAAAACTGATTGAAAAAACAGATCACAAGATGTAATTTTTACCTGCCTGGCTTGCTAGCTTGCTAGCTTGCTGCCACCTTCGAATGTAAATATCTGTTGGCAATGGTCTAACGGTGTGTTGCAGCAACCTCTTTTGAGAGCCAGTTCCGATCCAGTACAGTCATGCTCCTAGTACCACTTGGTGTTCTTGTGTAGCAAAAACATTAATAATTGCAAATTTTACTTGATCGAAGCTCACGAACAAAAAAACACTTGTAACTTTATGTTTTATTGTTTGGAGTCGAAGAACTTATTGTATGAAAGAGCTGATGTTATTCGTATTTTTTTCATTGTATGGTCACTTGGACGACGGCTGTGTTTTTCAGATAACCCTGTAAGTATATAATGTCATGTATATAAGTAGTCAGTATGCTGTATCATCATCAAGATATAAACCAGACTATTATATAGAATGTTATGAGAACAATGTCCATAACACCAGCCACTGCA
The DNA here is from genome assembly GCA_964023185.1 of Macaria liturata. Classification (NCBI taxonomy): domain Eukaryota; kingdom Metazoa; phylum Arthropoda; class Insecta; order Lepidoptera; family Geometridae; genus Macaria; species Macaria liturata. Next base: position 970,008 of record OZ026808.1, read on the forward strand.
ATAATAGTTATTAACAAACGATATTATTCAATCAGTTTACACAACACAGTTTTAAAAGTAATTTAAAGCCATTGGTTTATGATCTACTCTGTATGTGTAGAATGTTGTATAAGCACCATGCTAGTTCAATGATTCGTCTGGGCTCGGGAGGTTTCCGAGGATTCTATGTTGTTTTTGCTATTACCCGCAACCATTAGACCAAAAAGCCTTGCCGTAACGCCGAAACATACGTCCATATCATACTTATATCACACTTGTTTAAGTATCAGGTATTAAAATAAAACATCCCCCGACCGCGACGTAACGAATGGCAAAGTGCTGTCACGGCCAATCTTGTTAGTCTCTCGTAGACGTCACCAAATCCCTCGAGCGATGGAAATACATTACTACTACTTACTTCTTGTGCGCAATATGTCTTACTATATACCTGGATACCTCATATACTTACATGTTATTTACTTATATATAAAACAGTTGTCGTGAAGCCCTGTCAGATGTATCACTACACTGCATGGTATATAAGCCTGATCCCTCATACGCCAATACTCCTTGTTTTATGCTTCTCTTGCCCAAGTGTTGCTTTCAATATTCTTAATGAAGTCCAGTCTCATTGGTCGGTACCTCGATGCTGTATCCTTGCTTGACTTCCTGTTTCCCGCGACTTTACGAAAATGACAAGGAGTGAATCGATTCTTAATGGGTTAGCAAGTTCCATCCTGGATCATAATTATCGCTTACATCTGGTCAAGTGCCCATTTAGTATCTATATGTACATATATATTATCTATACATATAATAAAGCTTAAGAGGGTCGAAAGTATGAATATGGAAGATATTAAAAAAGGTGTGGAGATACTTAGAATTGATAACAAAACACGTTCCAACAATAAATAGATTTTGTGTCTGTTATCTGTTTCCCTGTTTATTTAAACGCTCATCACGCAAAAATGGCTGATCGGATCTTCATGATTTTTGGTGTGTAGATAGTATGAGGTATCGGAAGTGTACTTACATAGCCTCGATCCTTTTTCCCGAAATAATGCGAGCGAAGCCGTGGGCGTCCACTAATATACATATATGTGTTAAATCTGCTAAGTAAAGCCGCGGATGCAAGTTCCTAATCGAAAGGACACTCTCTAGTTACGTCAGTGACGGTGAAGTCATGGTGCGGAAGCGAGCCCGTGGTAGGCCTAAATCAGGCCTTAGGTATTCTGAACACGCACGGGCCATCTGAGTGAATTTCTTCGGCATGCGAAAGTGATAATCTGGGAGACATTCGAGCTATTATATATGTTTTATTTCAATCAAATCGATGAAGAACTTCCGACGCTTGGTTTTTGCACGACATTCGGCCATTTGACCACCAGATTGGGAATATACATGGTGGAAATAAGTACGCCAGTGTAATGGAACTGGATATCGAATGAGACTGCCGAAACACATCGTTGGATGCTCAGATTAAAATGTATTTATTGGAAGGTAGTAGCTATATACCTGCTTCATATTGTATAACTACAACAATCTTGTATTTTATTTTAGTGAAATTGTAAATACTTTTGACAGAAATATTTTTTTATTAAAATAAATCCAAATTGCGCTGTAATATAGTACCGTCGTTTAACGTTCCAAACTCAATCCAATTTCAATAAGACAAAATAAACTTTTTCATATCATCAATTCCTTTGAAAACTATTTAAAACCATGTTCTCAGCGTAAATACATAAATAAGTATTTTTAAAAGTCCATAGCCTAAATGAAACGTGTTGGCATCCTCGCTCCCTGTTGAATGACAATCATTGTTACGTCTGTACCTACTATTAGGTATTCTACACATTACACCTTCTATACGAACTGGTGTGTATTCTATGACACCACTGTAGTTAGTGGTATACCTACCTAGTTACTGGTGAATACTATGAAATTCCGAAAATCGTAGGGTCTAAGGTTTATTTATTCATACTTGCACATTTACAATTTTACGCAAAATTAACATGTACCCCGAGGTATTGGGCCGTATATACTCGTAATTATATTTTCATCCCACCATCTCGGAAAGAGTATTTTTGTTCTTCAATATCTGAGTGCAAAAGCCGTTTTTATTCTCTAGAAGATAAAGTAAATTGAATTTAGAACATCGTGTGTTACAAGTTTTTGAATTTAAAAAAAATCATTAAACCTATTTACTGCTACCTGTATGGTGCCGAATATATCATACAACTTTTTTTAAATTTGTTAAAAACTCAGACTCGGAACCTTCTTGGTGTTCTTTTTTTCAATTTGCTTTGTACGCGGTTCTTTACGCGGCATATTTTCAATTCATTGTTAAACCTTATATTAAAAACAAGAAACTTGAAAACCAGTGAAAAAACTAAAATGAGTGATTCTAGCAACGAGGAAGTTTGTTTGACGCCAACAGATTTGACTGAAACTGTTAATAATGCGCAAATGAGCTTTCTCCCTCAACAATCACGCGTTTTGCATTTAGTCATTTCCTCGCTGAGGTGGAATGAAAAGTTACGTGTTGCACTCGAGTGCAAAGATTTTTCACCTCGTGCTCTTTTGATTCCCTCGCTAACGCTCAGGATTCTAATCCTTCGCTTGCTCGGTCATCAAAATTGAGCACGCGGTTAAAAAGCAACTTTGCACTCTTGTATAACAAATAACTATTTTTTACTTATACCAGCTTTAAAAGGTTTTGTGTTTTTCAAGCTATAAAACTCTACGGTGAGTTGTTCTCTTAAATCTTCATCTTAATTTGAGTGCCAGTCTCATTCCATTCCAGCGCGCTTCGTCTTTGACTATTTCTTACTTTGCTTCTGCAGGCGTCGCCTCCTGTGGCCTGATGATATGAGTAAAATACTCGAACCTAATTTCACAACTTTTCTTTCTATCTGTGATTATTGGAAAGTCATTAAATAGCTGATGTCCTACCCGTTTCTATATAAAATTTGTCATCCGAGAATGTATAAAGACGGTTATGACCTGTCGAAAAGTGGCTGACATTGATATACTTATTATAACTTATAGTTTATTAAGTTATTAGTAACCCTGTGTACTAGGGACGAACATATCGTGACCAGTGCATAGAATTGATGTTTATGAATGTATGGATATAATCTACGTAATGTAGAAAGGTACTTAGGTCTAAGAAACGGTACTTTATTGACTACTTAAATTGAAGGAGTCCTTCTTAAGGATGCTCATTAAAATACACTATTCGTATCGCCACTTTGTATACTTTTAAATGATGAAACAAGAAAATTGGCGGTGCTCACCTGCTGCAATGCAACGTGTAAACTTGAAAGTTCCTACTCGTTCAACCAGAAACTTCCAATCATTCAAACTATTTAAACTACCACCTTCTAATAATAATGTATCTGTCAATAGCCCTGTAACGCGAATGTGTGATACATATAATAATCTAACTAATTTTGTAAATTTTAAAGATTCTAAGGATATCTTTACTTGTAGTCTGCCGACATTCAGGGCCCACATTGATTCGCTCATAGACGAATCTGTGTGAGTACTTAGTTCTGAATACCTAAACGATTTACATTGGATACATAATATTGCTCGTTTCCACTACCTATCTGTTGTTAATATATTTATTATTGATATCAACTATGCACTTTAACTTATATGCTGTCATTATTACTTTACTTGTTTACTTATATGTTGTTCATTATTTTTAACTATTTGGTCATTTTCACAAAAAAGTTAAACTCTTAGAGTCTACAATGCGTGTTGAGTACGGACTTAATTGAACTGTAGGTTTAGTCTTATGTGTCACAGTGTTATTTGTTTGTAATTTTTTATTCCTGCATTTTGTGTCTGTACCTTTTGTAAATAAATAAATCAGTCTATGTTCAGATTGTTAAGATCATGTGTGAAGAAATACAATGTTAAAAACTCTTTATAAGATGTTATCAGAACAAAATAAAATAAACATTATATCGTTATCATAATATTAGAAATTTTCTGATAACTGTAACTTTTTGCTTACTTTAGCTGAAAAATACAATGTTCAGGAACACAATACCTACGTAGACAAAAATATTCTCAAATTGTGGGAGTTATTAATTATTATATGTATTTTAAAGAAAAATGTGCACTGTTTGATTACAAATTTTAAACAGGATAGATAGTATGAACAGGAAGAAAATATGTTGTAAAGATTCATAAAAGTTCTTCCCGTCCAATCCGCAGTCGCAATCGAGTAGAAAAGGTCCGTTCCAATATTTTGACAGTTCTTGGTCGCCATTAGCCGGTGTTCTATTCTGACTGGTTGCGCAAGCGAGCTATATGCGGCCCCAAGTTGTGCAACGAAATGTGGAGAAAGCACGCCCGGACCAAATACTCCAGTGGTGCGGGAATAGCCTGGACCGACTCTTGTTCTTATATTTTTAACCAGAAGAAATTGACTTGTTTGAGGATCACAAAATCTGAGGAAGGGAAGAGTGCCCACCACGTATCTGCCCAAGAGAACTGCACCAACGAATTAATTATGCAACGACTCAAGTCAAGACCCACAGCTATCACAAACTACAGCTTGTAGTAAAACCTACAAGGTTGTACCTCATGTCACGAACTTGATGATCATTTCGGGTGTCTAGTATTGCGTTCTATCTATGTACGAGTTCCAGTCAGAATAGGGCGTAGAAGTCTAATATATTTGTCAAATTTCTATGGAAATGGGCTATGGATGGCTGAGAGCGACACTAACATCATCTTGATTTTGTTCGGACTCTCATTTTGGACTTTGTATTTTGTAGATTGACGCAGGAACTTTTCTTTATCCTATCGAAATATGGATCTTTAGTAATTAAGACAAATGACCACTTACTAAAAATATGAACACCTTACATTATGTATACTCTTATATTATAATAAGTAGACAATATAGCTGTCCAGTACTAACAATGGTCGTGGTCACGACCCACAGAATAAAGGGGCGTTCACATCGCGACAAACATCCGTAACTCAAGGCAAAAGTCGAGAATCTAGAATATAACAACAACGTCGAAATTTTATTACTTACGGATTATATCAACTCATTTTATTGCAATAAAATGGGTTCGAACTTTACCAAAATCCATTTTATGGTAGAACCAAAATGATACCATATGGTCTAAGAAGGAACGTGTTCACTTACACACCCAATAAAGTTATGCTCGTAGTTAACCACAGATAATAATAATAATGTCTACTGCTTACTTAATAAGAACTGTTTCATCCTAGCCTTAAAGATTGCTGTTTACGAGAAAGGGGTAGTAGGGCAAAGAGTTCAAAAACAAATCAAACAAATGTATGTATTAGATGTGTCCTATTACTATTTTACATGTAAATAATTAATATCAATAAAAGTCCTACTTAGTAAGTTTCCTTCTCAGTAGGTACTTCTATTTTTTTTCCATTTTGACACCGACTTACAATACCAGCTTGAATAAGCCACATAACATGGAACTTTCCTTGCAAGTACTTATCGTTAAACTACTTATTATTTTTCGACGACGAAGATTGCCTAACATCGGTCCCGGTCAGTCTTCACGAGACCACAGAATAAGAATTAGTGGTAAGACATAGATTGACTTGCAGTTAGTAAATGCTGTTCAAAAAGCACTCGGCAACTGCGTTATTCGTGATTACCAAAGTTTAACCAAATGCAGTTATCAGTCCTTTGATGAAAGGCCATCAAAAGTGCCAATTACCTGTAAATTCTGTTTTGTTTTTAAAAATTTTCGCCCGCTTTTTGGATCAGGCCAACGCCTTCATATCCCGTTTTTATTTCAAAAATATAGGTTATAAAAATAGGTTAATGCATAGCGTGCAATTTTTTAGTAGGGGTCCATGTGGGTCAATGCAGAAAAGTTATCGCAATGTTAACATAATGTGGCTGCTGGACACAGTATTGTAAGAATCATTTTTGGTTTCCCATTTCTTCAGAAATTCTGTTTCTGACTGACTGACTTCTTGCGCAGTCAAGAGCAGAGTCATTCATTACTTTGTCTTCGGTCGGGATGAAGCCTTTAGAATATCCAAAAGCCACAAGCACAGCCAGTGCGACGGGAAGAAGTCAGCGACCTCTGCGCACGCGCTTACTTCATACGATTCATCATGCTACATTGGAGACACGAACTGTTGACGGCCAATGAACGCCTTCGATTTATATTTTGACTTTTAGAAGTTCACATTTCGCCAGTTTATTGGGTCTAGATGAGATTGGCTAGAAAGTATCAGCTATTCTTACGATCATGCAAATTTACAAAGGTCGGAATATTAAATTATTATGTGTCGAAATATTGATATTTATGTAGATATTAAGACACTATTTCTTTTGCATTATCATTGATCACCCATCCAAGTGCTGATCGAATCAGCGTGACTACTATACTTTAAGAGCTAAGCCATCGCGTCGCTTGGTTTTTCCATCACAAATTAAAAGACAATCCTGAAATCTAAGGTATTACAAGACTGCAATTAGTAAATTAATCACGAGGAAATTGTTTGATGAATCACTTCTTATCAGGCTGTCACAGTAGTCGGGTCGTAGCTTTATGGCTGCGCGAGCGTAGTGAGCGAATTGTAGACTGAATTGATAAAGATATAAACTATCTACCTAATAATTACATGGCTTAAAAGGCAAGTCTATATATACAGAACTAGAACTATACATTTCACTTATTATTATTGAAACATATTTGTACAACGCCTCATTAAAATTTAATATCCTGTACTCATAATTAAAATACCTTAACTTATATTAGTACAAGAACTTTGTTGTATATTTATGATGTGCATCAAATCCAAATTGGATCTCTTAAAATTTTCAAATCCTCCCGCATGATCACTTATAAATTATCAAATTCATTGCAGCTTGGTTTGACACTTCGTGTTCAGGCATTTACCTCCGGAGCGGGTCCTGGAAGCAACACTCGCACAGGTGACAATGTCGGAAAAGTGTAATACGCCTGTACCTGAATTACTGGCTCACAAACGCGGCTTTTGGAATCTATTCACGATATTATTGTCATGAAAACTTAATGTCCTGTACAATTTTGTATGGTGCGCGAAGTCTGCAGTTCTCAGTTAGTCTATCTTATCTAATGTCTAACAGAATAATTACTAGTACCATAAGAGTGTCTTTCAAGAACCTAGCTAAACAATTGGCTACAATAGAATGTAACTAATTCACTTAAATCATGTTATTATTCAAAGGGCTAAAATAGTTTAAATTGCACATTTGTTTGATAGCTAGTTTTTTAATATGGGTAAGGTATGCACTAACGCATGTAAGGCACCAACATGGACCACAGATTCGCTTGTTCTATTGACGCTTCAGTGGCCTAGTTGTAAAATACCTGACTGCCGAGTTAAAAACAAACATTTTCGACCTATAGGTATACCGCCAAACAAGTAGATCGGAAGCCGACCCCATAAATTGGGAACATGGCACAGAGGAACAGCAACATTCGACCTACTTGCAGAATACGAGTATGATATAAACTCCTAGAATTCGAAACCTCATTCCGGAGTGCACTTGTATCTGACTGGCCGAAAATAACCAGCACCACATCATCGTTCGGTGCATTCGAATTCAAAAATAGAATCCACAAATAATGAGTCGAATTTATAAACGACTGCGCATTCAGTAGGTCACGAGACTATAACATACATATTTAGCTTACATGTTGCTCATACGATAAAAACCAATCAAATTTTAATACCAAAAGTTTTTAACAGTATTTTTCTTAAATCTCTTGTAATCAGTTTTCTTTTTTTAATTGTTCACACTCGACTTACACTGTGGTCCGTCCATCATAATTATCTTCAGCCCTTTCCAAATAAGTTTGGTGTCAAATATTATAGTGTAGTGATACCCTATGGGTTTTGAGTTCAAAAGTCTACGTCTCTCCGTGGAGACATGTCGCTTACCATCAGACACGCGTCCTGCTCGCATTATCACGTGACATTTGTCGGACAAACAGTATTATTCTATACTAGTGCTGAGTACTTTGCTTCACACTCGTTCTTAAAGCGTTCTATATCTGTATTATTGTCTCTAGACAATCTCTTACAGATATAGAACGCTTAAAGCTGGTGTTATCTATACTTGATGCATCACAAAATGAGACCTTGCCACGACGTGTTTAATGTGTTTACCTGCACGTAAGATAAACAAAAAGCAACAGGAATAGATTATCTGACGCATTTTACATTCGCGAATGGGGAGCGCCGTTCTTTTTATACCGGCGAGAAGGTACCGTTATTCCGATAATCGAATCGGGTTCGTTAGCGTAGCCAGTTCCAAACCGCATCCTTTCCATTCTATAATAAAAAAACCTAATCAAAACATCTTGCACGCTTATCGCGGTCGGCGATTCGGCAAAACGTGCCACCGACTTCAGTAGAAATATAGCGTTTACGCGCGACGCACGATACTCGGAAACATAGATAAATAAAACGCACGTTCCGAAATCAAATCTCGCGATCGTACGCTTTTTGGTATTTTTCTTTTAGACTCTCATATAAAAATAAATATCTAAAAATTTTTTAATGAGGGCATACAATCCTTACGCAAATACCTAATTTCATTACAAATTTGTAACAAGTAGCATATTATTTAAATCATTTGAAAAATTACATAATTGAAATTGCAATAGTATTGAGTTATTTTATTAGCTTATCGCATCAAATACGAATTAAAACCTTTTTTCGTGTTAAAATAATCGGAAAAGTAAAAAACAAAACGCACGTTCCTAAATCAAACCGAACTCAGTCTTCATTTGTTTTTGTGTGTGTTTCTAGTGAAAGATGTGATTGGCCTGTGATTTTATCTGTAAGTTTTAGTTACTATGATTGAATTGTTGAAAGTGAGTGAGAATCGAGCCATGCGCGAGTTCGGGGCGGAGTCGTTTGTGTGTCGGGTGCAGTACCTGAATGACCTGGACCCTTTCATGGAGTACAGCGTGCGGGAGCCCCCCAGGCCCCTGTATCACACCTTCAACACCACCATACCGCTCTCGTACCAGATCGCCGCCGTGCACCGCTTGCTCCAGGCGCCGCATCGGGTGAGTTTTTTAATCATTATGAAGGGTGTACGGATAATGTGGATGCAAGGGATCTGTATTATAAGTTGTTATGTACCTCTCTTTATTTGTTCTCAATAATATATTATTAAACGAACTTGCAATAGTGAAGTTCGATCAATATTATAGGAGTATAAAGCCTCATGCTTTGATATAATATTAACAACATGGTAGGGACTAAAGTACTACCATGTTGTTAATATTATATCAAAGCATGGGGCTTTACGAAATATAATAGGTATATGGCATAATATCACACCTCTTTAAAACTTTATACATTTATCAGGCTAGGTAAAATCTAAAATAATGTTCTCCTATTTTTACGGGGTATTGATTCAACATTATTTTATTAAAATTTAGTCATTAGTAAAAGGATCATTGTGGTTTTTGTCATGGATGTAGTGTAAGGCCCAAATGAAGTAACTTATTTCTACCGCGCAACAACGCAAGGAAAGTTGAAGCAAACTTCTTTATAATATGCCTGTTACTCACGTATATAACGACTTACTTAACATCTTAATTATTATAAATAAATTCCAATGAATCATTGATAATATTTATTAAAACTTGGTTTTCCTATCGTTTTCAAATCTATCAATTGGTTGAAAAAAGTACTATCTGATTTATGCCTACCTATAAAAGACGTTACGGGAAATGTGATGGGAAACATTCGCATATAAATGTGTTTTTACCTAACAGGGTTTTATAGGTTCAGACTCAGAGAAAATTTACGAAAGTCGTAACAGTTTGGATTCAACGAGGCTTAACTTGCGTCTATTTATCAGTGTTTTGTAATTCGCAAAAATAAGTTATTAGAAACAACATAAAATATAGTTTTTGTTTAATCTCGATTCTCAGAATGATCACACACCTCGACTAAGATAGATTTTTGAAAGTCGTAGAATAAAATTAGTTAGTTTCGACCACATGTTTTGACGTACTGAAGAACCCTCAGAAAATTTTATGCCACATTACCATATAGATGTCGTGAAAATAATGTTTCTTTTTCCTAGTATTTAAAACTCTCTTTAAAGCGATTGCGATTTTTTTGTTTACTTTGCGCGATATTGACACAATTTTTGCCATTTGTCTTTTTATCATAATATGTAGGTAAACCTTCACCTATGCATTATGATATTACGTATGTATTGTGTGCTTATTCTTTTTGATTATCTTGAATTATTCATCATCATCATCATCATCGATTAAGTTTCTTTCTTTCATCAACCAAACCGCAACGATGTTTTACGACCGACCCTTTTGCGAGCCACTTGAATCCTAGTATATTACTTGCTTGTGTTACCTTTATATACTTAATACAAATTGACAATGCCCCTTTACAGCTGACAACATAATACTATTGTAATTCAAAAATTGATATTGATTTAAGAGTTATTTCGGTTTATATCCTCTCGAGCTTTACGCTCGGTTTTTTTAGGGCATCAGTGGGGCCGTAGCCAACACTGAGAGGCCCTTTACAATTAAATACTTAAGAATAAGTAACATATACAGAAAATAGATGTATGTATGTAAATGTATTTCTATTGCAGACATGGTACACGTTTAGGCTATTTTGTTGCGCTGTTAATTGTTCTAATGTGTCTATTGCATGAGGCCCGGCACCCGCTAAAATACGCCTCAATCATAAACGGTGCAGCGGGTGATGACTTGCCACTCACTAAATGGGCCCTCCACAAAAGGCAGCCTAAGAAGGCGCCGGTACATTGGTGTGAGTGGCTTAGGTTGTCGTGAGGTGTGCTGCGCGTTAATATATTACATATTAAATGAGCTGATAATAATTATGATATGAATGAACTTAACCTAGCGGTTAAGGGGTTCTGGCTGATAATCATAAATACGCAGGTTCGAATCCTGCCAATCGTGATTATTTTCGCTTAGGTATTGTCTAATATTATATGAATGAACTTGTGACATCCGGGAAATTCTCTAGATTTTATTTAATGTTACCGTAGATTTTTTCTACGATCTATGCTCCCAATGTGAGAACATGCTCTAATTAATTTAATGCCAATTAATCGGGCTCGGGTCAGATGAACCTGATTTCGCAGAATACCGCTTTTTACACAGGGATAGGTCTCAGCAGCTACGAAGAGATAAACAGTGAGCGATTTTCAGATCTCTAGTTTAATAAAATAACTAGTACATAAAAGCACATTTGGTTTCGCTAGCAGGAAATAAATCCGTGAATATTTTGTACATGAGGGGCCATAATACGGAGCGCTTGGGTGGCGCCATCTCTTAGCAACATTTGTTACTAAAATTAACTTGGTATTGGAAAGTCGCTCATATCTACTGTCATAATACCATCAGAAATCTTACCGCGAAATACGTTCGCCGAAGCCGAAATCTGTTTAGAACGCATTATCATCATCCTTATTAGATAATAGATATGTACAAAATTCAGCAGTATTCATATAGGTACGCGCTCATCTGACTACAATAGGGTTCAGTAATATGTACATTCCGACTGCACCTACCATTGTATTCTAGATCAAAGCACTCACAAAATTGCATTGCAATTTCATTTTGATTACTTGGAATAAATTTTGAGTGATTGTTAGTACACGCATACGTTTTGACCGCCGTTCTTTATAAGACACCTAATTTTATAAAACAATTAATTATATTGCTCATCGATACAGGGTTGCGGAGCTCTAATGGCAGTCGCTCCGTGTAAGACCCGGTATTCTTACAAAACAGTTTATCGGTGAAGGAAAACATTGTGAGGCAACCGACATGCCTGAGGACCACAATATCCGAAGATGTGTGTCTTCCGTGGAAGGACCTGGCCGCCCACCACAATGTATCTGCCCAAGAGAACTCCCCTAACGAATTTCATGGGGGAGTTCCGACCCTCAGTCGTGAGGAAATACGGTTCAAAGAGAGATCGCTTTTATGTTTGCATATGTATGTATGTACATATGTATGGCATGATAGTCGGAAGTTTTCCATCGTTTCCATAACAAAACGCTTCGCTCCAAGCTCTATTTCTGGAGATACTTGGTCGGCGTATTCTAATACTTGGTTACTCATTCTCTCGTGGTAGGTATTTGGCTAAAATTATCTGTGTGCTGAATATTTGCGCGCCGCCGAGTCTCAGGTGTGCTGCATTATGTCACCGCTTCATACAGACCTACCTGTGACAATTATTTACCGACTTTATGTATGTATGTACCTATGTATCTATCTATCCTACCCATGGCACAAGCGTTTGCTTAGTATGGGGTTAGACGGCTTATATTTAAATATATAAAACTCAAAGATGACTGACTGACGAACAAAGTGATCTATCAACGCACAACCGAAACCACTGAACGGATTGGACCGAAATTTGCTATGCATAGCATTAGGATTTTTGAAGTAGGGGATGCAAGTTTTACATCTTAATTCGAGCAAAGCCACGAGCACCTTCTAGTTTAGTTAAAAAATTAATGAATGATCAATCAGTCAAATCATTGTAAATAATGTGATCAATCGTTTGTCTTGTTTCCGTTTTTCGTATTCTCAACAGAATTTTCTTTAACTTTAGCTAATCAATACAATAAATTCAGATAGTGTAATTAAATAAAGAGACATAACAATAATTCGATTCAATTAATTTATTCAATAAAATATAATTGGCCATTTTACTATTACATACTTCCATCAAGCATGTGATATTTGGTTAACATTTTTTGTAAAGGATCATATGATTTTGAAAAACTTTAAGTATGATTAATTCTTTTGTAGGTAATCTAAGTAGGTACGGCTCTAAATCTGCCCGGAATCTTTCCACCCCAGAGTTCACCCGCTCTCGTAGCTACTTACTCACAGGAGCATCTTTTAGCTGAGATACTAAATATAATAACGTCTGTCTTTATTCACTATAACCTAATTGAAAAGAGTAATCATAATTAGATTCAATCGGGCCACTTGTACATAGACATAACCTACATCATTTATCAAGTCATTTTGCATAATACATAATAATATTTTATTTCATGATTATTGGCAAGCAAAATAACAAAAAATACGTATAAATAAAAAAAGGTTCCTCAAATCTGTCTCATTCAATGACGAAAAATACAAAGACAAAAATTATTTCTGATTCCGTCTTCAAATGAGTCAGTACACCAAATTATGTCTTTTGTTGTGCGTGTGTGAATCATGAATTTTAAACACTTCATTTTCCGAGAGATTTTTCCAATGACGTAATTGAAAACGCATAAGACCTGGCTGATTACTGAAATTATAAAACCTGGGTGTTTCCTAACCCGTCACACCCTCTTGTAACACTATAACGTTATTAACATTTTATTAGCAACCGGTAAAACCACAAAAATAATATAGTTTTTTTTGTTACATAATATTGCATATCCAGTTAGTAAACATATCATGCGTATAAATTAATGACTGCTAAATAATAATTATTGAATATCAGTAATGGAGTTATTCTATTTGTCATAACATGTCTCCAAAGAGTATTGCTTCTCAATACCTTTTATAAATTAAAAAGTACTGAAAGACAAGACTCTTGTGTGTTTTAATTGGAGATGTCCGGCATCAAAACGTGGCCGGAGATACTTTGATTAAACGAGAACATGATTATTATTCTTATCGTTTAAGGGATGCCAACTGCAGTATTAAGAGTTTTCATAACCGACCCAAGGGCATCTGACGTGCCTTAATCACTGCATTATTGTGACAATGAGCCGGCACCCACTAATTACTAACATCAGCAAATGATTACTTACAAAAACATTGTTTATCAAACAAAGACATACAACGATTATTTTCAATGGCCATCAATAAATTAATTAGACTACATACATTTAGTCATTATCAGTACAGGCATGCAATCGTTATCAATTCTAAAGAAAGCAAAGAAATTATTTTCGTCACTTGAACTGATAAGGAAGATAACAAGTGATGTTTCATTTAATGCACGTATCGAGGGTAATACTCACGTAGGTGTTATTGACTTAACAAAAAGGAGATGCGTTACATAGTTTAATACATTTGTATATCATATACCTGTAACATGCATAATTAACGATAGCTGAAGAGTGAAAACGAAACAGTTGAATCGCTTATCTGCTAAATAAATTAACCTAGACAGCTTGTATGAGAATGTACACTGTCGATTTATCGAACCAGTTTCAGTTTTTAGCCGCCAGTTTCACATAATAACCATGTCGTAAATTTCACGCCAGATATATTCTTGTCCAAACACTGACCGTAACTTATTCTAACTTTGATGACCGCGAACGAATAGCGCATTTCGTAGAACAACGTACTCTTCAGGAATCTTGTGAAAACCACTCAAGGAATAAATATTAGACTGTCGAAATTTTGTGATGTCTCCATTGATGATACTGATGATGATGCACTTAAAGCCATTTCAGCTACGGCGAAAGTATTTTCTAGGGAAGGTTACTGATGCATCCTCACTTGACTAATATACTCTATTTTAGAAGTCAATGTAGTATTTTTTTTATTTTATGTTTTGAACAGTTCGGCGATCAATCAGAGATTTTCTCCTTCACCTGTGGTGTTATAAAGGGATGTGTGCTTGCGCCAACTCTCTTTGGCATCTATTTTACAACAGTCATAAAAGGCACTCCTAAATAAAACGAAGAGAGAATCTGTATCCGCTATCGCACGAATGGTAGCGTTTGTAACCCTGGTACCATTACATGTATTGTATACCGATGAACTATGATTTGAGTGTCCATTAAAGCATTGACCTATCTATGTCCAATGCCCATCTAGGTTACATCAATCAATGTGTGATTCCCACATTTTTTGTCGGTTCCAGGAAGTTGTACCATCTGAGCGCTGATTGGCTAGATTGTGGCGAAACCTTCGCTCATGACATCATACCTTTATTATTGGTGACATCAGATCACTTAAGCTGTTGTCGTTAAATCTAACACGCGAATCTTATTTGCTTGTAGTTTAAGAGACAGTAGACGATGTGATGAAAATATACAAATAATAATTTATTGGCAACAACAAACATTCCACATGACATCTATACCTATGTATAGCTTAAGTTTTAAAATTTGCAGAATTATAATTTATTATCTATCAATAATTATAGGTAAGTATATGTTTTAAATTTAGTAGGGGCACTCCGCGGTTAAACCCGAGTTAACCCGAGATAAAAAGTAGCCTACACGAAAGAGCTAAAGAATATTGAAAATTGGGTAAATTCAGGATATTACTCAATTAAGCCTTTTAAATAGGTATTCACATATTAAATTCAAGTAGGTACATGGCTGTGCACTTGTGATAATCAAATTATACTACGTGTGAGTAGTATTATTAGTGTTGCTTCGACATAGATCCTCCGTCCGAAGTGTTGTACCTACGTGAGCAGAGTTACAGTTTTATAAACGAAAGGAGACGAGGCGAGAAGCACAATGGCGTGCCTTGGGAGAGGCCTATGTCCAGAAGTGGACGACTGTAGGCTGATGATGATGTAACGAAAGAAGATGGAACAGTCTAACCAAAAAGTTTTTATTGGATACGAAACAACGATTATCATAAATAGAAGACATCCCCCTCTTAGACTATAATGAACTAAATGGTTGTAAAAATACGGTAGCTTCTTGACAATTTAATTATTGCCCCATTATAGTTACAGAGTTATCTGTTGTTATGTATTTGTACGATTATGATATGATGTATGTAGTTGGTTATTATAACACGTCATCTAAAGACACCATACATATATGTTGCTTATTTGTTTAAACATATTGAGGATTTTATATTTATTTAACATTATTATCACTTGTATGATAAATTAGTTTAAAATGATTACTATTTTTTCTCAAAAATGAAAATATATATTTTATTTGAATACTAATTTCTTTAAGTGCCACCTATCACTAAACGTGTGAACTACATAACGTCATATAGATATGGCAAATGTATAAATCAATGATGACATGCATGGACCGCATTGGTTCATTAAACTTCTGAAGGTTAGTCATAGATGGCGATGTCATTATAAAGACTGCGCTGGTTGGAGTATGCAATTTTAATGGAAAAAAGAGATACCTACTTAGTAATTTTAAATCTGATAAATTTATTACTTTGTGGAATGGAAATTCCATCAGGTGGTAATTATTAATTTTAACCATTGTTAACATCTTGTGCAGATATAAAAAATGGTACATGAACAGTACGTTTATTTTTTCAGAAACATTTAGCATTATATTATTAATTGTGAATTTTCTAATGGTTCAAAATTTATCCCTTACAGTTCCATGAACAATATTCGCATCAGTTCGTTTTCATTCAATTGTGAAATTGTTTTATTAAATTAGCGACATCTATCCAATGTCTGCAGAAACTCTACTTATTGGATCAAGGTGTAGAAAAATACAATACTTGTAATGCATTATTACAATAAAACAGGGAGCCTCGATGTCACGAGCTTGTCAAGGCTTGTTGATAGCAGACTAAGAAATTTTACCCGATTTAAAAACAGGGGGTGAAGATGGTCACTATCCCTTTTCCATAAAAGTGAAAGATTTGTTAGTTTGTTTAGCCTTCACGTATTTTTTATGAAATAAGTATTAAAGAATTATGTCAAAATTGAACACAACAGATGTAATGTAGATATATGAGTATTTTTAGGCACCCATACTGAAAGAAAGAAAGAAAGAAAACATTTATTTTGACAGATTTAACAGAAGAACACACAGGAGTAAAAACATAATAAACAAACATAAAAATCTGCCACAACACAGCCCCAACTCAGCATAATGCTGGTTGTGTGGAAGCAACCAGCGCTGGTCTTCCGTCGGGGCTGGCTGTGACGTCACGCACGTACCTACAAGAAGGCAGGCAAACAATTAAAGACAAAGACGTATACAAAGAGGAACAAAATTTTAAATTAGACATACTGGTAGTGAAAGGAATAAAATAAAATTAATAAAAATATATTATATAAGAGCTAGGGCTACACTTATACATATTACACACTGATATACAAAATAACATTATATACTTATGGACAAAAACTTATGTACTGCAAATAAATATTGTATCGGTAGAATTGAACGTGAGTAAATTAGTATTAAGACAATAATTAAATTAAAATGCGCTGGTGTCGTTTATGAATAAGGCTTCTCGTTTTTGATGCTCAAAAATAAAACTCTTCAATTTTAGTCTGAAAGTATACAAAGTACTGCCTATTCCACGGGCATTTGCATAGTATGGGGGCGCCGAACATAATAATATAGCTAGGCGCAGTGTAAAATCCCGAGATATTATATTTTTATCAGGCGCTTAAAGTTTTGCTTGTTGCAAGGGTCTATATTACTACCTAACCTATTGAATATGTATTTTTGAAACGACATAAAGAAAGGAGGCGGTACTTAATTCTTCTGAATGTTTTTCTATTCTGAAAACAAACATATGTCTAGCCATTCTCTCTTGCTACGCCCCAATACCTTAGGGCACATGTAATTTTTTTTGCCAAAATAGTATGTGTGCCTGTATGAATAAATAAAAATAAGTAAATATTAATGCTGATTGTAAACTTTATTTCAAATGACACATGGATGTATACTTATCTTATGTATTTTTTGTACCACCTTGCATAAATTTTGTTTAGGTCTTTGATTTGTTGAAAATTTTATTCGCCCTTTATTGTTTGTGTGTTAATTGTCTGAATTCTACGGACCATACTGTGTCTGAGACTAAAGAATTTATAAATTAAGTATTATCATTTTTTTTATAATCTAAAAGCCCGAACTTTTAATCCTAGAATTTACCTTGGACCCATTGGACTTGGAGTTTTAGTAAAAAAAAACCGAACAGTTCTTTCACTACGGACTCTTACCACTATTCGCTTGGCAAATCTTAGGATATTTTAGCCAACGCTGCGGGCGTGCTCTAGTGAAATGAAATGAAAAAAAAATATACATTCAACCATTTTATTCTAGTATACAGCATGTTAGTTTAAGGAATATAGTGTTTAAGTATACATATTGTAAGAAAAATGCTATGCCCTTAACTTCAAACAAGCAACAGGGTCACACAACACAATCTTTTTTTTTAGTATTAGTTCTAAAATGTAATATTGTATTGTGTACAGCATAAATAAATAAATCGTTTGTTCCAGCTGGATGATGCGACGCTGCAGGTGTTCAAGGACGGCGACTACGGACCGTGCCTGGACCTAGAGTCCACGCTGTGCGAGCAGGACGAGGAGCTGGACGGCCTGCAGGACAAGTCAGTACTCTCTCACTCCCACCACGCAGCCAACCATACAATCTAAATATATAAGACTCTGACTGACTGACTGATATAGTGATCTATCAACGCACAGCCCAAACCACTGAAGGTAGATGTTATGACGTAAGCATCCGCTAAGAAAGGATTTTTGGAAATGCCACTTAAAGGGGGGTTTACTAATTAATGCTAGCGAAGCCGCGAGCATCCACTAGTCAAAGAATAAAGTACATATATCGAACGAAACGTGCAGCTACATTGTATTGAGATGTATTTCTATCTGTAAAGAATCAAAGTACACGGTTTGGGTTCAGAAAAATATAACAACTTTCTATTTTATTCTGTTCTGTTCTTCGTGTCTCAATAAATGTAATTTATTATTATGCATGAAACAGATACATATAAAAAAACGATATGAACATAATAATATACATAGTTATACATATAGAAGTAATATACATAGTTATACATATAGAATTAGGTCTTTTTTTAACTGAGTCAAATGATATAAAACGGGTTTGCACTTGATCATAGCATAGTTGCTAAATGGTAAGCTATAGTCTAAGATGAGACGCCTTTTTGTCTTTGTCTGAGCAATTTAGCGGTGGCAAGGTCTAATTTGACATCGGTTTTTTTACGTGGGATAAATTTGTGTTTGACTACCGCCGCCAGCCTGATGTTTAGCATTGCTGCTGCCTAGGGTGTAACACGCCTACCTAGAAGATACCTACTAACTCTAGATTTGAGGCTTCCTGGATTGTAGTTCGCAAACATAGCTTCCGGTAAGTGTTCCAAAGCTTTGCCGTCCGTACGATAAAACATAGAGGCAAAATCGTCCCAATGAGATCTTGGTACCAGCGACGCGCAGCGCTGCGGGCAGCTACTCGGGTTTCCTTGATAGGCTTTCTACTGTAGTTCTTATAGTAAACAATATCGGTTTTCAACATTTGTGACTACGATTTGAGACAATTTATAAATCTCAAACTGAGTGATGTTTCATCTTCGACTACAGCTTTCCAGAGCGAGTATCTCTTTAGGATTATATGCAAAAAGTGATTTGGTAGATAGATGTGAGTTATTTTATTACTTTGGAACCTGTCAAAATAGCCATGTCTCCCATTATAATATCATAACTACGTGTCAATGTGTCACCCTCTTGTTTAAACCTACCCATCTCAATAAGTAGGTAAATATTATATGCTCTGCTCCCTGCCGCGCTCTAATTGGGTAATCGTCGGATGTAGGAGCATAACAAACAATATCCGCGGCCCTGACTCTGGTGCACTTCCATGGGACACGCCAAAATACAGGCTTATTTGGTAAATTGGGAAAATACAGTGATCCTACTGTGATTGACGTATGACCTTTAAACACCGGCTTTAGCATATTAAAACTTGCATGAACTTGGCGCGCCAACCCAAAAGGTAGGTAGGTACACTATGTTTATTCTAGTAGTCGTTTCTTGTAGTTTTTGTAGATTATTGAATTAATAGCTAAGTACTTAACTATTGTTATGTACATCATAGAAAACAGAGGTGCTTCACATTAGGCAGGCTGTAGTCAAAAACAAGCCTATTCCGTGTTAAAAAAAATATTGTTAAGTATTTCTGAGCTTAAAACTAACAACTTGAAATTATTTATGGCTATTCGATCCCGCAAGAAAATCAGCTATTTAAAAAGTATATAAAAATTTATGAAAAATACACATCAAATATTAATTAATATATGTTATTGCGAATGAATACTGCACTATGGGTATGCCTAATAGTTTATTACCTATATTTACCAGTTTTTCCTGCACATGTAAAGTTCACCAGACATCACTAACCTATACTATACCTAACCATCTATATGCAATGAGGATTTACTTTAGAAGATCATTGTCTATACGTATGTATTTTAGAAGACTTCCTGGGGAACGTAGATGATGAGTGACAGAATGCAGTCCTAGGTACTCAAAGGCAACAGGCATCTCAGATTTTTACTTACATATATACTCATTATATATTTTATAGATGTTTTTACAGTGCATGTAAAGTCAACCACCTCACACTCTCTACTTTTAAACTCAATTAACAAAAAGCTGGCTTGTACCAACTTGTACTTTGCCCAAAAGGTTAGTCTAGCTATTCAGCGGGGCGATACAGCCAGCATTTTGTTATAAAGTAGTATATTATCATCCATTTTAAATGTTTTCATCAGCTATTTTCATTATACTCTTTCCCACAAGTTTTAAATCCGTTTAAAACATTAGTGTTTTCATGAATTTACAAAAGTTGTTGCTTTAGATCTACAGTAGGCGTCTTTAAAAGGCCATGCGTTAGTTTTCAGTAACCCTGTATACCTATAAACCTTTACATACAAATCAGAAGGCAATAGCCATCTCGACAATTAAATACATGCAGATCAAATTTATATACAAATCAATAAACTTGATAGCTCAATACCTAACTCTCTAGTCAATAGGAAAATATTGAATTGAAATTGTGACCATAAATCATAGACTCGTAATTCTTGTGGGTTATGAGTCCTGCACGGACATCCCGCTTGGGGCGTTTTGTGCATTTCCCCTATTTCTGCCTAACCCAGCCAAGCTCTTTGAAATATCGGTCCATGTTCAATAAAACAATTTCAATTACTCTCCCAGCAATGAAAATCAACACCTATTCTATAATACGGCTTTCCGATTATATTTAGGTAATAAAGTCGAAAAAAATATCGTCTCACGGCATTGTATATTTTTGTGATACTTTGTCAATACGGATTTATCGGTAAATATACATAGATATAGATTGTCCTACATAAATGTAGTATGAAATAAACAGAAGTTCCGTGGAAGTCGCAGGTCGTCGCTCGAGCGGGCTTCCTACGATAGAAATAGCTGAGCCAGATTCGATGGTACTCTATATGTGGGTCACTGTAACGGCCAAGATGACCGGGGCTTGCGGGGCTCAGTAGACATCCACTGCACAGGAAATTTGGTACATACAAATTTGACGAAAAATCTATGGGTACTATGTGCTTTTTGTATTAATATAATGCAACTACTAAAATAGCAGAGTCACGTAGGGATTTCTCAGACATATTTAAGCGTTTGGTTAGTGTGGGGCTGTGTGCAATGTCTTGGAATATTTATTCATTTTATTTATTTCATAGGAACATATTGCAACCTATGTACAGACCTTCATTTCTGTACTCCGAAGTATGTCTGCACAATCCCGAAATAATATGTCAGACGAGTAAGGTGTGTACACAGTTTCTAAGATGTTTAGTAGTCCACTGTTTTGCCTAAACTGTCTGAACTAGATATACAACTTGAACGTTCAAAATCGACTCACTAAACGTGATAAAAATGACAACCAAAATAATAATAATAGCGTTACTAGTGACTTAATTAAAACTTTTATTAGAATCTAATGATACATATATTCAACAACTTTCGTTCTAAGACAATAAAAACATATTCACTCCGAGTTAAGAACTTCCTCATGACATGAGGAGGTTCTTAACTCAGGACATGCGCTACCTTGGACCACAATGATCAGGACATGCGCTACCTTGGACCACAATGATCAGGACATGCGCTACCTTGGACCACAATGATCAGGACATGCGCTACCTTGGACCACAATGATCAGGACATGCGCTACCTTGGACCACAATGATCAGGACATGCGCTACCTTGGACCACAATGATCAGGACATGCGCTACCTTGGACCACAATGATCAGGACATGCGCTACCTTGGACCACAATGATCAGGACATGCGCTACCTTGGACTACAATGATCAGGACATGCGCTACCTTGGACCACAATGATCAGGACATGCGCTACCTTGGACCACAATGATCAGGACATGCGCTACCTTGGACCACAATGATCAGGACATGCGCTACCTTGGACCACAATGATCAGGACATGCGCTACCTTGGACCACAATGATCAGGACATGCGCTACCTTGGACCACAATGATCAGGACATGCGCTACCTTGGACCACAATGATCAGGACATGCGCTACCTTGGACCACAATGATCAGGACATGCGCTACCTTGGCCCACAATGATCAGGACATGCGCTACCTTGGACCACAATGATCAGGACATGCGCTACCTTGGACCACAATGATCAGGACATGCGCTACCTTGGCCCACAATGATCAGGACATGCGCTACCTTGGACCACAATGATCACTTGTTCGAATATCGTAGATCAAACCTCTTCTTTTAAACAAAAGTTGTTGGTATTGATTGATGTACCAAAAAATACTAAAAAGTAAGTAAAGTAATTCTATAATATATTAAAAAAATGGTCGCAACTGGCACAAAAAAGGTCAAATTACCCAGCAGCGATGTTGCCGAATCCTATACCTATGTCACAGAATATTGAGTAAGTACAACCCATGTGCAATATCTTTCAGCCAAATAATAAAAATAAAAGTCGTCAAGCCATGTCAGAAGCCCTTAGGGTGGTTTGAAAAACCCTGACAACAGAGTTGGCCACTCTCATATCAACTTATACACTTAAAACATTTAATCACGAGTCACATTTTATATTAGAAAGCATGGAAATCTTCGATCGAGCGAAACCGTGAGTGTTATGTGCGTTTTTCTATGGGAATTCCATCGCAATGAAGGCGAAATGCACAAAAAGTGCGTTCTGATGAACAATGAACTTGGTGATACACAGGTTGCTCTATTTACAATTAAAATAACCAAGTTATAAGTTTATAAGCGATTGTGTCTGGATGCGAAAACGTCTGGTTTATCCCACAAACACCATTTCGATCCTGGTTCTTTTCGGTTCCAATGACTATTCTTCAATCAGGTCAGTCGTAGCGTAGTCCAGCGAGAATAGAACATTCGTAGGTATCACATGCAATTAGTCAGACCCTAGGCCAGCTACAACCCTCACAATTCAATATAGTCAGAAATTTTGACAACAAAATGTGCGATTCCATTCCAACCCAGGCATGTCTTCCCAGGCGACTGGTCAAAAACCTAAAAGCCTTCAGAATTGGTAAGTGTACTGCGGCAGTCTTTTAACCCTGACAAAGGCTCCTAAGAACTTTGAGAACTTTTGAGCGTATAAAAATTATGATGTGTTTTGAGGGACAGTATACATACCACAGTTTGTCCCAAGTATGCAGAGACATTAAAATATAAATTGAATACTTGCTACTTTATTCTTATTCACACCTGCAACTATGTTCTCAAATAAAGTACCTCATGTTTATACATATAAATTAAGCGAAATGTATTTGAAAACATTTGAAAATCCGAGGATATCGTTATCAGGAGCGATTCATAAGTAGATGAGTCCTTAATAAGTAAAAACTCGGCAGTCCCGCGCCAGTCGTGTCCTGCACGCCACTGGGTCCGCGACGCTCCCTTCGTCCAATATTCCAGACATCTGTAGCTATGGAAGTCGTGATAAAGTGCTGCCCCCGATGTGTGATGCTAAAAATCATGGACGACATCTTCTCCGAAACCTTTGGGGATGATGACGATGATTAGCATAAATTTTTCCCGTTTTTTGTTTCTATTGTTTTGTAGTGTAAGCTTTAAATAAGTTTTCTATGTAAGCAGTACATTTATAAGTTGATAAATGGCATCGCGCTGTGAAGAATATTGTCAAGTGTCGGAGGGGGCAGCTTGTTGTCTTGGAGGCGACGCAGAGTTCACACGGGTCGAGCCTCTCGAGCTACATCCATCGCGAAACGATACTGAAAGTGGCCAAGAGTCCCCTAAACATCTGATAGGTCTGCAACGGTTAGATACAGTGAACAGGACGTCGAGCATTGAACACCTGGAACCCATGTCTGAAGATGATGATTTCGAAGATGCACTCCAGTTTGACGAGTGAGTTATTTGGTTTCACTTTTTTTTTGTAAATGCTAAATGTTATCATCAAGTAAGGATTTTAAGTTATCAGGCAATACCTAATAATATCTTAGATCGCGAGATTATGGCCGTGGTAAAGTTCAAACCCATTTCGAATACTTTTAAAAATATCTAGATGTAGAGCTTTCCTCTTATTTATTTTTTCTACTGCATAATGTCGCATATATTATTGTCCCAATTTATTGTACTCACACCAACATTTTTATTATAACATTAAGGTATTATTATTATTTATTTTAGCCTGCGACAAAAAAGAGAAATGCTATGCATATGTAAGGTTATCTGAGATAAAAAAAACTACACAAACGGATTGACGTATTTTTATATTCTACTTAAAACCATGCATTTTCAGATAAATAAATCCATAACAAATTTTATATTATCATCTGATTGTTTGCTTGATAAATGAGTTGATCGAAAGAGTAGTAGTTGTAAGAGTTTTTTTGGTCTTTTAGACCTTTTTCAGTTAATTTCAGGAATTTTAAGATATACAGATAAATACCATAGCATCAACCCGACATAATAGAATACAGCTATGAAATATAATCAATGCTTTGATTGGTTGCAAGATGTTGGAGCTTCATCATTTTTTGAAAAATGGTAGTATAGAATCCCGTGATACCTTTTATTCAAAACGTTACGAAACAATGCGAGTTTGCGAGAAATTGACTATTTCAATTTAATATGATTCTGAATAGTTTCTATTAAACACGTGATAGTTATTTGAAAGATAATATTTCATTGACAATACAAACCAATGTATTTTGATACCTACTTGCTATTTGCGAATTGCAACTAGCCTTCTTATTTTCTACAAAGTCATGTGAAAATAATGCCTTTGATTAAACGCCGACAAAACGGGCTTATTACAGTCACTATATACATAATATATAACTGCATATAATATAGCTGAAGGTCAAAATACTATAAATATTGAAGATATTAAAAAAATGTCTGGAGCTACTTCGAATTGATAGCAGATTTTCTCGTTTCAACAATTTCTAAATATTTTGTCTGTTTATCTGTTTGTTTGTTTATCTGTTTCTCTGATTATCTGTGTCTCTGTTTATTTAAAAGATCATTACACAAAAACGGCAGTATAAGGTCTTAGGAGTGTTATAAGCTATTTTTATCCTGAAATAATGCAAGCGAAGCCACAGGCGTCCACTAGTAAGTAAATATATAAACTTACGGATGACATTTTTGAATTTCGTTCTTATTATCGTGTATCGCTGAAAGAATTTTCAAATTATATTGATCCATCAATGACGGTGTTATAGCTCTATGTCTGGAGCATTGCCTTATACGGAAGTGAAAATTGGAACATGACCCAAAGCGACAGACAGAGACTGGAGGCCTTTGAAATGTGTTGCTGGAGGAGGATGGAGAGGATAAGCTGGACGGAAAAGAAGACCAATGAGGAGGTACTGGGCATGTTTCAAGAACAAAAAACAATACTGACCACAATAGAGAACAGAAGAGGGAAGATGTTTGGCCACCTTATACGACATGACAACTTTATGAAAACCAGTGTCGAGGGCAAGCTAGAGGCACGAAGAGGAAGAGGAAGGCCGAGAAGGACATATATCGATCAAATCAAAGAGAAGGCGAGAATGAGCAAGAAGAGAAGAGAATGACAGAGAATGGCGCATACTCCACAGACAAGAGCATCGCTCTTAAATTTCGAATGAATGAATGAATGACGGTGTTTATTTCTGCGTCAGATCATTTTTGGTAAAGGACAAACTTTCTTCAGGTTTGGCTACAGAACCCTATATATATATGAAACATACAACCTTTTTTTCTGGCAGTCGGCAAAAATATAGACTCCTTTTCTCGTTGTTTCTCGACTATTAGCGTAGTCACGGCAACAAATCCGATATTTTTTTGATAATTGGCTACATATACTATGAATAGAATAATGCGAAAATAATTAGACACTTCCAGGAAAATAAGAAAAATAATATAATACTAGTACATGCTATCAGCGTCGCCTGCGTCTTTTCTGAATAAAAAATAGCCTAAGTCAGTATCGGAATAGTGGGTAGGTACTATCAGCATACCAAATACCACAAGGATCTTCTGGTCCTCTGTGGCGTAAAAGAAACCAAAAATTTTAAATATTAAAAAATGTTTCCGATTTAAAATCTGCTAAGTTGAGAAGGGTTTTGTTTCCCAAGAAGTTAAAGAACTGAGGTCTCAGCATCAAGAAGCAGCATGAGATTGTAGAAAAGTTAGCCAACTGACCTCTAGCTGACTAGACCTCTAGACTGCTGTACAACGACAAACAGCCGCGACCTATATTATAACGAGTCACCCGACCCATGGAAGCACCCAAATGAAATAACATTTGATGGTTACGCATCCAAGAACTGACCGAGTCGGCAAAAATATTGGTAAACGCATGCAATCCACTAGAAACGAGCAAAATTCGTTTATTTGACGTAAATATTGTACAATAACGTGTGAATCCTCTGACCTCGTGGCAGCCGACCCCAATACACCTAATACTAGATACTTAGGTAAATCACGTTATAGTTATTATGTAACACAGAATACATGACAAATAATAGTAAACTAACTAAAAGGTATAATACCTAAATAGAGGTCTAAAATGCCTTTTAAGCAATTCAACTGTAACTTTTTACAATAAAAACTAGTATTTAATGTTACCCATCAATAAAGTGAACTACAGGCGCTTCTTTCTTTCAAATAATAAAACACCGACCTTCCCTTGAGTCGGCCACTAACCTAAGGATCTCACCTGAACAAAATATCAAGTACTTTTACAGAATTTCCATAGATTATATTAGTATATTGAGTGGTCACTGATTCGAAAGTATAATAGTTGTTTACGCATGGAAATAGAACACTAAGCGAGGCTGCTTGCAGCTCGAATTCATCATGAATTCGATAATAGTTTTATTGACGTCGTTCTGTCACCAAGGCCCTTGTATAATCTATGTCTACTTATTTATATTACCTACCTACTCGTAACTAGAGACCGTTGCATCAAAGAGTTTCTTCAGGTGAATGCTTTACCGTGTGATAATTCTATAAGCTGAATATATTAGTGACTGGTAGCAGCACTTCTGCCACATATTGTATGTCAAGATTCTTCTTCTTTTCGAATGAGAGTGGCCAACTCTGGTGTCGAGAGTTTTCAAACCGCCTTAAGGGCCTTTGACATGGCTTAACGACTTAACATGTCAAGACTAAAGTCAGCAAACACTTCTTAGGTTACTTTTTTTGTTCAGGAATTTGACATTAAACTTTTAAAAGACGTTTAAAGACTTTTTGTTGAACAATATATATATATATATATATATATATATATCCCATCTGAATAATACAGGTATATATTCCGGTGTTTGAGCCAATAGAACTAATTTTTTGTATTATTTTTATTTTCAGCCGCAAAAATGCCCTCGTTCTCCGCACACAGCTATCTGTTCGAGTACACGCCATCATTGGTAAGTTTACAATATAATAATCAATAAAAAGGAAATAGTTGAATAAATATTCCAATGGCCGTCTATACGGGTAGCAGTGTAAATTTCAATGTTTATATACTATTAGGTGCTCGCGGCTTCGCTCGCAATAAGAAGTAAAACTTTCATCCCCTATTTCGCCCCCTTAAAAGTGGAATTTCCAAAAATCCTTTGCGGATGTCTACGTCATAACATCTACCCTCATTCCAAATTTCAGCCCAATCCGTCCAGTGGTTTGGGCTGTGCGTTGATAGATCACTATATCAGTCAGTCGGTCAGTCACCTTAGAGTTTTATATATTAGGTCCTTACATATGAAATTGCGTTTTTTGTACTGGCCACTTTAGTCGCGAATTTCTCCTCTTTGGTAAGAAATTCCAAATTCAAATTTGTACAGCTATTTACTCATGTATTTGTGCTTCGATGAACGTCATTCATTTGTTTTTTTATCTTCTGTTTTTTCTGTTTGCGTCACTCTTTTTACAAAATGGAAAACTTAAAATATCGTATTATTTACGAGTACGAGTTCCGCCGTGGCACTAGTGCTGCGGAAACGACTCGAAGGGTGAATGATGTCAGCCTATGGTGGTCGTGTTGCAAAAGAAAACACAGTTCGTTTTTGGTCCCAACGATTTCGTTCTGGCAATTTCGACCTGCAGAACAAGCCCCGTGGACGGCCTGAGACCAAAGTTGATAATGAAGAATTGAAGGCTATTGCGGAAGTGGATTCATCGCAAACTACGTCCGAGTTAGCTGCAGGCTGCGATGTTAGGGATAAAACTGTTTTAATTCACTTGAAGCAAATTGGAAGATTAAAAAGCTTGAAAGGTGGGTACCTCAAGAATTGTCAGACTATTAGGGCTGATGTCTATTGTCAGCAATTGCAAACCATGATGGAAAAGCTAGTGGCTAAACCACCTAGGCTGGTCAAGCGATCCACGCCACTGCTGCTTCACGACAACGCTAGACCACAGACTGCACAACAAACGGCTACCAAATTAGGAGAGCTTCAATTGGAATGTCTAAGACATCCTCCGTACTCCCCGGACCTTGCTTCAACAGATTACCATTTTCGCTGCGGGTCAGCCTCCAATAAATCACAGCAGCCATCGATTTGATTGATGCGTCTGAAAATACATGCATTTCTCGTCTTATTATTTTGTCATCATTATCATCAGTCGCTGGATAACAATCAGTCCAGGTACCAGCTTGTAAGTACCAGCGCCAAGTTCGCAATGTTTCCAGCTGTTACGTTTCGTCGAGCCATTCGACCCACTTATTGTGCTCGGCGGGTTGTATCTGACTTTGCCAATCAATGCCGCAGATCGATGTACATCTTGAAATATAACTTTACTTTTTATCAGAAACGGTGTCAAAAATCCGTGAATATCATATAATGACATAATAATACTCAGCATTTTCGACTTCGATGGGGACACAATTCCGTTCAAAATATCATTTGGTATCGAGATAAATTAATAGCAAAACCGAATGAGTCATCAGCGGGATACCAAATCAAACCTAAAGTGCGCTCAGTTACATTGTTTACACCGTCATTAAATTGCAACGCAGTAGGCGCGAGCGCTTCCGAAGGATCCAATCAATTACATGTTTGTTATTACTCGACCAACCTCTTATCTCGAATCCACCCTCCTTGTGGATTGAAGTTATATCATGCACTAACTTGATAGCATTATTTACATCTGATGTCGAATATAAACAATCATCATACTATTTTCCAAAACCTCTCGGAGCGCTTGGTGGACGCGACGCATGACCAAAAAAATGCTGGCCTTTTTCTGGTTCAACGTATCAGCATTGCCATCCAGGTGGTAATGCGGCCAGTATGCTGGGCACGCTGCCCTCTGGTAGTGGGCTGGAGCACTTAGATTATCTTTAGGCTTTTCTAAAGATTTTCTAAGTGCCCCTTTTTGTAGTAGTTAGAAGTAGTACTTATGTTTAGTTTTTCTTCCCTTGTTTTTATATTTTATTATTGTAAATAAAGTTTTTAAAACAATCATCCATGAAATGGCTATTTATGATGACGTCAGCGGCTTCAGAGTTTATATCTGCATATTTGAGTGCATTTTTGTTCTTTATGTATTGCGCAATAAAAGGTGAACATGTCGCGCCAAAGATAAGACTTTGCATGGCACATATCTTAACCGGGCTATTAATAGATTCTTGCCACAACAAATAAGTACATGTTCATCTTTCGGATTTATTTTTATTCGCAAAAACATGTCACGAATATAAGCAATTATGACAATAGGATTCTCACGAAACCTAAGCATAATACCATACAATGAGCTGTATAAATCAGGACCGGTCAGTAAAAAAATCATTTAAGCTATTATTATTATTTTTATTTATTTTATTTCCATGTACTTTAGCGGCGGCATCATAAAGAAGCCGTAATTTACCTACTTTGTTTGGATTCTGCACGCCGAAATGTGGTAAATACCACACGCGATCAGATATTAATTCGTTATCAGTAAGTTCACGAGCATAACCGTTATCAAACAACTTATTTATTTCTTGTTTATACCTAGCTGCATATCTTTTTCAAACTTCTCCAACAACAACTTTTGTCGGGAGTAACGTTCTGATAATAATAAGGCATTGTAAAATCATCATTCTTAAATGGCAATCCGACTTCCCATTGTTTGTCAACTTGGCGTGAAGTTTCATCCAAAATATTAATTGCTCTTACGTGATCCTTATACTCACGACATAAGGTCCATATTCCTATCGAATCAAGACTGAAAGAATGTCTTATCAGTTCATTTAACTCATTAGTTGTACACAAATCACTACTACAGGAATCATCAGAGCGAGCGAGATAGAAACAATTTAAATCACTTACCGAGGAGGAGTGAGTATGACCTTTGTGATTTTCATGAATGGTCCATCCCAGCACGCAGCGTGACGCGTACAATGAGTTTCTGTCGCCGGGTACAATCTCAATCGGGGCGATCAGGAAATAATTATCTTGGCCTAACAACACGCGAGGCACAATATCTTTAGTACAAACTAAATGCTTTACGTTAGCTAAATGCGAACTATCAATTTTGTTAATCAAGGATAACTTTTGTCAGTAGTGTCAGTAAGGACACTTAATTTAAATTTATCAGGTTTATGTAACTTAATGTCATTAAAGTTATTGTCCTGTCCAGAAACTTGTACCTGCACCGTACTTAGGTACTTCGAGTTGGAACACTTCGATACCGAACGCATCACTGAATTTAATCGCGCGCGTTTTTTCACACTCTAAACCTAATTTATCTGCTAACTCGGGGTCGACCATCGATACCGCGGAGCCGTCGTCTAACAACGCGTACGTGCTAATTGAAGACATTTCATATATCATAAGGCATAGAAATTCGAAAACCATTTCGAGATATTGGGACGCTGATCATTATTAATATTTTTTCAATTTTTTTTAATCAGTGGTTAGATAGATATTATTTAATTACTCTCAACCAAACAGAGTTCGTATAAATAACAACACTTCCGAAGCTATTTCTATTAAAAATAAAAGTTGACAGTGACAATGTGACCGTTCGTCCGTTTGTCATCAAGAATAATACAAATGTCAACTGAAATAAGCTTCACTTTTTGATTGAGTATATTCACCACGATTTTCAACTAAAATTAATTTCATCAATTTTAACACGTACCTACCTAAACAAAATGAAAATAACAGATGGATTTACAATGGCTGACAGCCGTAATCTACCCAAAGTAGATTATATGATGCTACTGCAATATATGCGAGAAAACGAAACATATAATGTGGCCGAAATACGAGGGGCGAAAGTTCTGATGACCTCCAGGGATGCTTACGTTGAGACAGCAATAGGCTTTGTAGAAATAAAAAGAGAAAACCCAATTTGCTATGTCAAAGGGAGAGTGCTAAAGGCTCGGGCCGCGTAACTTAATCGGAACGCATTTCATAAGCGCGAATTCTTCTTCCGATTCCGATAACTTCTCAGTCGAATTCGATGAGTACTCGCAGTCATCTTGCACGATGTGATTTACAGTTGCATCGTTGTCCGTCGTAGGTATTTGTTTATCTATGTCTTGGCCGTCTCGGCTTTTATCAGCTGGTCGTGCCGTCACACCAAACTTCAACCAGTGCAGTAGGCGGTGATGGGCCATACCACAGTTGTGTATGTCACAAACAGGTTTTGTGCATTCTTCGCTGTTATGTTGCGTTGAAGATAAGCAACGATAACGTATTCCGTGCGTTTTTACAAACTTCCATCTATCAGCGCATCGCACGTTTGAAATCTTTGCATTCAGGTAATGTATGAATGCTTTTTTCACAAAATAAGCATTTCTTCTCATTGGTGACGGAAGCTGTGTACAGTGCGATGTCGTTTGTCTTCATATGATCGCTTGACTGTAACGCGTTCCGTCAGCATCTTATTTTCTCTGGGCTGAGTACATCCAATGAGGGATATCATCTCAGCTTCAACTTTCAAAAATGTAGCAAAGAATTCTAGCTTAGATTAATTACTAACATTAAATAAACAATTTCAAAAACTCTGTTAAAAAAAATTAAGTAAGGGAAAATAAAAGCTTTTTTTATTTTTATTTATTTTATTTTATAACATGTTGTTTTATTTGCCAGAGAGGCTCCTGCACTCCCAGGGGAGGGAGCTGCGGCGCGCGCTGTTCACGCTCAAGCAGATCCTGCAGTCGGACAAGGACCTGGTACACGAGTTCGTGGCCAACAAGGGGCTGGACTGCCTGATGCAGGTCGCCAATATGGCCGACCACAACTACCTGGACTACATACTGAGAGCCCTCGGACAGGTATACTGACTTTATCTCTCTCTTGAGTTGTATTTCCTTATGACTGAGGGCCGTTACTTCCCCACAGAATTAGTTAAGGGAGTTTTTTTTACCTGGTATAGGTTTACGTTTGACTACAGCCTGATGTTAAGCAATGCTGCAGCCTAGGGTGAAACACGTTTATCTAAAAGATACCTATTAACTCTTGGGCAGATACATCGTGGTGGGCGTCCAGGTTCTTCCACGGCAGACACATATCCTCGGATATTGTAGTCCTCAAACATGTTGGTTTGCTCGCGATGTTTTCCTTCACCGTGTAGAGTGCAAATCTACACTTAACTTGGATATACAAGTCATGGGTGTAGCTCCGCATTCGAACTAGGGAGCGTCTGGATAAAAAGCCGACACTGAAACCGCTGAGCCACACTCGCTTCAATAATTGACTTTATATAAAATATGCTAAATCTGGTCCTACAGCTACACAAGGACCAACTAGGGTCTGGACTATTTGAGGCAGGTCACAAACTTACTTGTGTCTTGGATGTTGAGTTGAGTTTATACACAGATTTTACTTAGAATATCAATCAATCAATTAATCAATTAATAATTCTTTATTGTACACCAATAACAAAAGAAAACAAGCATAAAGAAATTTAGATCATAGTATTGGGTCAGAGGGCGGCCTTATCACTTGGAGAACTTGGAGAATATATACCTACCAAATCAGGCCATGCCGTTGAACAAGGACCAACAAGGGTCTTTATTATCTAAAGCAGTAAGCCAATAATTATCACTACTACATAATTAATTACACACTATTTATTACACATTAATGACACTAGTATTTGACCGCGGGTTTGTTCTGCAACAAAATAGGCTATGTCATTTTTAGGACCCTATAAAATAATCATGCCTCTCTCTTGAGTCGTATTTTCTCGTGACTGAGGGTCGTGACTACCCATCAGAATGAATTCGTTAGGGGAGTTATCTTGGGCAGATACATCGTGCCTAAAGTTTTGCACAAGCAGTTCTGTCACACGTCATATGCTTTCTTCTTCCAGATCCTGCTATACGTGGACGGCATGCACGGCGTGATGTCTCACCCGCGTTGCATCCAGTGGCTTTATTCACTCATCTGCAGCAAATTCCGTCACGTGGTCAAGACCGCTCTCAAGCTGCTCGTGGTCTTCGTCGAGTATACTGAGAAGAACTCACTACTGCTCATCGATGCTATAGTGGATGTAGACGTACAGAACGGGAGGCAGCCCTGGTATAACATCATGAAGATCTTGCAGGTTAGTTTTAGCATTTTATACAAGACTAGAGGGTGCTCGCGACTTCGCTCGCATTAAGAAGTAAAACTTGCATTCCCTATTTCAATACCTTTAAAAGTGGAATTACCAAAAATCCTTTCTTAGCGGATGCCTACGTCATAACATCTACCTGCATGCCAAATTTCAACCCGATCCGTCCAGTTGGGCTATGTGTTGATAGATCACTATATCAGTCAGTCAGTCACCTTTGAGTTTTATGATAAAAACCTGTTTTCAGACACGGACCACGCCACCCAAATTTAGCTTTTTTGGATGTGAGGGGTTATTGATTAATGTTGAAAGTAAAACATGTAAATTCGGGATCAAATAAGATATTGTGTTCAGTACAGAGGTGGAAAAAATAAATAGTACTGTAATAGTGCGGCTACCGCGTTTACATTAAACTTATTCTAACAATAAAAATATTTTCAAACATTTAAAACTAATTTTTACATTATTATTATCTAATAACATACATATTAATTTAAAAATTGACAAATGCATAACATATCTACAGCGTACATTATATTTTAACATTTATAAATCAAAATTATATTCGTTATACCACAAGTTCTTCATTGTTCATTCATTATTACAATAATAAAAGACATTTATTTCAGGCTTGACTCATAGAGTATTTTACGATTACGAAATAGGCTTACGTTTGACTATAGCCTGCCTGAGGTTAAGCACCACTATAGTCTAAGGTGTTGGTTTGCCTTTTGTGGACGTACAAATTAATATTAGCTTTATTTTGAAAATACCCATAATTTTATCTTATGTTAATTATGATTGTGCAAATTTGTTCTTAGTAACTTAGTGCTATACTTAAGCCTAAGTAGCGGTATTTAGACTACCAATCACATTAAACTTTACTCTGTTTTCATATCATTAATAATCAACCAATTAAAAGCTTTATCGTGGCCTATGTGCTTGGACACAGTGTTATGTAAACTATTATTAAGTTATATACCACTAGGATACATTAACACTGGTGCTTGTATATATATTGTAAATAATTTATGCCTGAATAAAGATAATTAAAAAAATTGAAATTGACTCTAGATTTGAAGACCCCTGGGCTATAATTTTCTGGGAACAGGGCTCCAGGTAGAGAGTTCCATAGTCTCGCTGTCCTTACTATAAAGGTAGAAGCAAAGCGCTTCGTGCAAGTCTTTGGAACTTCCACCATAACCCGGTGACGCCCCGCTGACTTACTAAAACTAATTTGGACACTGTAAAGAGGCTTGACACTTCAAACACGACCTGGCCCATAGGCCAGTTCCTTGTTCATATTTGGCCAGAAAAAATGATTTGCCACTAACTTCCTTGTAGTGTTGTGTGATCAATCTGTTTGTGGTCTTCGGCCCGTTCTAGAGGCATACATATTTTAGGGATATTCGAGTGTTCTTTTAATTTGTTTAAGCTCTTGTGGAATAAAATACACCAAAATCCTTGGTTTTGGGCCATTTCAGGGGTTCTAAACATCTGAATACTTTCACTCAACACATGAGTTGGCCATGCTCATACGAAAATAATTATGATTTCAGGACGTGGATGCATCTGACACGGAGCTGTTGATCTACGCCACGACACTAATCAACCGCTGCCTCAACAACGTGCCCGATAGAGACACATACTACGACCAGGTTAGAATCATCACTACTTACTTTTACATACAGGAATATCTGCGAGCACCAGCAATTTAGAAGCCTCTTTATTACATTCTTTGTAAAATTGATATTTTTCTTTCTATAAGGGATCATTTCAATTACTTGTTGTTACCAGGGCCTAAGAACCAGTGGCTGTTGCAGAAAAAACAACCAATGGTTGTTGTGCCTTACTACTACATAGGTACTTTACCTTGCAAATATAATCTTTTCGAAATGCCTTTGGCACCTCTCTGTAATTAATGCCCGAGCTAATGTTTAATGGGAAACCCCACGTCCTAGGGATATAGTTCTCATAATATTTCAAATACTTCCTTCTTCTTAATACCAACAGATAAACAGATAAACAATTTATTTGTAACCAAAAGCTTACACGTCAATTAGAAATTACAATTGTACATAACTTATATTATTATATATAAAATTATATATCTTATACCAATTATTTATTTTACAAGATTTCTACCATTAATATTTAGGTAGCTATTTTTATTTGTTTTGAAGAACTCGTCTATGAAATAGTATGTTTCATGAACGAGCCATTTTTTAAAATTATTTTTAAATATGTTGTCTGACATGGAATTCTTAATATCAGCCGGAAGACAATTATATAAGTCCGGTCCTTTCACGTGAGTCAAGTTCCCGGCGCGCGCGAGGCGCAAGTGCTGCGTGGCCAGCTCGTCTGCGCAGCGGAGCTCCATCGTACCCGAGTACAGGTCTCCACGCGTCTCAAAGAGAGCCTGACATATAAAGCCCATTGATAAATAACCATTGATGGCAGAGTCATAATGCCCAGTGACTTAAAACGTGGTCTCGCCAACGTGTCATTGTATATATTTATACGTCAAATTAATTATTAAGTAATATTTTCATCCTCCTTGTATTGTGTTCCTTATATCTAAGTTCTGACCACCACCGTCCATGTCTGACATCTGACGATTATTTTCTTTAGTGTGTTGGAATATCGTAAATTATTATAATAAATAATAATTAATTTGTATATAATAACAAGTTACAAATGTTAATGCGTAAATAGTACGTACTTGAAGTAGAAAGTCAAAGTCAAAGCATTTATTGCATAATTGTGTTATACATAAAGAAACATTAATGGTGAGCAGATCTTATGCTAAGGTATCGAGTCAGTGAAACACAATATACCCTAATTGGGTGTTTGCAATGTATTTAGGTTCGGTCCGGGCCGAATACAGCATTTGACAAGATAATACAGCATACACTATATTAATCACTGGTTGCACTACATTTCACACTAAGTAAAACTTGTGTCGTCAAACTCAGGCTCTTTCCGTTAATAAAAATTAAAATCAACAAGTAATATGTACTGTATAAGTATGTATAGTTTATATTAAAAAATATGTCAAAAATCCGAGATGTCCAGCTTCTGGTGTAATAATTGTCTATATGAAGAAGGTCCTTGAAAGCGAAACTCGCGGGATGCGATTACCTGCCATATAAAATATTGTTCTGTTCCAGGTGGACTCTCTGCA
The DNA here is from genome assembly GCA_964023185.1 of Macaria liturata. Classification (NCBI taxonomy): domain Eukaryota; kingdom Metazoa; phylum Arthropoda; class Insecta; order Lepidoptera; family Geometridae; genus Macaria; species Macaria liturata. The sequence continues at coordinate 1,007,026 of OZ026808.1, forward strand.
GGAGCAAGGCATGGACGACATCATCCAGCTGTACATGTCCAAGCAGGGCACGGACCTGGACCTGCTACGTCAGCTGCAGATCTTCGAGGCCGTCCTGCTCTTTGAAGACGGAGACGAGAGTGGCACTGCGCTCAAGTAAGTAGCTTTTTCTTTTCTTATATATGACGTTTTTTGCTCATCATCAGCTCTAGCTTAGATAATTGCAACTACAATTGTTAAAACTTTCCACACTTTTGTCTTCATTTAAGGAACATTTAAATATTCATTTAAAATTATACATTAATATAGAATACGTCCTTGTACAACAGTATGTGTAGAAGTCTTTTTTGCGATCATAGTTTGTAAGTAGTTACAATATGTACACTGTACACCCTGTGCTTATAATGATAAATTCAAGTACACTGGGGAAAATGCAATGAGATGCTATTTTTTATAATTTTACAGGCAGTTGGACGAATCAGTGATAAAATCAGTTCGAAGGAGAAGTCTTAATCTCAATTCCTCAGAAAGACGGAAGTCCAAGAAACAACAAATGAAGGAGAAAGGTATGAATTCAGAATAGAAATGAAATTTTCAATATTAATTTAATATATAATTTTCTTTCATAGTGTTTTTACTCGTTTGAGATTGTCAGATTTTTTAACTACTACTTACCATTTTTTGGCTGAATATCATGCTTTGAAAGTTTTACACTACTAATTACAATCATTACTCAACATCGCAACATCACGATCATGGGTAATTTTAATAGCGTATCAAATCAAAACTTTGTTTGTTTCCATAATTTCTAACTGGCAATCTACTAACAACAGTGAAGCCGCCTTCACCTGAACCGGAGCCGAAGCCATCGGTACGCCCTTCTTTTCTACCCTCCATCCTCGACAGCAAAGAAAACAAAGAGCTCAGCACAGCCTTACGTAGAAGAAGAGACAGATTCGCCCGCCAGCAAGAAATGTTGAACAATTCTAGCACCAGCTTATACACCAGCGTCTTCAATGGGCAAGCGAACACAAACGGAACCAATGGAATCTACTCGTACTCAAAGTCATATACTAACGGCAGCTACATCAGCACTCTCAGTGGTACCAGCTATACTAATGGTACATCTTACACTAACGGGGCTGTGAATGGTACGAGTCTGACCAATGGTTCCACCAACGGAACTAACTACAGCAGTAGTAAGGCTCTCACGAATGGTATTGCCAACGGAACTACGCACACCAGCAGTACATTCAATGGTACAACCTTAGCCAATGGTGTTGTTAAAGGTACTCATACAAACGGAACTGAAGAAGATGACAACAAAGAGGTTTACGTGAAGACTGCTAGCAAAACTTTCAACATAAACGATTTTTTGAAAAATGGTTTGTTTTTTGTCTAACAACACTAATTTTTTATTTGCTTGTGCACCGCTTTATGTTTTTATTAAACGCGCAAATTGAGTCATTTGAGGGTACCATCTCAATAAAAATCTTTCAAGAGAACCATCGTCAAATTTTTTGGGCTCAAAGTTAGTTCTATTGTGGTAGTGTCTCAATTTGCACTGATTATTTATCGCTTGCTGAAACAGATCAAATAATTCAAAATAATTCATTGAAATTTAATATTTTCAGGAAACCAAAGATATACTTCCGGACTGAAGCAAAGAATTCAAAATGGCACTCTCGGCCACAGTATGACCGCTGTGGACGCGCTAACAGTCATTAGACAGAAGCAGCTGGATACTCCTACTGAGACCAAAGATGACAGAGGCATTATACTGAACAGGGAGCACAGTATCAAAGACCTGGCTCAAAGGTTGACGAGCCCTGTCAGCCCTACGACTGAAGAGAAACCTCTTAGGGTATCTGATATGGCAGGAATAGTTTCGAAAGCCAAAGAGGAATTAGCGAAATCACAGAGTAAAGGTTAGTCAATCACACTCCTTCAGTGATGGTCAATGCTAATAGTTACAACTCTTCACAGTAAATTGTCAATAAATGCCATTCTTCTTCTATTTACAGAAGTGATCAAAAGCCCTACCATAGAGAAGTCTCCGAAAGTGATCGACATCAAGGTGTCTGAGAACGACCTGCACTGGGAAGAGCTCCGCAAGGGCTGCCTCAACAGGGAGTTCCACCTCTGTGACCTGGACTTCTCAGACCTTCGCACTGACTCCGACGACGATATGATGTCTCCAGGTGACGAGTTCATTATCATTATGTCTTGTAACTATGAATAATGCTAATAATTTGAGTAAGGACTGAAATCAATATATCATAATAAATTGGAAACTGAAAAAAATAGGCATATTACACAATGCCATCTAGACTCATACTAAGCTATTGCTTGTATCATGAGTACTAGTCTACTAGATAACGGATATAAAACAAATATACTTTTCTTACTTCACTTTTCATACTGACTATTAAGTTTCATATCTTATACATATTTTCAGCTGTCAACGCTGCTAACGGGCCCCCGCCACCACCCCCGGGCCTGTTTCCATTGCTGAGCGCCCCTCCACCACTACCAGGTTGCTTCCCTCCTTTCCCCAAGCCTTCTGTCCCCACCCCACCAAAGCACACTAATTCAGAAGTGTCAAACGAATCTGACAGCTCCACCATCAAGAAGAACAAGAAGACAGTCAAGTTGTTCTGGAAAGAGATCCAGGAGAACCCTGCGCCTCCCCCCATGAGGCCTAAAGTGGGGGGTTTCATCTGGGACGACCTTCCAGATATCAAGCTGGACACAAACATGCTGGAGCATCTATTCGAGTCCAGGACCAATGATCTTATAATTAAGGTTTGTTAACTATGACTACTACATCTTGATAATCAGGCTGGGTCGCCAAGTTGTCTGAAGTAAGACCCGCACAGGTGTCAACGCATCTGAAATAGAAACCAAACCAAACTAAAAACAAATTTAAAAAAAACATTCAGATGAATTGTACCACCTAATCGTATCAACAATTCACCAAGAGATATTTTATATTTATTCATCAATTCCACCTTATTTTATTCATGTATTTTTGTTTCATGACTGCCCGTTTCGCTGCTTGTACTCTACAGGAAGTAAGTGGATTTTCTTTTCTTAAATTATTGTAAGACTAAAATTTATTTTGATTTTATACTTTAAGATCTCTAATATATTTTGAGATAAATTAATAACCAAAGCGAATATTAAGTATAAATAAGCGCAATTTTTCAGAAACTAATGGAACCAAAGAGGAATCTGATCCTAGACGCGAAGAGGTCGAACGCAATTAATATAGCCATGAAGAAACTACCCACACCACAGACTATAAAGGCAGCCATCATGAAGATGGACGCTACCGTCATCGGAAGGGAAGGTATAGAGAAACTGCTGACAATGCTGCCAACTGAAGAAGAAAAAGTTAAAATTCAAGAGGCACAGGTGAGAAGAGATACTAGACTAAGTTCACAATAAATTATCCCAGAAAAGTAATGGCTTCTTCTGCGTTTATTTTTTCACATTCACTGGGTTGCTTTGTAGTTAAAAGCAACCCTTGTCAGAACCTTGAAATTATCATAATATATTTTATAATCATACATCTTTCTTATCATAAAGCAGTAGTGTGTCTATTTGTTACTTTGCGAATTTGTTCTGCTTTCACGCAGTAATGGAGCTACGGAGATTTTTGGTGTGGAGGAAGTATAGGCTCCCGAGAAAGTGATCATGAGCATCCACTTGAACCTAATTTATACAAATCATTATTTCAGTATGCGAACCCGGACCTCCCTCTGGGCAGCGCCGAGCAGTTCTTGCTGACGCTGGCTTCCATCAACGAGCTCTCTTCCAGGCTCAGGCTGTGGGTGTTCAAACTCGACTTTGACAACCTTGAGGTGAGGATTATGTTAAAAAAATACCTACTTATCTATTGTAATAATGTTGTTCTTACTCTCTATTTCTACCATCATTATCTAGAGCTTAAGCTTTTTAAAGGTCCTTACAACGATTAAAATCTCCTTACACCAGACTTGGCCACTCTCATCCAATTTTACACACGCCATCATAGCTTTATTATTGATCCCCAGTATTCCCCAGCATAAAAACATATACTTACATAAAAAAAACATAAATAACATTAATATGCTACTTAAGTATGTTGATAATTCATTTCAACTTACGATAATACTGTTTAATTACAGAAAGAAGTAGCAGAACCGCTCATGGACTTGAAACAAGGGATCGAGCTGTTGAAATCCAACCGGACCTTCAAAGTGATCCTCTCCACGCTCCGGTCAGTCGGCAGCTTCCTCAATGGCAGTCTGGTGAAGGGGTTCAGGCTGGAATACCTCTCCAAGGTCATGGAGGTCAAGGACACGGTGCACAAGCATCCACTGCTCTATCATATATGTGAGATGATCATTGACAAGTTTCCGGAGAGCACGGACTTTTTTAGTGAGGTAAGGAGGAAGGTTGATCATAAGGCTATTGTGAGTGGAAAAATAATACCGGTTTTATAAAATGAGCTATAATTTCAATTTCAGGTGGGCCCCGTGATCCGAGCATCCAAAGTTGACTTTGACAACCTCAACGCCAACCTTCAGAAGCTAGAATCTGACTGCAAGGCCTCCTGGGACCACATGAAGCGGGTGGCCAAACACGACAGCTCTCAGATCTTCAAAACCAAGATAAATGAGTTCCTCACTGATGCTGCGGAGAGGATCATACTGTTGACGGTCATTAAGAAGAGAGTGATGGCCAGGTAATGTTGTGCTTGCGATTTAGAGTTATTGGTAGCTGCCTATAAAGTTGTTGAAGTTGTGGCAGATATTTATACAAGTGCTCTTTGATTAAATACACTACAGTGATCTTAGGTATTCTAATTGATACGCTCTGAAATATTATTTACCAAACTGACTGATGGATGAGACAGTAAAAAGAAAATAGACTAGGGGATAAACAATGCGCTCCGCAGACAATATTTTTTTTCTGTTATTTGAGCATTGATAATAATGAAAAAAAAAAGTTTTTGCTGCAAATATTATTTTGAAAAACTTATTACTATTCTCTATTGAACCACTTTCAAGACACTGTGAATAAATCTGTCTCATCTGAGGCCCAGTTTCATATTAACATCTTTGACCACAGACAGAGTAATTCAATGTGAATGTCGTCAAGCTACAACTTGCTGATCAAATATTCTGTCTCTGAAGGGTTAAAAATCCTTGTTCTATTTATAAATTAGCTTTAATCGTTTTTGTAGCTCCAGTATAATTATGGTTCCTTGTTACAGATACAGCAAGTTCCTCCTCTACCTCGGAGTCCCGCCTCAAGATATAATCAAGACCAAGCCCTCAGATTTCCTGAAGGTGATCGCAGAGTTCGCTCTCGAGTACCGGACCACCCGGGAGAGGGTTCTGCAGCAGCTGGAGAAGAGAGCCAATCATAGAGAGAGGAACAAGACTCGGGGCAAGATGATTATTGATGTAAGTTCTTCAAGACGGGGATGTTGAAGAGATATATGGTCTATCTTAGGGTCATGGCTTCATGACACAAACATTAGCTTAGTATGGGGCTAAATGGCGCTGTGTGACATGTTCTGAAATATGTATTAATTTACTTTATTTTATTTACATAATAAAAAAGCTAGTTTGAATATCACTGTAAACTAAACATTATCTTGCCTTTTCTTATATTGTCTATGTTATGCATTGGATAAGTTGATCGAATAAGGAATAGGTATAGGAATAGGTGTATGTATACTTGTATAGCTTGATGGTTTGAGCGTTCTAGATTTTAGTTTGCTAACATTTATGTTTATTGTGGCCAGGTGGGCAACTACTCGGCGAAGAACGGAGAGCACACCGCCGACAGCGCGCTCAAAGAGCTGCTGAAGACAGACCCGGACACCGACAGCCTCACGAAGGGACGCCGCAAGTCGCAGGCCTCGGCCACGAGGAGCATGTCCGTCAAGTAAGCTTGCTATTATATTATTACTTGCTATGATTTTACACGCGGCTTCGCTTCTTCAAAAAACTTCGTCTTGAGTCACTCTTTTTTTTATTTATTTACATTTTGTATTTACTTCCCAGCGGGGATCTGTCGGCTGATGAAGAGATCATCGAAAGCCTCGTACGCTCCGCCACCTCCAAGCGCCGGCCGGCGCCGCGGGAACGTAGGAAGAATAGAATATCAGACAAAAAGCACTGTAAGCCATCATCATCATCTACCTATTATCTATAAAAACGAATGTTGTTATTCAATGACAGCTACACATGTTGGGTTACTTATAAACTTTCAACGAACGGCGTCAGTAAAAATAAAGTAAATATTTTTTTCCTAAAAGTTTAAAATGCCTTTCGAAAATTATGAGTAACCTTTAAAATTACTTCCAATGTTTATTATAAGTATGATTGAAAGATCGATTGAGTGATTGGAGTTTTCTTAAATAGGTAATTAGAGCGAGAGCGAAATTTTGCAATGCGATTTTCAGAGAATACCTAGCGAATGTCACAAATGCTTTGCGAATATGCGTAATTTTAGTAAAAATAATAATTAATAGAATACCATGGTTCAAATTATCAAAAAAAAAATTATACCATCTTGTTCAATTTAACTTGATGTGTGCAATATGTATCTGGTTACCGAAATCATCTCCATGGCCTTCGATCTAAACTCTGATTTCAAAAAATATTTCGTATAAGTTCATCAGACCCCGTTTTGTTCTTGTTCAGGCATTTTCACTTTCGAGCTCAGATTGTGTGTAGGTCCAGATGTCAGTGTTCCATGTCTGACTGTCCAGTGTAACAGAAACGTAGTTTGATTGAAGACCGTACGATGTTTAGGTTGACTGATTGTTTGCAGGGAACAGGACCCTCGACGGACATCAGTCCTGGCCGGGCCGCGAGTCTAGTCCAGGGTGAGTGTCATCTTCTTTGATAAAATGTTCTGCGCGAATCAAATTTCGCGCAGAACATACCCTAAAGGGTAAAACCGGAACCATATGACTGAGGCTCTTCTGTCCATTGGGCTGTCTACTATCTATTGATTTGTGAAAGCTAGATACATTATCAAAATAAAAATTATGCAGATTATGTATTTATATTGCCACTAAAACAATATTCAAGTCCGTACAATACATTCTGAAGAATATAATCACATCAAATGTATCATTCGTTGAAAAATCTTGGGAGCCCACCACTAATACACCACGATACTCTTGAGAAATCGCCTAGTAAAGTGATTCTATAAGGAAATGATGACCCTCAGTACTGAGGAGTATAACAAGAGGTGTTTACAATAAATCATAATTTCTATTTTTACAGATCCATCGCAGAGGCTCAACAAAGATAAACCTGTGTAGTGTAAATCCAATTAAAATAAGTATATGGAAAATAAAACTATAGTAAGTGAATCTCATTACCCTGGTCTTCTAACAATAACTGATTCAATTAATCACCAATGTAATGTTCTTTTATAATGTTTCTCTATAACCAACAAACTGTAATGCTATAGCTATGGGTGACCGGTTCAGACTAAAATCGGCTAGCCTTTTGATATACAAGATTTGGAAAGGTCAATAAATGAAGTCATAATTTTTTTCTCTAAAAAGAAGTAATGTGACATCATAAGAAGAGGATGCCCTAATGCTACTTTTTTGATAAAATTTAAATGAGTATTTACTAAATAACTATTGATTCATAATTTTTATGTGAATCAATAACTAATGGAACAACCATATTTTCTGTTTTTTAAGTGATTAGAAAAACAACAATGGCAGAGTATGTTTTGTTACCCATAGTCATTAGTGGCTTTGTGTTTATGTATACAATTATTATATGTTATATGTAACTATGTATGTCAAACATAAATAATAAAATACGGAAATAATTAAGCATTTTAACGACAGCTTTAAAAAGTTAAAAACATTACTAAGATATGTACCTACAAGTCCGGCCGCGTAACACTAAGAATTTATCTTATTTCTTTCGCACTTGCACGAGTTAAACTGTCAACTTAAATTCTCCCTGTTCTGCGACCGGATCTGTTAACTTTCAGTTAAATAATGACTGATCGAATCTAATTCAATTATTGCGGTGCTGTATGTATTTAATAATATCTAATGTGAATGTAATCATCAATGACGGTTTACGTTACATGTTATTCTATAATGTTACTACTTGATTTATTTAATAATATTTACACTAGTATACATACAATACCATGCGTTTATAGAAATATGTATTTACATTTGAGCTAAGAATTACTAATTATCGAAGGGAATCTATTGTATAAACATATTATTTACCGTTAAGGCCGAAACTCTTCCTTTTTGAGTTCTTCGCATTAAGATCTTACCTATCCGAACAGAAAGAAAGGTGATTTATGAAAACTATATCAATTGTTGCACCATTATCCTCAAAATTATTGACGATGACAATGATGAACAAAATATAACTGTGAAATAATGTTAATGTTACAATATTCCTGAGAATACAAACATTCATGCAAAACAGAGAAGATACCTATCTCGTCCTTCCCTAGTCACATCTCAGTTCACTTCTTAATGTATCGATATAAAACAGTAATTGATTTATTCTTTATTCATGTTAATGTGTAAATATTTCGAGTTTGTATTCGCAACTGTTAGTATATGTATATTAGGTAGTAAGAAACTAAATCTGTGTCTGATTTTACGTAGGGAAACTCCTTGTCTTGGTTAAATACATTCTTGAAGTATAATATAAATTTAACAGTTTTATTTTTCATCTGTAAATTATCGAATTCGAGGCAATGTAACAGCGCCGCAGGCAGACCATCAGGCAGATGCATCTATGATGTTAGATTCATCGACGGAACTATCTGGACTCGAAGAGCACAGGACTGATGTTTCGCACCAAGCGGAGGCTTATACCCAGCAACGATGTTGCTAACCTGAAATTACTGTTGAAAACATCGATGCAGATGAAAAAATCTCTTTTTCTCCTGTATACATTTTGGTACAGTGTCATTCCTGTACAAGAATATTTCAGAAATAGAAGAACAGTGTTTATAATTTATCAGTTAGTAGTATTTATTTATCATGTTGTATCTTATTACAAGGTTTATAAATCACCTCAGCGGTCTCTCACGTTCTGAACCATCAATTAGACGTGTAAACAGCTATCCATATACATCATACGGAATAGTGTTGGAACTCCCTGCCTGACTCCCTGTTCCCCACGCACCATAATTATAATCCAACGATCTTCAAAGCGAGAGTTATTCGATTCTTATCGGGTAAGCACGCTCCATCTAAGGCCTTTGCTTACCATCAGACAAACTATGGCCAAGTGCAAACCCTTATAAGTTAAAATAATAATAATATAAATTTTATTGTATGATTCCCTACCCAAATAGTACCGACAAGTATCCTTTTACCAGACGTATTACTAGTAATGTCAGTCCGTCTCTTACCAGTGTATGTGGCGTGCCTCTCCTTAATGAGGGTTGGCCGTTAGCTCAGCGATCATGCCCCTATCTTGTACTAAGCCACCGAACATATAATAAATAATAGCCAAGCGAAAAAACTATTCTGCGCTTTAATGTGATGGTGTCATTTTTACAGACTATGTTTCAGATAACAACTTGAAAGCCTAGAAAGTGTAGCTTAGTTTAGAATGTGAGGGTTACTCTGGTCTGAACCGAAAAGAGATACTATTTTGTTACAGTTTTGTGATGCCAATTTCAACTAGCAAGGATAAAACAAAGTTTGTTACAAGTTACTTGCTATTGGGGGGTTGCCCTGCGCTATTACAACGAATATCAGGATATCAGGATGAAATATGTATTTACTATTTACATGTAGGTAACAAACTTGTATTTTTGCCGCTTATTATAAAAATGAAACGGGTTCAATAAAAGTTCTTAGTCGTTATGTTACACCTACATTTTGAAAGGAAGTTTGAATAAAATAGTGTTTTTTTAATTAATTTTATTACGGTTACAGGTATCATGATTATTATTGATTATTATATATGTAGACGCAACTTAAGCTAAACTTACACTTAACATTAACTTTACACTAGTGGGTTAGCCTAAAACACCGAAATACACGTATCATCTAACTTAGTGTACTCGTCAAAAGAGTGATAATTATACCTACTGCCCAATGATGAAGAGTTAAATTAACGATAGTAAATTTAATACAAGATGACAAGTAATTGTAAGAAGAAAGCTTAAATTTGGTTGACAATATAAATAAGATAATAGCTCTCACGCGAACTTCTCTCCTATGGAAACTCACTGAAATCACAAGATATAAAGCCAATACTAGATTACTGATCTTGTGAGCCGCTGAAATACTCAGCTAGGTGGTACTCACAATTGATACATAACCACAAACACATTAAATAAGATATACGGTAGGTAAAAATATATTCTTAAGAGGATTAGCTTGGAAAGTAATTAATAATCGTATGATTTATATTCAAATGAACTAGATAACATAATAATTATCGAATCAATTCTTAAAACGAAAGTTGTTCTTATAAGTATAACATAATCCAATAAACTAATTCAGTAATAATCGTCGAAAGTACACGAAGTTAATATAAAGTTGAAACAGATGCGTGAAATAATTATTCAAGGTATTCAGATTTACTGAAAGAACAAATAACAGGTAAAATACAGGAATACGAATCCACCTCCATCATCGCTGTTAAATCCCACCCCGAAAAGTTTAATCGACCATTGCAAAGAACATTAGCACTGCGGTTTTTCTATTTGAAAATAATTTGTTGTTATGAAAGTAAATCATTAAACGATTTATTTTTTATTGAAAGGAAATTACCATACTCGATATAGGTTTATACGACAAATAATTGAACGAATTAAAATTTTGGTAAGTATATTTTTGTGAAATTAATTTACTTGGAAGTCACATATTGAAAAGGGTAGCAATAATAATGGTTTATTAACTAGTCACTCGAAAAGCAAACCGCCAATAAAGATTGCCTTTTGGACTAAGAAATTAGAAAACTCGTAGAGCTAAAGTTGTCCGTGTGAGAGAGAGCCCGCGCACTCCTGCTGTGCTCGAGTCAATATCAGAGGTAGTATCAACTTGAGCTTTTACCTGAACAAACAAGTTACGAGGACTGGAGAATCAAAGAGTTCCTACGGTGACTTTTTATTAAATTTTAATGTCAAACAGTAAATCTTAAACCTTTTCAAATTCTCACGCACAGACGAGTTGTTGGTATAAGTATTTGAGGAGGCAAGCGAGAAATATATTAAAATTCAAGTTGTTACCGTAGGGTAGGAATTAAATGAATATAAAAATAAAATAGCTGCGACGATATTCTGTCCCCCCGGCAAAGAGAGGTAGCCGCAACTGTCTCCCTCACTCACCATCAGAACAAAAGAGGATAGCTTCTGTCCTGGTGGTATCAAGCTCTGCAATCGAGATCCAACTGTATACAATTTGTTTATCCAACTTTAAACCAATTAAAAAAATATACATCCCATTTTCACACCCAGCCAACATCCTTTGTTTTTCCCCCCTGAAGAAAATAAGAGATCCGGTTGTTCGATTTGTGTACAGAACGACGCGAGGAGAAGGAAGCGAGATGAAAGGAAGGAAGGGATAGAGAAGGGGGTTTTTTTATATAACAAACAAGAAAGTTCGTAGAAGAGACTCCAGAAATGTGGGAAGGGACTAGGGAAGATGAAGGGTCCGCCTACCACGCCGGAGGCAGGCGAGAGGCCGACGGACGTGGTCCAATGGAAGTGACACTAATCGTCAGAGTAGCCGGCGCATGCGTAGCAACTGGACGAAGGACAAGAAGGATCACGGAGAGTCCTACAACACGACACGCACTTAATGTCCCCAGAGCCACGCGATGGCTGGCCCACCGACCACTAGCGGGAGGCCAGTGGAGTGCAGTGTACTAAATGCAGTGTGGGAGTCCTGTCAGTCTCCAACCGCGGCTGTTCGCGGAACAGAGACAGCATGTAAGTAGAAGCGTGGGTAGATAAGAGCGAAAGAACCCCTCCTCTCGACGCCAGGCTTATAGGAGCTCGGCGGATAGGAGGGGCAATGCCTTCAAATGCCGTATGCACTTAAAATCTAATATAATTTTACTTTAAACAAACAACAGTACAAACGGAAACCTTCAATCATATTTATTATTGAAACTAAGTAACAAAACGTTCAATAATATTTGTATAATCTTTTTTTTTAATTATAGTTTTATAATGAATAATATTTAAACTAGCGTACAAATGTAAATAAAACATTTTAACCGTAACTAAATACATTTAAGAAATAAAAATACAAAATGAGTGGAAGACGTAACGTGTAGGAAGGGCAGAAGAATTATTTCTGAAAAGAGAATTTTAAAGTGCGTTAAGGGATAACTGAATATAATTATAAAAATCAGACTAAAACTTCAAAGTTTCCAAAGAAGACATGAGCCATAGACGCATAAAAACTAACGAGGAGAAGAAGATATCAAAAATAAAAGGAGAGAAGAGATCAGGGTAGGTAGGTAGATAAATCAAACAAAATAAAATGATATGATATAAGAGGATAGAGAAAGTACTTAAAAGTAACCTAACCTATACGGTTGCTCATAGGTACCGAGCGCCGTAGTTTTGCAAGACCAACTGCATAGACCGCTAAGGAGGAAGAAGATACCTTGAACTGAGTCTTGATACAAGAAGAGCCATTAGATGCTTCCTATCACCTTTCCTCGATGCTTCTGTATCAAAATGCGATTCAAAGTTTGGCCTCCAGATCGAGCATTGCTGCAAGAGTGAGCAGCCATGCTCGACTCCAGCTGGAGAGAAGCAGTCTACGGGCGTCGGTCTCACAAGGCACGGGTTCATCGCCTCTTACGATTCGCTTACCCGGCGGCGGAGAGGACTACTGTATTCTGACCCCGTCCTCCCACGGGGAAGATTTTAGGGTTTTCATTTCATTTATTTATAAAGTGTCGAGATGAGAATGACGTGTGGCTGATGGTAAGCCATAACAATAGCTCGTCGAATTTTTAATTCATAGCGTGTTACTGCGTACTTCGTAACTTCGACAATAATTGGCCTTACTGGCCGAACAAACAGTACTGATTGCACTCTACTGTATGGCAATAGAGTAATGGTATAAAATGTAGTCCACATAGTGTATAGGATACACCACTCGTACAATTTCTTTCTCATGACTTGTAGACTATTTGTTTTGCTGGATCTTCATTTGATTAATAAATTATCCAGCCATATCACCCGACGCTTGTTTTCGCGACGTTTTGTTATCAGAACGATTCAGTCCGATATCAGTCCTCGGTTCCGAGCATTCGAAGTAATTTCTAATGAGGCTGTCAATTCGAGTTTCATACTCCTCATGCACTCTTCCTTACTCCTCTCTCATATTCACTTCGTCAGTCAGTTTATCTAGTATCCTACTAGTGTGCTGCAGCAGGTCTCGCATGTTTTCACCTAATAGCCTACCATTCCTGCCCGCAGGCAGGCTGGTGCTTCTTCGTCCCTGCAATACTGTTACTCACCGCTACTCGCTGCTGCCTCACACAACAGACCCTAGCACACTCTTGTCAAATAAGGCCAAATTTTTTTTTAGTTTCCAAATTTTTTTTAATCAATGGATTTTAGTGGATTTGTGATCTTCATGACATGACATGTAATGGTTTGATTGCATGACTTCTACCTATAACACCTACTTGTACCTAACACCGAGAACATCAAAAAACTACTCTAGAAATTATAATTAGGTGGCTTACTAAGAATTTATAATAATTGTGCATTAGAGTCGTTAAGATGAAACGTGGCTTAGCATAAATCTACGCTAAATGGAAGTTACAACACAAGACTCCTTCGCGTCCAGCTCTAATGCACACTTATAGACTAATATGCGGTCGTGCTTATTATCAATATAAATGCTTAGTGTTATTATAGTATCAATTATAACAAAGCACACTACACTTTGAACGAACGGTGGTGATAATGATGAGACAAGCCAGAGCTCCACAGGCTGCGGTTGAACCATTCGAGAGCTGAGCAAGGTGTGTTTGATGAATGAATGGAATAGATGTCAATCCAAGCTCGGAACCGTCCAACCGCCAGTCCCCGTGCGGTGATGACCACCCCGGCTGGTCAGGTCTGCCACATAGCTCGGGTACATGTACCCTACTCGTGTCTAACGAGAGATCCCACCACGGGTTTAGTTTCGGAGTTTTCCGTCTCCTAGATGGGCTGCGGACCAACGCTGACGACGCTCATCTCGCCGGAGATTCACACAACCTTCTGTATTTTTAAGTGTTCAATTGTGCTAAATACGCATCACCACACTTGAGGTTGCGCACCAATTTAATGAATCTATGACCACGGTATGTTTGAAATAGGTAGTTAATAGTCACAGAAGGTTGTGAAGGAACCTCAAAAAATTATAACTATACCTAATTTAATTTAAATGATTGCTTTTGTTTTGTTTTTCAATAGTAAAATAACGTTGTATAACGATTTAAAATTATAATTATTATTTTATCATCATTAAAAAAAAAACATACAAAAATAATGTTTAAATGTAGGCTTACATTCATGAAAATATTTAATTTTAACGAAACGCAAGGAAGCCCGTGGATACATTTAGTTGTAAGATGTCATTAAGTACATGAAATATTTGGCAGTATGTTGTAGTTATTGATTGGCGCGGCTTCTGAGTGATCTAGTCGCAGGATCCAATCTTTGTTATTTTGGTGATTTTGTACTTTTTTATGCGAAATTAGGAGAACTGTTTTAAAAATAAACACATCAAAACATTTGAAGGTAGGTATTATTTGTATTCGTACTTATTATTTAGCTACGAGGCACTGTTCCGTACAGAACTGAGGAGTGAGGTGTCTCGTAGCTTGCAAGTGTACTCATTCATGGCGCTGGCAGTGCAAGTACTCTACGCATCGTTACACTAAACTTGAATGAGGTAGGACGCACTGAGGTCAAATTATAACTTAGTATTGCTTTATTATACTTGTACATACGTCTTACTGAATTACTTTAAGGCGCTATAAATGAGGTTTTATTTTGAACATTGATGTTGAGTTAAAAAGATAGATTTTTATTGTTGAAATTTGTATTTGTTAATAGTTTTAAGAGGTTAAACACGAAAGTGATATTTGAATTCAATCAAGATAAAGACAGAAGATTTCGTAGCCGAGAGAACGGTGAGGACGGAAATTAATGAATTAATTTAACAAGGCACGTTCGGAACCAGGACTCGCACTTGGTTCCTACCAGAGTGTCACCGAGGAACGTTGATCAGCCATAGATCAGCTACTCAAAGTATTGACAGCTAATAAGTATTCACTGACCAGTATTTTGATTAGCTATTGTATAGCTCATCCTTTCTCAGCGATACCCATAATA
The DNA here is from genome assembly GCA_964023185.1 of Macaria liturata. NCBI lineage: Eukaryota > Metazoa > Arthropoda > Insecta > Lepidoptera > Geometridae > Macaria > Macaria liturata. Next base: position 1,022,389 of record OZ026808.1, read on the forward strand.
TTATCAAAAACACACAAAATGTCTCCTAATGGCGGACATAGTTGAAGTCAACGTCACCAACGGAAGCCACCAGACCGCGTGATTGGACGAGGGTGTCTAAATCTCAACTTCACTACAGGATTCCAGTTGGTATCATACAAAATATTTGGTGCCTCAAATATGTCCTTTAAAAAAATACATTTAACAACTACGCACATACAAACAACAACAAAACAAACAACATACAAATTTTGAACTCTAAAAAATATCTTTCAATTTTGTTTTATTACTCTCCCAAAGCTATGGTTCGCCGAAAAATTAATGATATTGCTTTTTGAACGATGATTCAGATGGAGAAACGAAACACATCAAACATTTGTTGGTACATCTACTAATGTAAATTTATTATAAATTTATGATATTTGTACTTTGTCTCATTTGGCTTTCATTCTGGTAGTGCTCAGATATATTAAATAATAAAGTTAGGTGCGCACGCTACAGCAAGAACAGACCCCGGCAAGGAGCAGAGAACGCGCACCTAACTTATAAACTCCTATGCAACTAACAGGCACTTATATTCTTTCTACAAATCATTCATTGGCAGTAACATAAAACATCAAAACTAACTAAAAAAAACTTATAAAATTATGCTTCATAAGATACAGACTAACATTTAACATTGCTTTTTTAATAATCATTTTTGAATATGCTAACACGGAAATGATTATATGATTAAATGTACTAAAGTAGTGTTCGGTGCTTTATTACAATTGTCTAACTATCTTATTTTATACTTATCTATTATTAAAGAAACTAAGATTTACATTATAACATTTTTTTATGAGAATACACGTAGTTTTATATTTTTTTATGGGTATAAGTTTAGTAATCATCAAGTCTTCAATTCAAAGTCGCGGAAGGTTTTAAGCATATTTTTTTTTAATCTTTCTTTTCAGAAAGGAATTAATTTAGTTTTTGTATAAAAATAGTCTTTTAAGGCTTTTACGGTGCGGTTTCTGAAACAAACTTATTATCTAATTACACTTTCGTATTTGAAAGAATTACTTCCTAATTTACAAGTAAAACGCGTAATTGTCGGGCGGCGCTCCGACCCCGCCTAGCCTAATTTACAAGTAAAACGCGTAATTGTCGGGCGGCGTTCCGACCCCGCCTAGCCTAATTTACAAGTAAAACGCGTAATTGTCGGGCGGCGCTCCGACCCCGCCTAGCCTAATTTACAAGTAAAACGCGTAATTGTCGGGCGGTGCTCCGACCCCGCCTAGCCTGTCGATCTGAGGCTACACTTCAAATGTAATTTGATACGTGCGTCGGTTAACCTATTTTATTTTTTTGTCAATTTCAAATTTTTTTGGTACAAGACAACACCAATACACTCAATATCTTTGTATTTTTAATATTTTTTATAAAAAAGACATCAATCACAGTACTAATTACCCTAACTTGCCTAACCTATCCTAAACACAAAACAACATCTATTTTTCGGTTTCGTTATTTTTTATAAAAACTATTAGGTACAGCTGAAGACACGAAAGCGCATGAATGACATGAATCCTATAACTAGACATGTATTGACAAGAGTTTGCTTAGGATCTGAAAAATCAAATCACCTTTTTGCGATCATACGAGATGTCAGTGTTATATAAAACACGTGGATACGCGGCTCCGCCCGCGCTCTACTAAACTTACCACAAATCGATCTTCGGTCACTTCATAGCGGCGGCCTAGTGAAGTAACAACCATCAACAGCTGATCACAAGACTTGTCTGGAAGTGATTGGTCTAATCAATAAGGCCGCCACTTGGGACACAAGTTTTTTATTTAGTTTTCCTTTTTTGTTTTTTTTTCCTATTTAATAAATATGTACCTACGCCACATATTTTATCAGTGGAAACAAAACATAAGAATGTTTTAGTAGTAGTACGTAGTAGTACGGTTTGACCTTCGGTCTCACCGAGACACTTCAGGCCTCCTGAAATGCCATACACTAAGTGAAGTGTCGAGGCGCCATAAGAAAATTAGTAAAAAAGGGACATCCTAACTATAACAAATTTTCTATCATGTGGAAAGAATTAATATAAATTTTGCTCTCAGTCTCAGCTCAGGAGATCGGTTCAAAGGTGAATGTTGGCGCTCCCAGAGATTGTTTTAGCGTTTACCCTTTTTTCCCCCTTGTACCCTTTGGCGCCCCATGAAACCGATCTCCTGGAACCAGACCCGAAAGCCAGAATCAAAACACTTTGGAAGCCACAGATGTTTAGCTTGACAATTGTTACATGATGTATTTGTTTGCTGATAATTTGAGCAAGTAACTATTTTTCTGAAATAAATCGTTCGTTGCCATACATTGTATCAACCATGTTACAAAAATCAGGCTTACTCCTGTGTGAATACAGTGATCGTCACGATTCTTTGTTACCAGGTGGTAATAGGCGTGTTTGTTTATTATTTTTAGAAAGTGTCTTAGAAGTCGGGAGGCAATTAGTAAAAGACGGTATTTTGCCAAATTAGGTAGACACGGAGCTATAACCAAGACCTTAGAACATATTTTTTCCACATGACAAGCTAACGAACTAATGGAATGCTCGACAGTAAGCAGTCACATTAATGTAAATATAAAGCAAATAATTTCGGTTAAGACTTTTCTTCTCATCGAATGAGAGTGGCCAACTCTGGTGTCGAAAGTAATGACTCTAAAAGGAAAAGTGGTACATGAAATCCCAGTTTGGGGCAGATTACCATTGTATTTTACTGCATAGAATTTTAAAGGTCAGGTTTCATATCCACTGTCAAGAGATAATTTAAATATAGATTTTTAAGGGAAAATTCAAAGTCACCGTCGATTAGATTATGATTAGACGATCAAGCTAAATAAGATTTTAGGAAGGTAAGCATTCTCATAAGTGGCTGTCATTCACAACTAGGAAAACCGGGATATCCCTTTCCCAATTTCTAAAAGACCCATATAACCAGCCAGTTCTAATCCAATGCTTACAAGCAACATCCATCAGCGGGATATTCTTTAAACATGGTGTTTAAGCTAGTATCTAACTTGTATCTAGGTTGTATCTACTATATACGCTATAATTAACCTAAATTAGTAGACTCCCTTTCTGTAAAAAATGGAATTCATTTCTACAAAAACAAGAGAAATATGAGATCCAGAATTTTTGGGGTTTCATTGTTCGACACTGCACCCTACTTTTGAAGCTCTTTGTATAAAATTGATTGTATGCCTTTTTGCTTAACTGAACTCTATGTAGGTATCAACCACGTTAAGAATATTGCGTCAACTTTTGTATGAATCCAGTGATTATTCAAAATTACAATTGCCAATGATGAAACAGCCATGAGTATGGAATCAGTCACAGACTAAAATGGATAACGGGCCAGCGCCCGAAAGTATATTTAGATAGAGATAGGGGAAATCACAAGAAATCGACACTTTTCTGACTATTAGCGATTTAGTAACGACTGAGTTAAGACGAGAAAAGAGTGGAGTACGAAAAGAAAACTTCGAACACTCTCAGCTTTCTAGTTTAAATCATAAATCATAATGTTTATTACCCTTACGACATCGCGCCGTACAGGGCAAGTCAAATAACATAGGTAATCACTTCTTAACAGTAATGTCTCTTTTAAAATACTTATTGCTATACACTTATCAGTTAGCCTAAATAAAATAAAATATTTAATTTGGAAAACAAAATAAAATCAAATAATCAATTAATAGAATACAATATTGGCTTTAAACAAAACAAAACACAAGGCAATATTTATTGAAAAAATGAAGTTTCTGTAATTGAGCTTTTCATAAATTCATTGAGTGCGTAAAACGGGTGCGTTAATCCAAAGGCAATGCAGGAGGGATAAGAACCAGCACCTAGAAAACATCTGCATCGAAATCGAACGCCATGCAGATAAATATCAGACTGCTGACCTGTTCAGAAAGGTTAAACAAATAACGCATAAACTCAAACCTTCGTCGTGGGTAATATACGATAAAGATGGCAATCCGATTCATGAAGTAGCTCTTATTTCAGAAAAATGGAGAGAATACTGTGAAGAGCTCCAAGAAGAATCGGACATGCACTCTTCGATAGAAATCGTCGCTGATGAAGAACCTAACATTCTCCGCTCTGAAGTCGAAGATGCGATTCGCAAGTTGAAGAGGAATAAAGCACCAGGTCCTGATAAAATTACAGCAGAAGTTTTAAAAGATTTAGATTTAAACGGAATAACCTGTCTGCTCGAAATTTGTAATCAGATATGGCATACCAGAAAATGGCCCACAGACTGGGTGCATTCGTCAATTCTTCCTCTTCACAAAAAAGGTTCAGTACGTTGCTGTAATAACTATAGAACAATTGCTCTAATATCACACGCAAGCCAAATCCTCCTCCATGTCATCAACGGGAGATTAAGATCTTACCTCGACTGGCAAATACCTCAGGAACAGGCAGGGTTCGTAAAAGGGAGAGGAACTAGAGAGCAAATACTGAACATCAGACTCATTGTGGAGAAGTGTAACGAATATAACACCCCAATTTTCATGTGCTTCGTAGACTATCAAAAGGCTTTTGACTGCGTTTAGTGGGGAAAACTATGGCAAGTGCTGACTGAAATAGGAGTTCCCAACCACCTCGTAACGCTGACTCGTAGTCTGTATGAATCGAGGTATGGTACAGTCACTGTAGAAGAACACCACCTCACATCAACTCAGTTCAAGTTCCAAAAAGGAGTTCGCCAAGGATGCGTTATATTTCCTATTTTATTTAATATATATAGACAATATATAATGCGTCAAACTCTAGAAAACTGGCCAGGTGAAATTAAGATAAAAGGAGTCAAAATATCCAATATCCGGTATGCGGATGATACCACCCTCCTGGCGTCATCAGAAAGAGAAATGGCGGAACTGCTTAACCGTCTCATGACGGTCAGTCTGCAAATGGGTCTTGCTATCAATAAAACCAAGATCAAACTCATGGTGATAGACCGTTTCGCAGCTATTCAACGTACCAACCTCCTACAAGAATACGAGACTATAGATCAATTTCAGTATCTTGGATCTACAATAACTAACAAAGGCAGTAGTGAACCCGACATATGAAAGCGCATTGGAATGGCCAGGACAGCAATGACCGAACTGAGTAAGGTGTGGAAAGACAGGAATATTACAAATCGAACCAAAATGCACCTTGTTTGCACATTCGACTTTCCCATCGCCCTCTATGGGGTAGAAACGTGGACTATCAAGGCTGCCCTCAGGCAGAAAATTGATGCCTTCGAAATGTGGTGCTGGCGCAGGATGCTGAGGATACCATGGACAGCCTACCGCACAAACGTTTCAATACTGAAAGAGCTAAAAATAGAAAATACTCAGCGCCTGTCCACAGTCTGCTTGCAAAGGATTTTGCAGTATTTTGTCCACATTGCTCGCAGAGATGCCGATAATCTGGAGCGCCTAATAGTGACTGAGAAAGTAGAAGGAAAAAGACCGAGAGGCCGGAGTCCCATACGGTGGTCTGACCAAGTAACAAAAGAGCTGGAGATGCCTATAAATGTTGCAATGTACCAAGCATCAGAACGCAACAAATGGCGATAATTAGTGCACAAAATCAGAAGTGGTCACGATCCTCAGCAGTGAGGGATACGACTAAGAAAATAGAGCTAAGACCAAAGTACTTCTATAAAAACATCATGGCAAGAATTTTATTATGTTTATTCATCTCAATTTTTGATTTCACTTGGATAACAAGGACATTGGCATCAATATTCAGAAGTAAATTATTTATCGTAGCTATTATTTATATAATTTAATTGAGCAAGATATGTTTTAAAATTGAATGTCCCGGAATAAGAACTACTTAGTATTGGAAGCAAAACAGAGATAAACGTAGGATGTTGGCTTGTTCATTAATTCCAGTGAGGGAAATCTCCGTTCTTTCTACAGATTCACGTGTTTTGTAAATTTTCTATCAAATTCTAATGTTTTGTTAGTCCATTCGCCACTTGCTATTTGTTACTAAAACTTTAATATATTCTTTGCTTTGTCACAAAAAGATAAGCAGATAAAAAAATACATGTTATTTTTTTATTTATCATTCTGGAAATTTGAAATGGGTGTTTAGTATTTTTTGTAATAATTTTTTTATCTGTTAATCTTCTAGATTTAAACTTATAGTAGCGGTTTCTATGTGATGTTTTCATACACAGTTTTGAAATTTTAACAAGAAGAAAGTTTGCTACCTACTCTCTGGCGTAGGTAGCAGCTGTACCCCTAACCCACCCTTTACCTAAATTAAAATTTTAATATTGAATTGGTAAATATCACATAAAATCCAATGCACTAATAGAAGACATGACATAATCAACAAATTTTGCAAAATTGAAACAAACTGTAATACTTATACCAACACGCGTACACGATGGAAGATTGGGCAAGTAGATCTATAGATAAGTAACAATAGATACTGATTATTCGATACATCATAGAGACCCACGTAGTATAGAAAATTACACTGAGAGCATTTCGCCCGTACATTTAAATGGTATACATTTATAACATTAACCTTATAATCTATATAAATAGAACATGGCAAGAATAGTGCCTTTTCAAAAAGTTTATCAAAAAGAGCCGCAGTCTTTTCTTTCCTCCTTCATATCACATTCTGAATCAACTCTAAAAGGTACAGCCACATCTTGCCACACCGCGCGTTTTCAACATACCGTGTCATTTTAACTTGGGGGGCTATAAGATGCAACTATTCAGCAGCGAGACCGTGTGCCATCGCCATGTGGTCTTGAAACATTGACATAAAGCTCAGTGTGGACCTCCGATCAACAATACATCCACATTTCTTTAAGTATGAATATTTTATATGTCATATTCGCGACAGCTAAGATCGGTACACGGAATGACCAATGGCTCAATTATCTGAAGTACGAGTATAGATTACCAAAAGCCGCGCTACCGAGCAATCACATCTTATACAAGTATCTTGCATTAACGTACAAACCAATGGCATTGTAAATGGAGTATTATAAAATCACCTCGCTTTGCCTTCATATAGACTATATGGAAAATAAATAATATAAGTATACAGCAGTCTGAAAATGTACATGTCTTGAAAACTGACACAAATCTAGCACCATAAAGATGTACTTACTGAGACTTCATGTTTGAGAAAAAAAACATGTCAAGAGTCTTCGTTTGCTCACGAATCATTGTTTTGTACGTCATACAAAGTGGTAGTCTTCCTTACCTGACAGTGCGGTGGCTTCATACACTACCCTGTGCGTCCTTCTGGCTGTATTATTTAATTTAGGGCAAAAAAATTCAATACGTAGGCATCTAAAGGTTTTTATAAAACCAAAAACATAGTAGGGTTCTTTTTAAAATTAAATATCACAAAAATGTCAAAACTTTAAGTTAGCCTATTTTGAATAGAAGTTTTTGGAATAGCACGAATGTCGTCAAGGGTGAGGAGTAAAGTGGTTAAACCTACAATTACCTGCTCCAGTACATGATGCAACTCCACTCCGACGGCTGGCTCTGGATTTGATAAAAATTTAATCTGAAATATGAAAAGCATCTATAAATTAATAATTTCTTGTCATCCAAGAAAAAAACCATGTATACAGCATTTATATTCGAAATACAACTCACCAATAATTCCAATATATTGACATTAACACATCGATTTAAGGACGACATATAATTTTCTAGACATTTAGACATATTTTGTTAACAATATCCTTCGATTTTTGAATTCCAATCCTTTAGGGGGCTCCTGTGGACAATCAGAAAACGATGCTTAAAATCGTTGTTTTAAAATAATTACCAATAAGATATATCATAACAAACGAGCACAGCAGACAAACACAAGAAGACAGTTTCAATCGCAAAAGCTTTTATAAACTCGCCAAATGTCAGTGAAGTATAATTAATATTGACCATAATAATACAATTATTCTGATTAAAATTATATATTTACCATGTACATGAAAATATATAGCCCGTACAAAACAGAATAGTGAGTCATAAAATTAAGTGAGCCATTAGAAGCGGGAATGAATTCTAAAAAGCACACACTTATCTACATTATCAATATGATAAGTACCGATATTCGAGCCAGAGCGAAACACCTCCACGCACCCGGGACAGCTAAGCCAAGGACGTTGAGGTCTATACTTCCTAGCTTTTCTTCTTATGATTAGCATTCTGTCATTATAAGATATAACATGATCATCTAAATACGAAATTATGAAGTCATGTAATTCGCCATTAATATTCAAGTCGCAATATGTGCAGCCATTGGAAAAACGTGTCAGGTGTAGCACAGGGATCTTTTCTGAGTTCTTTATGGCACTCCAGTTAATGGCAAATTACCAACCTCTTTAATGCAATTATTGACGTCGACCTATTCTGTCCCTTGATCACTAGGATGAAGATACAGAATTGTACTTAATATTAATCTTCGGCAATTAGTCTTCTTGAGATATATAACATCAAAACATCTATGTGTTAATAATAGAAGTGTCATTACATTCGTAACACAACGTCCATCCGTTGGGTGATCTTTGAGATACTATTTACTTTTTGTGACCGCGCCGTTTCTTAGCCTGGCTTTTAGCGGCACGTTTATCAGCGGATTTTTCTTCAACGTTTGACTGTGGTTGCTTTGTCATCTCTTCCACAGCTTCAGCCAGGATTCTATCCAGCTCAGCGTCTCTTTTCGCCTTCTCTTCATTCATTTGCCTTAGTTTTTGTGGAGCCTTGGAGAGGACCGGCTGGACATGTTTGGTCCACATCGCAATTTCTTCTGCCTTTTCGGGGCAGTCTCGGACGCAGATAGCGGTGTTGACATGCACTTTGCGGTCTTGGGTATCGATTTTATCTTGTCTTAGTACGTTAAAAATGTGCTGATCAAATTCAACCTCCTCGTATTTATATCGCTTGTTCCAGATGCAGTCACTTATGAAGTAATCATCAAAATCAGAGTCATCTGCTGGGTCATATGACGAAAGAAGTTGAAGGGTCCTTAGATCGGCTTCCCTTGCAGCCTTGCCGTGTCGTCGTTTCGGAGGGGTATACCTGAGGCCGGAGCTTACAGCCCTGGCCACCATCTCTGATATGGAGGGGGGGTCCTCCATTGCGCCTGCAACAAAACAAACAACTACTGTATGAAAGGTACAATGTGAAGTAAGACGATACCGGCATGTAATCAGGTATGTGTTTGTCTGAAAATGTTGGCGGTCAAACATACGAAACGTTTACCGGCTCAATTTTCAGCATGTTTTCCCCACGTTTACCATGCTCACGCAATGTATACGTGGCATTTCTCAAAGTGGGATAGCAAACATTAGTTTTTTAAGATAACCTGCAGCCGCTTGGCTTCTATTTCCATACAAGTTGTTGTATAGATAAACTCAAAAACTAAAAAAGATAAACTAGTGATTTATATCTTATATTGTTGGTATAGAAACGAAGATCTCGGCAAATATCTACAGTTTCAAATAAAATCAGTACGTGCCGCAAAAGTCTCACCAACAGCCGCTTTCAAAATATAATATACCTAAATGATCAACCACAAGTTGATCGATTTTACGTAAAACAATGGCGGATATACCTAGTTACCTACTATTATAGTATGCATAACGTGGCGCTAGTAACGCAAAAAGTGAAATATTAAGAACACAAGATGGCGCTAGTTTCCTATTGCAGTTAAAACATGAGTGCAGTTGCAATACACAACGAATAAATCACTAGGCGGCGCTGCGCAACATACATTCATCCATTACCAAAAATTAAATATGGACAGACGACTAAAATATATATAAAAGCCAGCGCCTGAGAAAAACAAGCGCAACACTAGGTTTATTGGCTTGAGGAGGCTTATGCCCTGTAGTGGGTTCAATTAAATAATAATGACACTGATTGTAATACAGTTAGCAACAACATACACGCTAGATGGCGCAACTGAACTGAAAATCTGGTAAACCGATCTGGGAGCGTAACAGGACACGAGAGTAACAAACTATGGGGCAAATGTTGTAAATTGATATCATCATCATCGAAGTGACGAATTGGCGATAGCCCTGAGAAAACACATCACATAGATGGTGTTGTGAGCGTTGGTTGGGATCGACGTAAACAGTTTGTAACATATTCCAATAATTTCAGCAGGATATTAGCGTTGCCATTGCTACAGCAACCGAGAGCAACCTATTGAAAAAAACTGCACACAGGTGGCGCTTTTGTGCAACTGGACTACAAACTGTTAACCAGTTTTATAAAAATGGCGCCATCTATGTGAGGATTTTTGCAAACTATGAGAAACATATCGGTGAAGGACCTTGGCATATAAATCTGGTTGCCAAACTTATGGTTGACATATTTTTGAATTAATTATAAATAGAATTAATTCTACAGGGGAGTCACAACTTTCAGTCATAAGGAAATACGACTGAACGAGACAACATCTATTATTATAAGGCAAAGAGAGATCTTTACCCACCTGTAGGATAAGCTTAGCTGCTACTGTGTGACGCAGCAGGAGCTCAGCATTTTCAGTAGGCGGCGCTAGTGATTACCATCATCATTATCATCAGTAAAAAAGCTAACGGACTATATTAACCAATAAAAACAAGTAAAAATATGGAAAATGGAAGTGCCCATAATGGTTGACATATTTTTATGCCTTTGAATAAGTCAAGTCAAACCAATTATCAATCAATTATTCAGATGGCAGCCAAATATGGCACTAAATGAAAGTCGGACAGCTTACTCTGTCTTGAAATATTTCCGAGGATTATTCTGGAGAAGAACATTATTACTAAATAAGTATTGACGAAACAAAGGGATCATCAAAAGATGATGAAGAACTCGTGTAAAATATTAGCTATATATCTCCGTCATACTCGTAGACAACGCGATAGTAATAATGTGTTTCAGATACGAAACGCTTAATTCAAAAAAGCCTATTCGTAATTTATAGGATAGCCAAGTCAGTGATGTAGTTATTCAGCAGAAGTCATAATATGAAAATAAGAAGAGGCATTTGGCCATTAACTGTCAGAAAATAAGAAGAGGCATTTGGCCTTTAACTGTCGGAAAATAAGAAGAGGCATTTGGCCATTAACTGTCAGAAAATAAGAAGAGGCATTTGGCCAATAAGTGTTCACTTACCTGTTGCTTCTTACATGAACAATCACTAACCACTCGAGAAAGAACTCATATAATTAAACTACTTAATAGCTTTAGAGACAGTAATAATCTATGTTCAAGATAAAAGTGAAGCTACGTTAAAAGCACCATAGGCTCCCAGGTACTGCCTTTATAAGAACTAGAGGAGCCAAGTAATGCGACCTATCACTCGAGAGGCTAGTCGATATCTAACGGCGCAGCAACAGTTCAAACTATAGATGAGAACTAAGATCATGCGCGGATGTCCACCAATAAGAGAGCTTCAGCCATGCACCGGGACCGAACCTGCGCAAACTACCCCCGTTTAACTATTGCAAAACGCTAGGGCCGCGCTTAACAACCCCTAAACTATGCGCCGTGCGCTTCTGCGCAGCGTGCAACAAATCAATGTTACCTTAAAATATATCCTAGACTTGCATGGAAAGTTCCAGGGCATGTGGGCAGGACAGGGCCTGCGCGTATCTTCGCAACTATGATGGAATATTCCCGTCGCGCAGCCTAGACCTGATCAATAACATGTCTATAAATACACCTGAGCTTTTGAAGGGGCATGGCGACGGCCCGGGCTGCACCTCTGCCATAGAATATGAAATAAATAATAAGCAGCGAGGAAAGAGAGAAACACGTGCAACGGACTATATAATTGCAACCTGCGCGATGACCTGTGCAACGTTTTGGGAAATGTTCCGCCCCAGGCGCAGTTTAGGTCGCATCAATAATATCAAGGCACCTAGCGTTCCAACGTTGCTTAGCAGCGGCCTAGGACATGCACTGCCCCGTGGAATATAGCACTACATTCTGCGCGAGGACCTTTACAGACTCATAATAAAAGTATATGAGCCGCGCAGCCTAGAACAGATCAATATCGCTAGGTTTACTAGACCTCTAGAATTGCCTAGCAAAGCACTTGCAGCGGGAGAAACTGTGCCATAAAATAGCTGCTACATCTGGCCAATTCTTCTCTACGGATGTGAAGCCTGGACTATTAAGGAAGATATCAGCAAACGTATAGAGGCATTTGAAATGTGGACGTATCGACGTATGATGGCTATATCTTGGACTCAGAAAGTCACGAATGAGGAAGTTTTGCGGTGAGTAGGTCAAAAACGCAAACTTTTGCAGACCGTCAAACAACGCAAAGTTGCGTACTTGGGTCATGTGCTCAGGCACGATAGATACGAACTTTTGCAACTTATAATGATGGGAAAAATTGCGGGGAGAAGACGAGTTGGTCGCAGAAAGAAGTCCTGGTTGCGGAACATTCGAGAATGGACCGGGATCAGAAGTGCCGCAGAATTGTTTCGCTTGGCAATGAACAAAATAAAGTATGCAGAGCTGACTGCCAGCCTTCACTAGTTGGAGAGGCACCATAAGAAGAAGAAGAAAGCTGGGGTGTGCCACAGCTTCCTGCGCAGAAGAGCACGTGTTCTGTCTGCGCAGCGTAGGACTCATCAATACTCCACAGGTGGCTTGTTGCTAAGCAACGGCTTGGGACATGCACCGGACGACTTGTGTAGCACATTGAAATAGCAACCTGCGCAGTCTATAAGTTATTTTACATTATGCACTTGCGCCTTGCGCAGACTAGCTCACGTCAATAAAATGACAGTGAAAGATATCCTGGGAGGAGCCTAGCAACGGCCTAGTAGTTGAATCGAGAACAGAATAGGAAATAGTGGCCTGCGCTGAACCGCGCGGAGACAAAGGAAATGCGTTGTGGGCCACAGGCCTTGCATCAACGAGAGGAGGCTGGGACTAGTGCCACAGAATATAATACAGTGGCTTGCGCACGTTTTTGGAAACAAGAGAGAAATTGCTTCCGGCGCAGCCCTAACAGACAAATCAATACCTAGTACCTACCTCCTGTGAGCTACCAACAAGCACAGTCTAGAATATTCAGCTGCACTCATAGAATACTGCGCAGTGTGTTCACACGCACTTGCATCTGATCAATACTTTGAAACCCATCCTAGGCTACATAGATACCTAGAACCAGAATACTGAGACCCCAGGAAGGTGTGATGCATTGCAGATATTATAGGACGCAGGGTTGACGTTGGTCTGCTTGTTTGTCTTTTAGTACATAAATTTAATTGCTTGTATGACTGTCCGATTTCAAATTCAATACAAATTTCGCAGATAACAATTTAGACTAGGAATTTCAACTGGCTCTGTAGGTATATCCAATTTCTTAATATTTGTGTGGATAGTGCAGAATATGATAAACTAGAGTTAGAAGATATGATCGAACAATATCCAAATCTAGCTATAAAGAACGCGATATGCCCATTTATGTATAGGGAGGGAATCAGTCGATATGTGTCTAATATTGCCAAACAAAATAAACAAGTAGGTATTTGGATAAAAATCTAAACAAACCACACCTAAAAGACACATCACAAAATCATAGAAAATAATAATCGTAATCAGACAATTCTTCTAGATTAAGAGAATATGTTAGGAACTTGTGAACCAGTGCAGCTGATATCTGAAAGTATTACAACCCATACACCTGTAGCTTTAATGTTTTAGAAACCACTTCCTCCTTGCATGCTCGCTCAGACTATCGGCCAAACGTGCAAACATGACTACCACAATATGAACTATCGGCCTCTATCAGTGAAGTCTGTAATCACAATGGCGTCGCTGGATCAGTGCAGCGCTAGTTTAAAATCTCGATATATTTGCGCATGTACAGTGACACATACAGACCTTCTCGAAGCCATGGAAAGTTTCAAAACGTTCACATTTGAAAAAAATCCAGGTTGGTTGAAGTAGGATGTAAAATACAGAAACCACCAGAATAATGCTGCAGATATCTGTAATCACTCTTTCGAAACAAAAAAGCCGCCATTTTGAACTGTATATCCCAATACTCCTTTCTCCAGAACCTCCTTAAATCTAAGACTCACCATTAACCCGTTGCAGCACTCTAAATCACTTAGCTCTAGTTAAAATTTCAAAGGGGAACGTTCCTTTTTTATTAGTACTAGTAATGGATACGTCCGACCGCCATGGCTGCTCGCGAGAGAAAGGACAGATCTAGCAGCTAGACCCGGGCCGTGCGGGGTGGCGGGGTGCCAGGGAGGGAGTTACAGCGCACCTACAGTACAACTAGGATGGACTCCCCTCCCACTGCTGTATTGATCGGATCTCAAAATAGCATTGCTAATACAGGCGAATAGCTAAACAGGCTTCAAATTTAAAGGGCTACTGTACAATCAAAATAAGCGAACCGACGAAATATTAACTTCCACTGTCCACCAGTAAAAACTAGCTACACGGTTAAGTAGAGTTACATCTTTTTAGGGTTCCGTACCTAAAAGGTAAAACGGGACCCTATTGCTAAGCCTCCGCTGTATGTCTATCAGTCTGTCTGTCTCCAGGCTGTATCTCATAAACCGTGATAGCTAGAAAGCTGAAATTTCCACAAATGATGTATTTCTGTAGCCGCTATAACAACAAACACTAAAAATAAAAATAAAAAATAACCTCATACAAAAAACGTGGTTTTTTCGTATTTTTTGCTCAATATTAAAAACGATAACAGAACTTTTCGAGGACGCTTCAAATTTTCACAGAATATTTACATGTATATTACCTTTGAAAATAAATAATTAAATAACAATTCAAATTTTCACACAATATTATCTTGTATATAACTTTTTAAAATAAATAATTAATAGTCCATTGAAATGTTACATAACCTTTGCATTTTTTAGAGGACGCAATTTTATTTTTGTCGCCACCATTGTCACTCGGTCGCTATCTTGGAAAAAGGGGTAAACGCTTTTTTCGCGATAACTCGGAAACTATGCGTCTTACAAAAAAAATGTCAGACAAAATTTGTAGCAAATTGTTTTGCCTACAAATATGTTTATACAATTTTTTGGCCTAAATTAAAAATTAAAGAAGTTATAAGCAAACAAAGAGAAACAATAAAACGTTCGAGAACAAGGTCCAAAATGCCTTTTTTGTACCTTCATGACGTGTACATTACACAATTTCCTCTGACGGTTTTGACGAAAGTCACTCTGATCCTGGAAAAATTCACCGCAAATAAAGCAATAATTTGAGAAAACGAACTTAAGTGTTGCAGTTATATATGTGTACCTAATAGTTTGATGTTACTCGAGGCGAGTCTGAGGCCGGCTGAATGCATGATCAGCGGAATGCGTGGCGATAACATGCATCGGAGTCGGCTCACATGAGCACTTTAAAACGTTACTTTTAATAGAGTGACAATAATTTTATGTAAATTAGAGATAATATTAAGAAAATTTTGAAAAAATTGGGGGGGGGTGGTTTGTACACATTTGTAAGTGTGAATGATAACGAATGCATTTTGTGTATGTGTGCGTGATGTATGACGCGACACCCCAGTTACTGCGCACTGGTGGTCTGAGTGGACGTGTAAGTTATTGGGGTAATTAAATTTCACACACGAGTTTTATTGACCATCAGTGCCGGTAGCCCCGGTACAGAACTCTCACGCCTTTAGGCAGGTTCACAACTCAATGAGAATCTATTTTTATTCGGTGCGCATGGACACCGACAATGTCAAGGATCTTGAAATAGTTCGGATGGTACTCACTGTACAAAGTAGGTCCTAACTTAGCAGCTAGTCCCGAGCTATGTGGGCTGGGACAACGCAACTAAGAACTTTGCTCCTATCTTCCTTTCATTTTCACTGGTGGCAGCCGTAACACTATTCTATAATTATTTACTACATTACACCACGGAGACGGATAGAGTCTGCCCAACATCTTGAAGTGTTGGAAATTTCTGTTAGCAGCAGAATCTCTTAAAATTTAAGTATGTGGCTTACCTCAACGTACTGCAACACACACATTACACTAGTCAGTTCAGTCAGACACTAAGCGAAGATTTGATGAATTAATGGCACTACACATAAACTTTTTGCAATACGTGGTAACTCCATGAAGGCTGGGTATGGAAAGGTGTATTCTTGCAGTGTGGGCGGCGGAGAGGAGGGTGGGCTAGGGGAGCGCACCTTCAATGCAACTAGGGCGTATGATGTGGGGAATCCTCTTCCAACGATATATTGATCGCATAGATATCCAATACGAGTTAGTGTAGTGATACATTTCTAACCGTCTATTTCTACTGCACTCATTCAATGACAGTGACATTTGAGGCAGTCATTAGCGACAGTGGCATTTCTTATCACTATAAGAAATGCCACTGTCACTAATGACTTAGACCAACTTCACGCAATTGTAATATAGATAACAAAATAGTACAAATAGTATATTTAGAAACGTAAAGGTGATTGTAAACCTAGAAGTAAGATAAAGACGAGTCTGTTTTGAAATTAAGTATTACTTAGTTGTGTATAACTGTAATATATTATAACATTATGGACAACTAATGAATTCTATTTTATTCTATTCATTTTTCAAGTCCCTGGGCATTCCGACTCTACCGGTGCTCGTTATTATACAGTTGGCAATGCATGTCAGAAAATAGTATATTATACAACAAGTGAATAAAGGACGGATTTAAAGCGAGGGCCGTAGATGAGACACGAGCAAGTGAAGGATTCTAATGATTGAATCACGAGAATAATCGTTCAAATATCGACCAATCAAATCTCGAGAATTTAGTTGCACCAAAGAGTTTTGAATTTCGAATCTTAGCGCAAGGAGTTTGTGTAAGCATTGAAATCATTTTTGTGTTCCAAATTCAAACACCAAAATAGTGAATAAAAACAAAACAGTGAATAAAAGGCCTTTTTTATTCACTGTTTTGCGTGCTTCGATCAACAAATTGTTGATCGAAGTTTGCGTGAATAAAATAAGCTTTTCAGAGTAGGTATGGTATAAAATAATTATAGAAACCCTAGATAGACGGGAGGATACAAATAATTTAGATATGGCTCTCCGCAGTGATGGAAAGCTAGGCGTCAGTGTGGATGAGACTTGAGAAGTCTCGACGATCGACGCATGTTATGGGAAAGGAAGTGTACAACTGCTTGCCGGAGGATATAAGAAACGCTCTGTAAGTGATAACGTGTTCAAATTAAAACTGAAAAACTGGCTCATTCAAAGAACGTTCTATAGCATTAGTGAATTTTTTGGGAGTCAAAAGATAAATACTAAATAATTTTGGACACCATGTTATGCCTCGTTAATACTTTTTTGTACTAACGCCAAATTTAATTTTATAAGTATTTGACTATTGATTGAATTAATGGAATTATCTTATATATTTAACTAATTAAGTTTGTATATATAAGTTAAGTGCATATTTAAAATGTATCTTTAATTTTATAATAATAATCTATGACATTAACTTATCTGGTTATCTATGTATAATATATTAAATTTAAATTTATCTGGCATTTTATTTTATTCTGACATTTATACCATTATAAAAATGTATTATTTTTGGAAAATTTAGACATACTTATTTAAAATCTTTTAACTGACAAATATTTTTGTATGACGAGAAAATAGAATTACCAACTGTTAACGTCTAGTTCATAAGTTGAGCATTACCTACTATTGACTCAGGAACATAATTAATAGTCATACTAGTATGTGTGCCTGCACCTCTAAACTAAGCATAGCTTGTGTCTTAGAGGTGCATGCTCCCCAGTGGTAATGATACAAAGTAATTCCATATGAGGTGTTATAAACAATTTACAATTTAATCTTAAAATTACATATATCCTAATTAATTATTTAATAATTTTCTTTCAGTTTGGTGTGTATATGAGAGTGTATTTTGAGTTAATGGGTATTATGGATGGAAAGAATCAGAATGTGGTTGATATAATATAGTAATTGATATAATTTTATGAGTGAAGTTTAAAATGTATGTGTCAGTAGAAAGTGTTTGTGTTTAGAAGTTGTGTATAAATGTGTACATAGTATATGTGATAGTGTATAGTGTATGTGTATTTTAACTGATTGATTGACTTAATTATCTTGGAAAAGTTAATAGGTTCTCAGTTTCATCATAATTTAATTTTTTAAGATGTTCTGTGACAGTCTTTTTAAGGGAGTATGAATTTAATTTTGTTAGATTTTTTAATTTGGAAAGTTTGTTATATATGTGAATGCCTTGGAAACAAGGAAATTTATGAATAAAGCAAGTTTTAAATTTAGGATATTTAATTTCTTTGTTTTTGCGCCTAATAACATCATGTGAGATAGGTTTAACGTTTTTGTGCTGGTTTAGGACAGTTTTAAGTATAAAAATTTGTCTGACTGTTAAAACTTCAGCTTCTCTATACAGTAGCGCCGTTGGATATCTAAATGGCAGAAATTTACTAACTTTTAGAATGGCACGCTGTGCTTTTTCTAGAGGAGCTAGATGTGTTTTGGCCGCTCCACCCCATGCATCAATGCAGTAGGAGATTAATGACTGGCAAAGTGCATAGTAAGTCATTTTCAACACTGTGTTGTCAGCTACATGCCTGATATTCCTAAACACAGCTATTAATTTGCGCACTCTACTGGTTACCGAAGCTATATGTGGTTTGAAATTTAGTTGACTATCAATTAGGACTCCAAGGTATCTTAAAGAGTCAACCCTATCTAGTTTTTTACAAGAGCATATGTTTTTATCACATATATTCGAATCCAGGTAGCTGTGTGCAATAATATTGTAAGTTGAATTTGGTTGAGATTTCTTTAGTATAGAGAAAGTCATTACCTTAGTCTTATCTATATTGAGACTAAGTAGATTATGGGATAACCATGTCATGACAGTATTAAAACCTGTCTGTGCCAATTCGAACACTTTATCCCACTGCTTTGATTTAAAAACCAGGGCTGTGTCGTCGGCGAAAGTATATATATTACAGTTAGGTATATCTAAATTACATAATTCGTTTATATAGGCTAAAAATAATGTAGGGCCCAGCGCGCTACCTTGTGGGACACCATAAGTTATATTTATAGGATCACTTGTTATGTTTCCTAGTCTGACACACTGTTTCCTGTTTGTGAGATAGTCACTTAGGAGTTGTAGTTGTAAACCTCTGATACCCATGGCTTCTAGCTTTGAAATTAGTATTTTGGCACTTACTGTGTCAAATGCTTTTTTGATATCAAGAAAAATGGCAACACATTTTTCGCCATTATCCAGTCCTCTGGCAACACTTTCTGTGAGTTCTGCTACTGCATGTACCGTCGATTTATGCTTCCTGAAGCCATACTGGTTTTTTGAAAGAATATAGTTATCTTCTAGGTACCTAGTCAATCTTTTGTTGATGAGCCGCTCAAGTATTTTTGAGAAGACTGGTAACAGGGAAATTGGCCGGTAGTTACTAACTGCATCTTTGGGTCCTTGCTTATGGATAGGTACTATTACTGATGTTTTGAAAGCTATTGGGAATTTACCTGATCGGATAGCTAAGTTACATATGTGAGTTAGCAGCCCTGCGAATACACATTTATTTTCCTTTACAATTCGTGCTGAAATTTGGTCAATACCGGTACTACTACTATTTTTTAGGCAATTAATCAATGAAATAATCTCTGTTATATCAGTTTCAATCATAGCAAAAGAATGTACTGGCACACTAGGCAAGGCGACGATAGGTGACGGTATTTGATGCAATTTCGAGGTTATTTCACAGGCTAAATCCTTTCCTATATTCGCAAAATATTCATTAGCTGACTTAACTGCCTCTTGAGGTGAACCTTTAATCGAAAGAAGTGCATTAGATTTATTTTTTGGTGGTTTTAGGTCAGTAATTTGATTTATAACTTGCCACATGTCCCTAGCATTTTTTGCAGCTTGAAGTTGAGTGCGCTCATATTGCCTTTTTATTTTTCTAAGTAGCTGAGTTAAAAAGTTTCTATATCTTGTATATGCTATTTTGGATATTACATTATTAGGGTCTTTTTTTGATTTTAAGTGCAACCTGTCTCTGTTTCTCATACAGCGTATGAGACCTGGAGTTATCCATGGTCTTAGTGGAGTTTTACGTTTAGATAATTTTACTATTTTAGTGTTGGATTTTATGATATCTGAAATTAATTTAATGAACAAGTTAGCGACGTTATTGACGAATAAATGATTATCTTATCTTATCTTATCTTATCTTATCTTATCTTATCTTATCTTATCTTATGCTTAACTTACCTTTCAAATGTGACTTGTGTGATCTGCGTTATATTGACAGTAACAAACAATTGTGTAGAGAATACCTTTGCTATGGGGGAGTCCACTCTACATTATAAGCAGCGTGCAACCGCCTCCGGTCGTGGGGTGGACGTGCAATGTCCATGTAGAAAACCACGAGCACCCCTTACTGCCGGCATCTACTGTCCTACGCGTTACCTTGAGGTCTACTGCTAGAAATCCTGCTCACTCCCATCAAGTCCCATCACTTTGGTGGTTATAAACTCTAGCTCTACCCGTGAATCCCTCTTCATCAGCAGTACATTTAAAAATCGATGTAGCAGCTTGAGGTACAAAATCCTTGGTTAAGCACCAAACATATATCTACTCCATTGGTTTGGTTTAGGTCTACTTTAGAAATCCAACGGCACAAGTGACTTTCTTGAAAAATAGCAGAACTTCAAACTTACCATACATTTCGGTGGAGAACAGAAAACAATATCGTTAAGCAGTGCAATTAAAAAAATATCTTTAACTTATTACAATACGTCCTACCCCTATACCAGCTTGTGAGGAAAGGACAGATGAAGCAGCTAAACCCGGGCCGCGTGAAGGGCGGAGACGGGGAACAGCGCACCTACAGTGCAACTAGGGCTGACTCCCCTCCCACTGTTGTATCGACCTAGATATATTCACACTTACCATCACTTTCTAACTGACAGTGGCATTTATGACAGCGACAGTTCAAAATATCTATGAACGCTATGACATACTTACTTCGCAAAATATATAGATGGAATTCGCTTCCTTTGCAAGCAACCACAGTTCATACAGTTATTAAAGCTGTGTTTATTTCGCATACGCATAAAACACTATAAAGCATCTCTTTGCGATGTTATGAATTCGCTTCGCTCGCGTATAGCTTGTGCAAAATTCACTTTCACTTGGTGCAAAAGTAAGATGCGGCATTTTATCTTCTTGTTAATCAAAACGTGTAAAGAGTCACTGCGCATGTGCAGTGCAACAATTCGCGACTAACATGTTATATTAGTTAAGAAAGGAAACAAAATTAATTATAAGATATTCTGAATGTTGGTATTTAACTTACAGGACCTCCACAATTTTACTTGAACTCTCGAGGAACTATTCTGAACCCTAGTGGTAGATAAGTACCATACCTTCTGAATGACAAAGCATTTGTTGCTGTAACATCAGTTTGGCACATGTGCAATACGAATTTGTTAGTGCATCCGCTATGTTGCATTCACATCCGTCAACCTTGTCTCGGACTGCGATGAAAAAACCAAAGCAGACTTGAAAGCCATGAGCTCGTCCAGTCTGATACAAGGAACCAGTTTAAAGTTTACTAGGACTTCTAAAGAAGGTACCTGTTTGCTGCTACCTTCCAGGGCAGAGCCACACTGCACATGCGCCAGAAACAAGTGACTCTGTAGCACGTTGGTAGGCTACGTCATCCTCGATTTGGATAGCGGCGATAAAATCAATTACCATAATGATGAGCTGATGAAGAACTAGTATAAAGTTCCTTTAGAAATGGTAAAAATTTACCTGCTTCTTAAATCTTATCAACCGCGACATTTCTTGGAAATATAGGACAATTGGAAAAAAAGATTTTAAAAATATTCTTAATTCTTCTGGCTCATGGAGATAGGATAAAGCAGCCGGAGACACAGTCAAAATCCTAATATTATTACAAAACGATGTCGTCATCCGCCATCTTGAAAATCTGGATACACATACTTAAATCTCTCCGAAAACAGCAGGACCACCTAAAATAACTTAGCTCATCTAAGACTCACCAAAGATGTCTGCGGCGCGCACAAAATCGCTACTAAAGGTACATAACGCACATACGCTCCTCGTGAAGCCGCATGTCTCCCAACCGCTTGTTAAAGATCCCGTGGCCCGACAGTACCTATCTGCGACATTTGGTAGTCTGGGTGAACAAACCCTGCTCCGAGTCTAACCATTACGTCCGGGAAAAACTGGAAGAGTTCCCTACCCTTAACATCGTTAGCCCACCTGTCCTGCCAAAGCCCCACTATCTCCCTATCAATTATCTTCCGCCACTCCACTGCCGCCTCTCGCGCTAACCCCTCACACTCCAGTATCCGTCGCCCCGCTCGGATAACCTCCAGGTCAGCAGGTAAAACACCCGCCAGTACCGGTAGAGCTGCCGTGCTGCACGATCGATACGCCTTGGTCAGCAGGGTGAGAGAGGGTCTCTGGGTCCGAAGCAACACGCTCCAAACCACATGCAGAGAGACACGTTCCGTCCACACGGCCGCTGCATACGTGAGGGTCGCTACGTAAGTGCCCGTATAGAGAACTCGGAGTGCACTGTAGCGGATCCCCCACGTTGAGGCCGACACCCTGGAAACCTTCCCGAAACATCTGCTCGCCTTCTCCCAAATGTAGGCTGCGTGAGGCGCAAAAGAGAAGCTGTCATCGATAAGCACTCCAAGGATGACCGCCTGTTTGTTAAAGCCAATACTTCGACCGCCGCACCAGATCAGGGGGGGACGCTGAAAGGAGCCCTTCAGCATCATGCACACGGACTTGGCCGGGGCGAAATCGAGCCTATTCGCGGCCGCCCACCCCTCTGCCAGCCCCATCACATTGGCGGCTCGTCTTTCGAGCTC
The DNA here is from genome assembly GCA_964023185.1 of Macaria liturata. NCBI lineage: Eukaryota > Metazoa > Arthropoda > Insecta > Lepidoptera > Geometridae > Macaria > Macaria liturata. The sequence goes on from OZ026808.1 coordinate 1,045,360, forward strand.
CGCCCGTGATTCCCCCCGTACCAGTACCGTCACATCGTCGGCATAGGCGGTCATCTCTACTCCATTGAGACCATCTGGGAGGGCAAGCAGGTCGTTCATGAGAAGGTTCCACAGGGTGGGGCCCAAAATTGAACCTTGCGGGCAGCCCATCGTAGACACCTTTGATTCTACATGTCGGCCCGATATCATGGCTACGCGACGGCCACGGAAGTAGTCCGGCAACATCCGGTAGATGTTCGGCGAACAGTTCCGCTTCGCCTTCACCATGATCATGGGCCACCATGCGTTGTCAAAGGCGCCGCTGATGTCAAGGAGAATGGCCAGAACGTATCTTTCCGGCGCAGACCGCAATATCTCTCGCAGAGCACGCAGCGCCGACACTGTAGAGCGACCCGGAGTGAAACCGTGCCGGCGCGGACTGATGCTGGAGGTGAGACCCGGTGCGCACAGCAAGATCACGCGCCAGAACTTTACCTAGGAGCGGCAGCAGAGTGATAGGCCTGTAGGCCTTTGGGTATGTAAGTGGCTGACCATTCCCCTTCGGCAGGACAAGCAGGCGCCCGAGTTTCCACACGGGTGGGGATACTACTTCCTCGACGCATTTCCCGTATACGAACTCGAATTCGGCTTCTGCCGCTTCGAAAGCCTTCCGCACGATACGCGCCGTAATACCATCGGTCCCCGGAGCAGTGTTATTCAGCGACTTTATGATTGAACGGAGGGAACTAATCGGCAATGGGTCTGCGTCTCGCCCGGACGGCAAGAGCGCGGCCGCGATGCGGATCTGAGCGTGGTGCGGAGTATCCCGTGACAGACTGTCATCGGGACACAACGCCCGCATCAGTGTTCGCATGGCCCCGCCATAATGACCAGCTGTATTTCATAATTTATTTTGCTGAGAGATGGCGCTAGTTTCAAGTACCTAAGCTCAATAAAAAAATCAGTACATTTTACACAGCGCCATCTACCCCCCATACTAAGCAAACCCTTGTGTCATGTAGACTAGATAACGGATATAACAAAACGTAACATTGTGTACCTATTGATTGAGTTAGCGGTCATGAGCGTGATATAGAGGGCGTTTTTGTTTTACTGTTTCTTTGAGCTCTAAATCTCACTCTTTAGACCAGTTAATCGTTACGATCCCTGATTTAATAAGAACTCTTGTTTGCGTCCGAATTCAGTTCAAATATTATATATTATACACACTTGGACACTGTTTGTCTTTAGCCAGAGAGCATAGACACAAAGAGATCAAGAGATGAGTCCAACTCGGATGGGTAGGATTTAACAAGCTGAGCGATACTATTAAAGACCGTAAAATGCCCCAATGCTAGAAGACACGCCTCTACAACCACTGCGTTCTGCCCACAATGACGTATGGTACCGAAACATGGACGCACATTAAAGAAACCATCAATAGGATGAGAGTCGCACAAAGAGCAATGGAACGGTCTATGTAAGGCATTACGTTACGCGACAGCGTTCGATACTTACCACCGGTAATATTGAGATCCGAAAATGAACGAAGGTGGAAGACGTTGGATCTCGTGCTAAGAAACTCAAGTAGCGATGGGCTGGACACTTGGCTGTACTGACGGCAGATAGAGCAAAGCAATAAATGAGTAGTATCGGTGTCTCGGTAAGCGAAGTGTAGGAAGACCTGTGCAACGGTGGCTGGATGATATTAGAATGTTAGAAGAAAACATCTGGACAAGAACACCGCAAGACAGGGAGTATTGGCGTAAGAGGGAGGAGGCCTTTACCCTGCAGTGGGTTTCATTAGGCTGATGATGATGATTATATATATATATATATATATTTTTTTTTTTTTTCATGGCGTCCTTAAATTCTACCTTCACGCCCTCTTTTCTGTAATAAAATAACATACTTAGAAAACTTACCTCCCGTTTGTGTTGTTGATGTGGCCGTACTTTCTCAATGATACAGTATTTGTTTCTGAAAGGTTTCTCTGCACATGCGCAACCCGTCTTTGTTAGTGCATCCGCCATGTTGCATTCACATCCGTCAACCTTGTCTCGGACTGCAATGAAGAAACCAAAGCTGACTTGAAAATACTTACAACACACCATGAAATCGTCCAGTCTGATACAAGGAACCAGTGTAAAGTTTACTAGAACTTCTAAAGAAGGTACCTATTTGCTGCTACCATCCAGTGCAGAGCCACACTGCGCATGCGCCAGAAACAAGTGACTCTGTAGCACGTTGGTAGGCTACGTCATCCTCGATTTGAATAGCGGCGATAAAATTAATTACCATAATGATGAGCTGATGAAGAACTAGTATAAAGTTCCTTTAGAAATGGTAAAAATTTACCTGCTTCTTAAATTTTATCAACCGCGACATTTCTTGGAAATATAGGACAATTGGAAAAAAAGATTTTAAAAATATTCTTAATTCTTCTGGCTCATGGAGATAGGATAAAGCAGCCGGAGACACAGTCAAAAACCTAATATTATTACAAAACGATGTCGTCATCCGCCATCTTGAAAATCTGGATACACATACTTAAATCTCTCCGAAAACAGCAGGACCACCTAAAATAACTTAGCTCATCTAAGACTCACCATAGATGTCTGCGGCGCGCACAAAATCGCTACTAAAGGTACATAACTTATTTACTCTATGTAAATAAATTATATAATGTATTGTAGCTGGGAGCCGTACGTACGTCGTCCATGGCGGCAAGGACTAGTCTAGCAGCTAGACCCGGGCCGAGGGGACAATGCAACTGTGGAGTGGGGTCCCCCCTCACTGCGGTATTGATCGGTTGTGGAACCAATAGAAGCTGGTATATTATTTATATTTAGCTGTCTCTTTCTGTCGTGCTCGCCACGGTTACAGTATGACAATGACAAGCTCTAAAACATGGCATTACGTGCGCTTGCCTACTTTTTCAGCTGTTTTGTTATAATTACCAGCTGTATTTCATAACTTATGTTGCTGAGAGATGGCGCTAGTTTCAAGTAAGCTCAATAAGAAAATCGGTACATTTCACACAGCGCCATCTACCCCCCATATTAAGCAAACCCTTGTGTCATGGAGACTAGATAACGGATATAACAATACGTAACATTGTGTATTGGTTGAGTTATGTTCTACTGTTTTCTCATCGAGCTCTGAATCTCGCTCTTTAGAACAGTTAATCGTTACGTTCTCTGATTTAATAAGAACTCTAGCTTGTTTGTTTTCAAATTCAGTTCAAATATTATATATTACACACTTGGACACTGTGTTTTGCCAGAGAGCATAAACACAAGGAGATCAAGAGATAAATCCAACTCGGATTGGCGGCATTTAGCAAGCTAAGCGATATTCACAAAGAGCAATGGAACGGGCTATGTTCGTTACGCTACAGCGTTCGTAATGCTGAGATCCGAAAACGAACGAAGGTGGAAGACGTTGGATCTCGTGTTAAGAAACTCAAGTAGCGATGGGCTGGGCACTTGGCGAGACGTATTGACGGCAGACGGAGCAATGCAATAACTGAGTGGTATCCGCGTCTCGGTTAGCCAAGTGTAGGAAGACCTGACTGGCTGTTGGCTGGATGATATTAGAATGTTAAAAGGAAACATCTGGACAATAACACCGCAAGACAGGGAGTATTGGCGTGAGAGGGAGGAGGCCTATACCCTGCAGTGGGTCTCATTAGGCTGAAGATGATGATAATGGTTATATAGGTATTAATGTATTTTTTAATGGCGTCCCTAAATTCTACCTTCACGCCCGCTTTTCTGTAATAAAATAACATAGGTACTTAGAAAACTCACCTCCCGTTTGTGTTGTCGATGTGACGGTAGCCATGTTGCCATATATTTATAAATAATGCCCTACCTTCTCAATGATACAGTAATTGTTTCTGAAATGTTTCTTTGTACATGCGCAATCCGTCTTTGTTTGTGCATCCGCCATGTTGCATTCACATCCGTCATCGTTGTCTCAAAGAAACCAAAGCTGACTTGAAAATACTTACAATACTTACAATACATGAGCTCGTGCAGTCTGATACAAGGAACCAGTTTAAAGTTTACTAGAAGTTCTAAAGAAGGTACCTGTTTGCTGCTACCTTCCAGTGCAGAGTCACAATGCGCATGCGCCAGAAACAAGTGACATGTTGGTAGGCTACATCCTCGATTTGGATAGCGGCGATAAAATATATTAACCTTCTGGCTCATGGAGAAAGGAGATAGCAGCTGGAGACAGTCAAAATCCTAATATTATTACAAAACGATGTCGCCACGCCATCTTGAAAATCTGGATACACATAAATCTCTCCGAAAACAGCAGGACCACCTAAAATAACTTAGCTCATCTAAGACTCACCATAGATGTCTGCGGCGCGCACAAAATCGCTACTAAAGGTACATAACTTATTTACTCTATGTAAATAAATTATATAATGTATTATAGCTGGGAGCCGTACGTACGTCGTCCATGGCGGCAAGGACTAGTCTAGCAGCTAGACCCGGCCGAGGGAATAATACAACTTGGGGGAGTGGGGTCCCTCCTCACTGCGGTATTGATCGGTTGTGGAACCAATAGAAGCTGGTATATTATTTCTCTTTAGCTGTCTCTTTCTATCGTGCTCGCCACGCTTACAATATGACAGTGACAAGCTCTAACACCCGTATTTATAAACAAGTAAAAGTAATTACTTAAGTAACGATTTCTATTCTATAGTTAAGAAATTGATCGAAGTTAGAACTGTCAAAAGTTAGAATTCTCAGCCAAGTAATAGTCACCATTTCCTTTACTTAAGCACTACTTTGTGGTATATTTTGATACTCTGTCTGTGACTTTGTGGTTATTTTGGATAAAACATGGAAACTTTGGATAGCATTGAAGCGGTTTTTAAATAAACCAATATTAACCAATATTTTCACTTAAATTATATTTTATTTATTAACATAGAAAAAAACAGAACAACAAGATAACAGGGTTTCATATTAGTTATATTTTTCTAATTCTTTTAATTTTATTTGCAGTTCAATTTTAAACAACTTTTCTTTGTGTTCTCTCTCTAAAATTTTCATCTCGAGATCTTCCTTGTGCATTTTTGCGAATGTTTTCTTTGGTTTTAGATTCCCTTGCTTTTGCCTTCATGTTATACCAAAGCTTTATTAATTGTTTTGTAGATGCCTGAAACAATGAAACGTAGGTATATTAGATAAGTAACCACCTAATACTAAAACGGTATAAGTATAGAACAAGACCAGGCACACACATGGAGCTCTACTTATCTAACTCTATCTAATAATAAAAGTATACAAAACACATTATATTTACCTTTTCAGTAACAATAGAGGATTCATTAAATTTATACCTCCGCTATTTTCTCCCATGAATGCTTCTTTTTTAAAGCACTCGTAGCGTTTGTTTGTTTGCAGGTTAGGATAGAATCGTAGTTTTGAATAATATTTAAAAATAAATCCTTTTCCAAACTCGAGAACGGTTTTATCCTGTCTACTTCAGCCATAATTTGAAATTTAAGTGATAAATGGAAATAACATTCAAAAGTTTAACTCGCCGACAAAACGGTTTTGATTTCAGACAGAGGTTGTGGTATTATTTTAGAAATGAAAGTACCTAATAATCTTTCTAAGTAAAAAATCACTTCTTGGCATAAAATCTATATTATGTAAAAAGTAAACATTTAAATTTAGTAGGTAGGGTTATATCATGTCAAACGTTTTGTTTCTCCAAGCATTCTTTTTTTGTACCGACAAAATTAAATGACAATAATGTACTGTTTACAATTTAAACTACTTCATACAAAGCTATTGTTGTTATAAATATAAAATCAAGTAATATCAAAGATATTTTTGCAAGGTTTTGTAAAAGTAATCTAGACCTTACGTTTGCTTTTTTATGAAACGAAACGTAGTTACGCCAAGTATTACTTGGGCATTTGCTCAAGTAAGTAACGTGTGTTACTCAACTATAGATTAGGATTTTGTAATTAAGAATTCTAACCATAAGTAATGACTTCACTAAGAAATTACTTAGCAACAAGTAATTACTTCTTTATAAATACGGGTGTAAAACATAGCACTATGTGCGCTTGCCTACTTTTTCAGCGATTTTGATATATATTTAATGACCAGCTGTGTTTCTTAACTAATGTTGCTGAGAGATAGCGCTATTTCAAGTAAGCTCAATAAAAAAAAACGGTACATTTTACACAGCGCCATCTACCCCCCATACTAAGCAAACCCTTGTGTCATGTAGACTAGATAACGGATATAACAAAACGTAACATTGTGTACCTATTGATTGAGTTAGCGGCCATGAGCGTGATATAGAGGGCGTTTTAGTTTTACTGTTTCTTTGAGCTCTAAATCTCACTCTTTAGACCAGTTAATCGTTACTTTCCCTGATTTAATAAGAACTGTTGTTTGTTTCCAAATTCAGTTCATATATTATATATTACACACTTGGACACTCTTTATCTTATGCCAGAGAGCATAGACACAAGGATATCAAGATATGAATCCATATTGCATTCTCATCCGTCAACGTTGTCTCGGACCGCGATAAAGAAACCAAAGCTGACTTGAAAATACTTAGGTACAACACGCCATGAAATCGTCCAGTCTGATACAAGGAACCAGTGTAAAGTTTACTAGAACTTCTAAAGAAGGTACCTGTTTGCTGCTACCTTCCAGGGCAGAGCCACACTGCACATGCGCCAGAAACAAGTGACTCTGTAGCACGTTGGTAGGCTACGTCATCCTCGATTTGGATAGCGGCGAAAAATATATTACCATAATGATGAGCTGATGAAGAACTAGTATAAAGTTCCTTTACAAAAGGTGAAAATTTACCTGCTTCTTAAATCTTATCAACCGAGACCTTGCTGGGAAATATAGGACAGTTGGAAAAAAAAGATTTTAAAAATATTCTTAATCCTTCTGGCTCATAGAGAAAGGATATAGCAGCCGGAGACACAATTAAAATCCTAATATTATTACAAAACGATGTCGCCATCCGCCATCTTGAAAATCTGGATATACCTACACATAAATCTCTCCGAAAACAGCAGAACCTTCTAAAATAACTTAGCTCATCTAAGACTCACCATAGATGTCTGCGGCGCGCACAAAATCGCTACTTACGGTACATAACTTATTAACTTGATGTAAATAAATTATAAAACGTATTGTAGCTGGGAGCCAGCCGTACGTACGTCGTCCATGGCGGCGAGGACTAGTCTAGCAGCTAGACCCGGGCCGAGGGGACAATGCAACTTGGGGGGTGGGGTCCCCTCTCACTGCGGTATTGATCGGATAGTGCAACCAATTATGCCAGTGTTCGCTTTATTGTTGGCGTCAGGGCCGAACTCAGAGCAGGGGCAAGCTGGGCAATTGCATCAAAAGGGGGAGGGTTTCTCATAGACATAGACATTCATTCTCATATTTGTATTTTGTTTATATATTGAGGTAAGCAATTTTGGTAATGTTTATTATAAATTGACACAATTAGAATGGTTGATTTACCGTAACCGGTTGACGCTAAAATACCATAATTATGTGATTATGGCAACTGTTAAATATTGAATATGTGGCCCACTGCCCTCCACTGAATTATTGATAGCCCCGAGTAACTTGTATTCTCTTAGCGCCATCTGGCACTAAACTAGGGAACGCTAGTGTTTGCACTAAAGTACTATACTTACTCTGTTCACCGAGTCGAACTAATAGGGAAATCAAGCGTTGAACGTGATTGGTTGAAGATATTTCAGTGTGTTCAGTGTTGGGATATATGTTGACCTGGCTTGTTTATTGGACTGATTTGTGCTTACTTTTGGATTTGGCTAACCTACTGGACTGATTGTGTATAATTATTTTTTATTATATTAGTACCATAGGTAGCATACCTTCTCACTAATCTCTGCACACCTGGTGATATAGTGTATATTGTTATCTATTTTCCGAGATTTTGCACACTGACCTTTTACGAAGTAGGTAATCAGTCAATATACTTTGTATCCATTGATATTTTTTTTATTGTTTTTAAACAACGTTTAAACACCTGGGCGCAGTTGTTTAATCCTTTGTTTAGGAATAATATTTATTATACAAATAATTTTTGTGTTGTAGCTAAGCCGACGCAGGTAAAATCTATTGTTTATTTGTATCGATGTACCTATTTTTAATATCATTTTGTACACAAAATCATAAAATATTCAATATAATATTCTTATATTGCGTTCAATCTCTGATGTATATTAAAGTTATTATTATTTTTAAATGATAGATCAGCAAATATAAACGCAGCCTTACATTTTCATGAATTAGCCACACCCACTGACCAATCCTGACAATTTGAGTCAATGCTGCATCCTTATCAGTTTCATACGGTTGTGCAAGTGAGAGGGCGCTCCATTAGTTCGACTCGGTGAATAGAATATACAAATCAGTGAGTTTGTTATACACAATCAACAACAAACGCTCGCTAGATGGTGCTCCTGACCGCCATGAAATTTTTTTTAAATGTATAAAATAACATTTTATTTATAACTTAATACAATACGTAGGAAAAAAAAATTACTACTTCTTGATATTTTAAAACAGCTTTTTTATGTGGGATAAGTTTGAGTTTTCTATTAGCCTAGGGAGTAACACACTTATCATATTAGAAGGTATTAAAGAGAAGACTACTGGATCGTAATTCGTTCGACCGTAGGTACATTTTGAGCATGACATATTGAGCTGAGCTACAGCTAGCGCCATCTCTTGGCAGTAAAAGTTATAGAAATCAACTTGATACTAGTAAAACGATAATTTTACCCAGTATGCTTTCTAATTCTGATTTAACACGAACAAAATATCTACAAGCACAAGCAAAAACACTAATTACTTACGTCTATAGATACTTAACCTATTGAGAATAAAAATACTTTTGATTTTTGTATTTATTTATTTCTTAAAAAGTAAGTATCTTTCTTACCATCTGCTTGTAGCGCTGAACTTACAGCAGCCGTATCTTCTTTGAAGCTACCGGATAGATGGATACTATTCTATGCCGACAGCATATAATATATTTTATGTTGTCAAAACAAGAATAAACTCATCATACCTAGTCAGGTCATAAATTCTGTCACATGTTTAATATAAAATAATCGAAACAACTTTATTCTTTATGTAACCATTTATATACCAAAATGAACTTAACAAAACATAGATTCTTATGACAATAAAGTTTATTCAAAATGACCTCCGTGATTTTGAATACAGGCCTTCAATCTGCGCGGCCAGTCGTCTATCGCTGCACGAACGAGGTCCATGTCAATATCGGCGGCTGCCTTAATCAAGGATGTCTTGAGTGACTCCAAATTGGGATGAGGCTTTGAGCACGCCTTTTCCTCCAAGTGTTGCCATATCTTGTAATCTAACGGATTCAAATCTGGACTGGAGGAGGGCCAGTCTTCGTGCCGGATGAAGTCGATTTCACGCGCCGCCAGCCAGTCTTGTGTGCTCTTCGCTCTATGAGCTGGCGCCGAATCTTGTTGGAATACCCAGTGCTTGTTATTGAACATGATATGAGAAACAGGTTCCACAAGGTTCGTCAGGACTGTATTTTGATACACAACTGCATTCGTTTTTACACCTTTCTCACAAAAATGTACCTCTGTTAAGCCCCAATAAGAAACTCCCAACCATACCATGAGCGAGGATGGAAAATGACCTCGTTGGACACGCGGAATACGTTTGCTCGCTTCTTCACTACTGTGTGCGTACACCTTATCATTTTGTTTGTTGTAGCTCTCTTCTACGGTAAAAATTTTTTCATCCGAAAAAAGAATTTCCCGATGTTTTTTTCCGGCGTACCGCTTCAACAAAGCGCGGCATCTCTTCAGTCTCAGGTCCATTAGACGAGCATTCAAACGATGTCCTGTTTTTCTTCGATATGCCCGAAGTCCTAAGTCTTCATTTAACACCCTTTTCACCGTGGTTCTGCTTAACCCCATCTGAAGGGCCAACAGTTTCTGCTTACGTTTGGGATTTCTTTGAATTCGCGCCTTCACAGCTTTTATCACTGCTGGAGTCCTAACAGACCGAGGGCGACCACTTCTTGACCTGTCATCTACACTAGAGTCTTCATTGTATCGTTTGATGGTACGATAAACGAATCTTTTGGTTATATTCAAATTTTTCAGTATGTCAAAAATTTGAATTGGCGCGTAACCGCAACGATGCAATGCAATAACTGCAACACGGTCTTCTTTAAGCGTCCACTCCATATTTAAAAATGAGTAAAATTCTAAAATGTATACATTTTTATTTTCATGAACAATTCGAAATTCGAAATCAATCAACTTTTTTGTGGCCAGCATTCTAAAAGAAAAGTTTTTACTGTGTGACAATACTTATGACCTGACTAGGTATATCTTAATTTCACCCGCCCAACTTAACTTTTGGTGAGGCGACTGAGCCTAGATTTATTTTTATTTATTTATTTATATATGCTGTACACAATACAAAATTACATTTTAGAACTTACTCTAAAAAAATTTAATTTTGTGACTGTGTTGCTTTGTTGAAGTTTAGGGCATTGCACTTTTCTTACAATATCAACTTAATCACTATTTTACTTATACTATTTTAGTTACTTACATGACTAAATACTTTAACATTTTTTAAACATTATGTACATAGTTTTATGATAAATATAAATATGTATGAGATCTGTTATCTATGACATTATATTGCGATATTCTTACATACATTATAAATAATGTTGTTGCATACTTACAATATAATTATTCTCTATGAGATCAGTTACTTACATTATTAGGATCTTTAAATGGAATCATCTTGTAGGAATACATCTATTGAGTAATTTTTTTTTTATTAGGAGTTTTTATATTTTGTCTTTGAATGTTCTTTCTGAGGGTTCATTTCGGATTTCATGTGGGAGTTTATTGTGTATCATAATGGTCATATATTCTGGGCCTTTTCTGAATAATTCTAACCTAGGTACGGGTAGCAGTAATTTGTTTGGTCTTCGGGGGTTGCTATCGGAAGTAAAAAGATTTCTATGTTTTCGGGTGAATAGCGCGGCTTCTAAAATGTAAAAGGATGGAAGTGTGAGTATTATTTGCCGCTAGAGGCGCCATATTCTATCCATGTATTATAATGTATTTCATTATGACGCTTGCAAGGATTTTTTATATCATCCCTCTCTTTCGACGCTTGTCAAAATGAAATATATTTGCGTTTGTCAAAGATTTGCATGCACCCTCAAGCATCAATCAGACGGAGTTGACAAGTAATGAGCGAGTGGGACAACTATATCAAGAAAACCTAAGAGCGAAAGAGACAGGAATCGGATTTTGTCTTTGTCTAAATTTCACTTTTTGTTTCGTTGGTCATTACTCGGTAGCGCCCAACATGGTAGTTGCGTGAAAAATATTTTTGCTTTTATATGGCGAGTGCTAAGTGTGAAAAAACTTGATTTACATAGTGAATTATTGAAGAAAATTTCATAGAACATGGTGATTTGCTATGTAAAAGGCTGTAAAAGCCGTAGTGAACGGAAAGATGAAAATATATCCTTTCATACGTAAGTACGATACTTTTACGACAATGTGACTTGATTATGACTAATTTAGGAGCAATGAGAGCCCTGCTTTATTGAAACGCTATTTATATGGATTATAAATAGTAAAATAAGACTAAAAACATGAATTGTTTTTATGAGATTACTCGGCTAAATTTAAAGTATAGTAAACTGTTTTACTCGCAAAGCGTTTGTCAAACATAGTTGTCATTTTGCAGTATTTTGAATTTGATCGGGTTAAACGGTTTTTGATGATACCAGTTTCGTTTTGGCAATTTACCCAAGAAATTAAGGCAAAATATTTTTTTATAAAGATGATTTGAGTCGAAATAGGCATAGCAAAATATAGGCATATCACTCTGCAAAGAAGCACTACAATAATGACAAAAAAAATCATTTAGAATTTTTAATTATATACCACATATATATTTATTTTCATTTATATAGATTTCCGATGGATTTCCGATTTTTCAACACGTCCTGAGGATGCCACGTGGAGAGGCGAAACCCGTGTCGACGAGAATATCTTGCCGAAGGAGAACTACAAAACTTGAAGACACAAGGTACGGTGTTGGTAAGATCTTAAGAGCCACGGAGGCCACTTTGGTTAGGAGGAGAGGTGTGGCGGTAGTATATGGAGGAACACACCAAAAAACCATCAAGTTTGTTGTTTGAAGTCGGTTATGGAGCAGTCGCAGCGGAAAATCACTATATACATATTTTTTCCAGAGTTCCATAAATAAAGTACTCTGAATTGAAATGAAAAACAACGTAATCTGAATTTAAATAACAAAAAAAATTGTTAAGAAAAATACAAAAATAAAAGTTAAAAATGAAGTACATGAATTTAGATATACCAAAGGAAAATTTCTGTTATTTGTAATATTCATGTACAGTTTTAGTTAAGACGTTTTGTAAATTTGTAGATATGTTTAAGTAGTTTTTTTTTTAATATTCTTACTTTAAACCAGAAAAAATATTAACAAATTATTTAAGTAGTTGGTTATTACTTTATTCTTTGTTTTTTCAATGTAAATAGTTTTCCTTGAAATAAATATACATATAGTTATTTTGTTTACAAATCCTACTTAGTATAATTTATTCCTGCTTAAAATTTTATCGACATACTGTGTGTGTCATTTTTATATGAGTCCCTTTTTCAGGTGATAATAATGATTACGTACAACTTTTATACGTGTGTGTATGTGTGTAAGTATGAACAAAAGTAGGGGATTTTTTATGACTCTGGCAGCCCTGAGATTCTACGTCATTTGTCGTCGTCCCTTTCGGGTATACGCGCTTTTTCTGGTCCACAGGATTGATCGTCAAAGGCATGCACCTATCGAACACCCTACAATAATGAACTGCGCATGTGTAGAGCAACAAGCAGCCATTATCCAGACAATGGAAATTTCCATATTTTTTGAAAATTTGAATTTTCTAATTTATGTTTATTAATAAAGCGGCAAAAGAAACACAATGATAAAAAATATTATGCAACAAATTATTATTCTTATCTACCCAAATTTACCTGCAATTCAAAGAGATCTCCGCATCACGACAGCCGAATCACCTAAATAATAGGATCTAAAACTTACCATTGACTTCTTCAGCGCCCACTATCACTGGTTATTAATTTTAGATAATGAGGATGAAAATTTTAATGTGAAGTAGAAATATATAACACGTGTTAACATCCCGGCTCCTCCCGACTGAAAGGCTGTGTCTAGCTGCTAGATCCGGGACCTGCGGAGGTACAGGGGCAAGGGGGATGCCAGGGCTCTCATTCCATTGCTTTAGTTGTATCGATCAGCTTTCGAACCAATGAGAGAAAACTAGAATCTACCTAAGTACGTACCTACTCCACAAATGTATAAACTCCCAGCCTTAGAGTTAGCTAGCCTAGCTTATTATTTCTCTTAAAATAATCCAACAAAATGTTCTCAATAATATATGTCTATCTTTTAAGGTTAACTCACTAGAACCGTTTTTATCTAAGTATAGGTACTAATATTAAAAAGCTGAAGAGTTTGTTTGTTTGAACGCTTTAATCTCAGGAACGACTGGTGCGAATTGAAAAATTATTTTTGTGTTTAATAGACCATTTATCGAAAAAGGTTTTAAGCTACAAAACATCACGCTGCAACTAATAGGAGCGAAGAAATAATGGAAAATGTGGAAAGAACGGGGAAAATTATTCATCTTTGAGGGCTTCCGTTGCGTGCGTTGCGAAAACGGTTCAAGATATCGCATAAATATGTATGAAAGAATTATTTCTCTTAAAATAATCTAACAAAATGTCCTCAACAATATATGTCTATCTTTTAAGGTTTTTATGGTAATAACAATTCCACGCGGACGAAGTCGCGGGCACCAGCACCAGCTAGTTTTCTAATAATCTTTAAAGTACATAAATAAGTACCTAACTACTTATATACCTAGGTACAGTTATAGACTGTGCCCAGGGGTAGGTTAAAAACACAGAATGAATCTCCATAACTAGACTTTTTTTCAGAATCTGTAATTCACAATTAAATAGGTAGGTAGATAACCAACAATTAGATTGCAATTAAATTGATATGGTAAATGGAATGGATGATGTGATCTTGGTGGGGAATTTTTTATACAAAAAATATCCTACCATAGCGGTGCTGTTTCTGTACTTGGATGGAAAGAGATATAAGGGGTATGATGACAAAGAAAAATATAAGGCCAGGGTTTATGTCGGCGATCTTTTGGCAAAACAGACTTAGCAAAGAAACTCACCTACGTGGCTCGCGCAGCGTGAAGACGAGATGGATCCTGGTTGGAGCTCGGACAGCAGGTCCTAGGTGTGGCTGACAGGAGCGCGCGTGAGGCTGGTCTCCGTTGTCAAAGAGGTGCTTGTCTGGTCTGGACACTGATGCCGAGACGACGGACTCTGGCGCGATCGCGTGGTATGGGTTTGATATTTTGAAGGAAGTTTGACACGGCCCACGGTGTGTGTCCGCGCGGTGCGGTGCGGTTGAGGGAACTGGTCAAGGCTGGTTGACCAAGTTTGGAGGACGTGCGGGTGCGAGACAGATATATGCTATCTCGCTTACGCTTGAGCACACGAGTTCATTTCTTTGCATGCATCAATTTCACCAAAAAAAAGTAACACTTGGCTTCTTCGAGAACTTTCCCTTTGCCTGGTCACATCACCTGGAAATAAATGCATACTTAGATGCTGTACCTATCAATTTTGGTTTAATTGTAAACCAAGGGATATCTTCTATGTTATTTTTATATCGCAGCATTTGTAGGTAACTATAGTACCTACCTAAGCTTAAATAATAGACATTTCCAAAGATGATTATTTAAATAACTGTAAATTAGTCATACTTAATTGTATGCCCAAGTAGGACTTTATAAACATTAAAGGTTAGACTTATTAACTCCTAATGTACCTACCTACTTATAATTTTTTATTTGCTATGAATACTGAATGCTAAGTATGGACAAGCTAGGTAAGTACATATTGAACTTAGGTATCTATTAAGCCTAGTAATAGGTAATTAATTCTGAGCTTAAGCTATTAACTTATCATAGGGCTTTGTGATTTCTTAGTAGGTAGGTAGTGCCTACCTATACCTATGAGGTCAAATGTCTGATTAAAAGTTCACATCATTCCTACTTATCTGAGTTTTAAGACATTACAGAGGATATATAAATTCAAAAAAACATTCAGTTTATCAAGAAACTATTGTGAGAAGAGAGAAATGCGACGCCATACAATTTTTTTTTTAAATCGCTAGATGTTTTCTATATATATATATATATATATATTGACTGCTGTTAGCGTTGGTAGTGGCTCTGCCTTCTAATCCAGTAATTATGAATATTTAAATTTGTGTTGAGTCTGGTCGTTTCTATACGTATGTATAATAAGTATGTATTTACAAAAGAAAAGTATATATGTATATTATATCCGTTATCTAGTACCCATGATACAAGCGTAAGCTTAGTATGAGGCTAGATGGCGCTGTGTGATATGTCATGAAATATTTATTTATTTAAATACCCGGCAGACAGAAGCTGCCTTACAGCGTCTATCTGGGTCGTATAGCAGAATAATTCACAGGATTTTTTGCGTTGGTCACAGCCTTAGGCTATGGATTTAAGTTATGTTTGTTTTCCAATTTAATATGGTCTACAGCATGAGGGTTTTTAAAACTATACTATTACTAATAATTATCCGAACAGTATACCTCGTGAGTCTGATCTACCTTACATGTATGCAGAACCACCTTAAAGTGACACCTGACAATTTAACAGTAAGTAAAATATTACAGGATTTGGATGTTTATTTGTAAAAATGGTATTTAAGATATAAACTCATACACAAGAAAAAGTAGCTAAATCTAGCATTTCAAGCAGATACAGGCAACATACCTATTTTACTTTTTTTTTAAAACCATTTAACCAAAATTTCATGTCTTTAAAAAGAATGAACGTAGTAGATACGGTTTTTTGAATTTTTATATGGTATGGTATACGTATACGCATTACCATGAACAAAAATTCAGAAAAATCATTATTGCTATATAAAAAAATCCATATATTTGGTGTTGCCAGGTTTAAAATATGGTATCCCCACTTCCGGGACAGCCTCGGCCCAATTTTTTGTACTAGTTAGAAGTATGTAGTATGTTTAGTTTTTCTTCCCTTGTTTTTATTATTGTAAATAAAGTTGTTTTATATAAATAATCTTCTTCTTATCGAATGAGAGTGGCCAACTCTGATGTCGAGAGTTTAACAAGCCGCCCTAAGGGCCTCTGACATGGCTTATCGACTACCGTACTAGACAAACAGCCGGGACCTACAATTTGATCAATAATTTTGTATGTATTTAAGATCCGTATGTGCACAGCTCGTATAATCGAGCCAGCGATGGATAACGATGTAGTGCTCCGGTTCAGCGCCGGCCTCGTCACCGCCGTGCCGCTGGAGGCCGAGATACTGAGGGCGAAGGCCGGTGCCTCCATCCGGGTCAAGGTGGCCTACCCTGATAGAAGGACACATGCGCTCGTGCCCAATAAGGAGCATTTGAGACCTTTGGATCATGCATACGTCAGTAAGTAACTAAGCAATCTCTTTATGAAAATACACTTTAAAGTTTCATGTATTTTCTATAAAAACATGAATTAAAAAATCTTTAAGAATAGAAGAGTAGGCGTGACGATAATATTGCTCAGGCGAATGTTTCTTGCCAAAAAAAATTGCACAACATTGAACTAAAAATATAATGTACCTAAATATAAAAGTAAATTAA
This sequence comes from Macaria liturata, assembly GCA_964023185.1. Classification (NCBI taxonomy): domain Eukaryota; kingdom Metazoa; phylum Arthropoda; class Insecta; order Lepidoptera; family Geometridae; genus Macaria; species Macaria liturata. Next base: position 1,062,236 of record OZ026808.1, read on the forward strand.
AATCAAACGTATTTAACAAATAAGAGCCATGACTAGAAAGAGAACTATAAGTGCTATCGCAATTCGCTTTTGCGTTAGATCGTCCGATTATAGTTGGGAAGAAACGTTTATCTATACATATAATAAAGCTGAAGAGGGTAAGAAATCTGAACATAGAAGACATTAGAAAAACGATTGGATATACTTAGAATTGATAACAGAACTCGTTACTACAATTTCTAGATCTCATCACGGAAAAACGGCTGAACGGATCATCATGATTTTTGGTATGTAGGTAGTATGAGTTCTTAAAGTTGTCATAGGCTAATTTTTGTCTCAAAATAATGCGAGTAAAGCCGCAGGCGTCGACTAGTTATAAATAAAAAAAAAAATTCTATTGCAGCTTAAGACACCCAAAACCTGCGGTTGCTAACCAAGGTGCTAATCTCCCACGGAGTGTGGACGGAGCCCTGCGGCGTGGACATCTCCATCTGCCTGGCGGTGAAGGAGGGCGGGCGGCAGGGAGCCCCCCACGCTGGTGGAGCTCTGCAAGCCGGTGCGGGTCACGGTGGCACCTAAACCTATCAAGAGGGGGATCTAAACCTACCCAAAACTTAACTTCTTCTTCTTATCGAATGAGAGTGGCCAATTCTGGTGTCGAGAGTTCATCAAGCCGCCCTAGGGCCTCTGACATGGCTTATCGACTGCCATACTATGACAAACAGGCGGGACCTACAATTTAACATGTCATCCGACCCACGGAAGCGCGTGTTCACGAATTCCGTGTATTTTTTTGAGAAATGCAGATGTTCTGAAACGCATAGAAACTATGGACTGTTTCTCTTATTTAGAAAATATAAATTGTGTTCCTACAAAAAATAATATTTATATGTTTAGAATGTAAAATAAAACTGTATTTGGTTGTTTTACTAATTTATTGACAATAATATTTATATTAAACTGAGGTAGAGGGATTAGTAATAGTGGCAGTGCTTCAACATCAAACTAACAATAATACTGGTGACTGGACAAATTTGAAACAAGCAAAATCAGTTACCAACACAAAAACAAATCATCTAAATAATTTAACACTTTCAATGACAATAAAATTAAAAAGGAGTAAATTTTTTGCTATTTGAAGCACATGCGATTTGGAAACAAAATAAAACACTAAAATTAATTGTCAAGAGCACCCCGCGCTTCAGTTCTGGTGCGTTCTAATATGGAAACGAGAATCTAAAATTAACTAAACCATATTATTTTAGAGTTGTGCACTAAATACAAATCATTATAAACTATACCTATTCAGTTTTGCCGTCTTTGATTGGCGTTTCGTTTCCGAGCGGACGTTCCGAATTCGTTGAAACACCTGCTCAAGAAGTGAAAACAGCTGGTATGGTATTATAATCGTCATGCTTGAAGGCTATATTCAGAATGTAACTAATTACATTCTGAATATAGCCTTCAAGCATGTTGTATATCAGGATCCTGTATGTGTCACAGCTAGCACAATTTGTTCTTCACGATGTTTTTTATCTTCGTCCACGCATACGTGAGGTTATTATATAGTTTCTCATCGCAGCCCTGATCTTCAATGGTGGCGAAGCGGAACGTCCCGAAGTTCTTCTCTACGTCGATGTAGGTGACCGCCTGCATTAGTGGGCACAGGATTATCTTCGTGTGGTCTGTGAAGTTTATCTGTGGATGAGAAATATATTTGAGAACTTCTAAAATGGACAGACATCGTATTTAACTTTCATACTTTGCGTTTGGGTGCGGATGTCTAACGTCTACGTATAGGATAACGTAGTAAAACATGATCAAAAGTGTTTTAGAGCTGTTGTGCAAGTCAGCCTAAATTTACAATAAGTTTTTATTGTAAAATATGTCATAGATACTATATGTTTCGGTGAAAACTGTATTTAGTGATGTCTGAATTGAATTAAATTTAATAAGTAATAAAGCTAAGTTTAGGTGTATCATGTTTTGTTTGTTGACTAATACAACTAACACTTATACTAAGCATGTTAGTACACAAATTATAATCTTTGCACACCTATAATGGTAGAATACTTTGTATTACAGCATTACCTGTATGTACATTTTATTTATCTGTACTCGTGAGCAAATAAATGCCATTTTTTGATGATTGATGACTGACCTGCAGCGTGCCGTTAGTGAGGTACATGATGACGCCCACCGTGGACCGGAACCACTGGTGCAGGTGCGGCAAGCGAGCCAGCCCGTCGCTCTCGCGCACCGCCACAGAGGCACCTGAAATACATAAAGTGCATTATTAACAAGTTTACAATGAAATTCACCTTTTTTGATTCAACATTACATTGATTCTTAACCTAATAGTAATGAAAAGATAATACTTAGATAAGATATTGAATCAGGCGTTACTTTGCGGAAATCCATTGTAAATGAAACTCTGGAAAAATAATATAGATATAGTGTTTTTACGCTGCGACAAAACACTATATATTTTTCCAGTGTATCTATAGGATATATATATATATATATATATACAATAGTAAGAATAAATTATTTTGAAACAGAAAAGAATATACAGTCGTGGTCAACTAATTAGGGACACGCAAGATAGTGAACAACAATAACCGGTTATGTACATACAAATATAAAACCCTATTGATTTCTCAGTAACTATTATTTGCATAATTTGGTCCGATTATAATGCTTTAAATGGCTGTAAATAAAAGAATAAATAAATAGAAAAAAGTATTTAATATCAAAGGTTGAACATGTATTCAATTTTAAGGTATAATTCTGTAGCTGGACATTTTATTAAGGACAGTAAACTATAATGAAAAATAGAGTTAAACAAAACTAATAATCTGCAGTATTATAATATCTTTAACAGCTCCATTTTATTACGTGTAAAATCAGTACCCAGTAACAAACCTTTGTTAGTAATTACCGCTTGACACCGATGTGGCATAGACATTATCAGTTTCTGGCATGTTTCGACAGGAATGTTTGCCCATGCCTCACAAAAAGCTTCATTAAGTTCATCTAAAGTTGTGGTACGATAAGTGGCTACTTTTTTCTTGATTTCGTGCCAAAGGTGCTCGATTGGGTTAAGGTCCGGGCTATTTGCTGGCCAATCTAGCACCGATACTGACTGACTGGTAAGAAACAACTTGACTGAACGGGCGGTATGTTTCGGGTCGTTATCATGCTGAAACGTCCATATAATAGGGAGATGCTCCTCAGCATAGGGAAGCATCGTTTCCTCCAATATTGCCTTGTATTGATGTTGGTCTAATAACTTAGACCATGAACTTTCCTCACAGGTCCCACTCCACGTCCAGAAAATGAACCCCACATTTTAATGTTTCCACCGCCATGTTTCACCTGCTTTTTTGTGAATCTTGGATTCATTTCCGCTTTTACTGGACGCCGTATTGCCTTCCATCTGAAGAAATCAAATTAACCTTGGTCTCGTCAGAGAATAATACATGTTGCCATTGGGCGTAGGTCCAATGTCCATATTTACGTGCAAACGCCAAACGAGCATTTCTATGTTCTTTGTTCAACAACGGTACTTTGCGAGCCACTCTTCCGAACAACCCTGCTTCTACCAGACGTCGTCGAACGGTCCTCGCTGAGACACCAGCTCTTTCGTCAGTCCCAAACACTTCGTGTTTAATTAAAATAGAGCCTAGAAACGGATCTTTCTTAGCTAAGCTGGTTATCATTCTATCTTCTTGTGGAGTTGTTTTTCTCGATATTTTTGTTCTGGGCACATTTAAATCTGTGTTATTGCGTCTGATGACGTGTTGCACTGCATTGTATACCATAGTTTTTGAACAATTTAAATGTTCTGCTATCCTTCGGTATGGCCAACCATGCTCGACAACAAACTTCATGATAATTTTTCGTAGTGTTGGATCGCAACTTTTATTTTTACCCATTTTTCTTAAAAATATTTTTAAAAACTTAAAATAATTATCTGGATTGCCGCCAAAACTACCACGAAACAATAAGAAAAGAAGTAAAAAAGTATTGCGATTCAAATTTTGAAAATAGAACGCAATATCTCAGTGTCCCTAATTAAATGGCCAGCCAGCATTATTTGAACAAATAGCACTACGATAATCTATCAGCTATACTGTAAAGAGGTTTAATGTTTAAGAAGTTGTTATTGTTTGTATAATCGGGCACATAAATGACTAATTATACTTACATGTAAGAGATATGGAATATGGTTTAGACTCGTTGGAAAATAAAAAATAAATTCACAATTCGCTTTAACCAAAGAGTGTCCCAGTTGACCACGACTGTATATATATGTTATAACCGTTAGTACCCATAATACAAGTGTAAGCTTAGTATGGGGCTAGATGGCACTGTGTGATATGTCCTGTATTTATTTATTTAAAGAAAACTTAAAAACACAACAAAAATTTCATTATAGGTACATAGATATATGAGCAAGTATGAATAATAATAAACATTTCATTGACTCAGTTACGTTTCTATGCTATCATTGTATTCCTAGCGCTGCTCTACCGACCTGCTTCCATGAGACGCTCGGACATGTATCCCTTGAAATGGGTGAGGAGTTTCATCTTCTTTTCCAGCTCGTTGGGGTAGTCTGTCATAGTCAGGTACTGCTCCTGGCCCTGCCTGTTGATGTAGTGCACGTTCCTGGGGAACAAAAGTATTTGTGTCTCATTTATATTATGTCTATTTTAATCTTCTTCTTATCGAATGAGAGTGGCCAACTCTGGCGTCGAGAGTTCATCAAGCCGCCCTAAGGGCCTCTGACATGGCTTCACGACTGCCGTATTAGACAATAAATAATATTTTTAATTTAAATCTATATAATATAAAACTCAAAGGTGACTGACTGAATGACTGACTGATATAGTGATCTATCAACGCACAGCCCAAACCACTGGACGGATCGGGCTAAAATTTGGCATGCAGGTACATGTTACGATGTAGGCATCCGCTAAAAAAGGATTTTTGGAAAAGCCACGAGATGAAATATACAAGTTTTACATCTTAACGCGGTCGTTTCCTCCGCGAATTCGCAAGATGTGGAACGATCTACCCTTCAAGATCTTTCCACGGAGCTACAATATGGGGAGATTTAAAAAGGGTATTCTCAAACACCTCTCTAAGCTGGCAAAGCGCTGCAGCACCTCTGGAGTTGCAAGTGTCCAACGGTGACTGCTTACCATCAGGCAGATCGCCTGCCACTGTTTTTATTGTATATATAAAAATAAACTTACATTCCGTTAGCGAGCATGATGATTTTGGTGCTGTCGTTGAACATGACGCCGACGCTCTCGTCGCACAGCTGGTACCCGAAGCCGTACTTGTCGGAGTAGTCCATCCACTTGTCGACCCACACCAGCGTCTGCGCGCTCGGGTCCGTCATCTCCACCAGGCACTCCTCGCGACAGCGGATCTGGGGAAGTGGTGGAAATTATTATTACATATGTACCTATGTGATTCATATTTTTAATTGCTTTTTTTAATTTACTGATTCCCTCAGCTCCTTTCTATAACCGAATAAGCAGAAAGTCCGCAGATAGACAACGTTTTATGGTGCAAGTACCGAAGTATCGAACACAGCGCTTTGCCTCTACGTTTATTTTACGGACAGCAAAGCTTTGGAACACTTTACCGGAAGATGTGTTTCCTGCGAACTACAATCCAGGGGTTTTCAAATCTAAGAGTTAATAGGTATCTTTTAGGTAAGCGTGTTACACACTAGGCTGCAGCAGTGCTTAACATCAGGCAGGTTGTATAGTCAAACGAAAACCTATCCCACGTAAAAAAAATAACTCATACATTTGAATGTAATACTTAATTATAAATATAATATGATCGATAACTATGTACATATGGAGTTGGTTTTAGTCGCATTTCTCCCCTAGAATGAGTCATCCACTGTTTAAAGGCCCGCAAATATGTAGTACTTAGGTATACTTCAGGTGTGCCAAACATTACAAATGTAAAAATAATAAATCAACTTTTTTCCATTCTACATCTAGTTTGGAATATCTATAAACGCTGTAATATTGGTTTAATCGCGTGTGGCGTTCCTGGAGAACGGCCTTGAGGTAATGGATACACGCTGATGATGTATGAATTATATGAGTATTTAATAGTAGTTAAGTCTGTTTCTGTGTGGTATGTTTAAGATATCAAACTAGTAGTGACCTCTTTTTTGAGCAGCTTGGCGAGCTGGTCCCGCAGCGAGTAGAGGTGCTGGCGGAGCGCCGACACCTAATGTAACTTTCCACTCGTAAGTTTTCATTTTCAAGTTCATATGTGAATATTTCTGCATGTATTATAGTTATTTAATACTCTTCCACGCTAAATTGTACAGGATTATATTGGATTTATATGAATTTAGGTACGTATCTTTTTTCTAAATGTAGAGGTTATAATTTTCGAAGTATTATCCGCCTAAATTGCATGGGTTGATCGTACTTTGACATTTTGTGTCCATCTCGCTCTTACTCGATTTGGTGTAAGCGGGTTAGAACGAGTAGGTAAATGAAGAAGATACCAACTCAATTTGATACAACTAATCCGATTTTAGGGATACCACTTTTTTACCCTAAAATACACCTTATTTTAGGGTAAAAAAGTATTTAATATTTTATAATTAATGTAGTTAAGAAATAAGTTGATAATGCAATTACAATGTTGTGGTGACATTCTAACATAATATTTATATTTTTAATATAATTTCTGTTGTCTGTAAATTTCATGGCGCTTGAGATTCACATACTTGTATAATGTATGCTTTTAAATTTTCTCTCTAACATGCCTTAATTTTATTAATTTTTTTTAATGTAAATTGTGCTATATTTTGGTTAGTTTGCCCGTTTTTACCGTATTGTATAAAATTGTATTAATAAAAACATTGTGATACACCAATATTTGAGTAAATTTTAAGTTTGAATCGTAAAATTATTATTAAATCTGAAAATATTTATTTTGTCAATAAAAGATTTTTTTTGCATTTCGGGGAACATATTCCATATAGGGGGCAACCCTAAAATTTTAGGTATATATTTGCTGTCTTCTTCCAGTATACGGCATGCTGATCTCTATACATACTCTCTCTACGTAGTAAGTAGATATGCTTTGTTCCTGGGAATAATAATTCACCCGAAATCTAACTAGGTACCTACTTACTGATCTATAGCTAAATAATAAATAATAAATAAATATTTCGGGACATTGCACACAGCGCCAGCTATAATAACTAAATATAAATATAACTATAATACCCTTTTTACCTATTGTTACTTATTCCATATCTGTGACTTCTGTGAGTGTGTTCCATGTCACTGACTAAGAGAAAAGTGGCACCCAGTAACAAAACTATGAAGAAAAAGAAGATATTTCAATGTTTAATGTGTGACTATCAAAGCATTCGTTCATTTAATTTTGCACAACATATCCGGGTACACACAGGCGAAAAACCATATGTTTGTGATATGTGTAACTATGAAAGCTCTGATAAACGAAGTTTGAAGAGGCACATACTAACACACACAAGTGAAAAACCATTTAAATGTGATATCTGTGATTATGCAAGCGCTTTTCGAACATGTTTGATGAGCCACATGCGGACACATACAGGTGTAAAACCATTTAAATGTGATGTATGTGACTATGAATGTAAGCATAGTAGTATTTTACAGAGACACAAACTAACACACACTGGTGAAAGACCATTTAAATGTTATGTATGTGACTATGCATGTAAGTATAGTAGTAGTTTACAGAGACACAAACTAACACACACTGGTGAAAGACCATTTAAATGTGATGTATGTGACTATGAATGTAAGCATAGTAATAATTTACAGAGACACAAACTAACACACACCAGTGAAAGACCATTTAAATGTGATGTATGTGACTATGAATGTAAGCATAGTAATAATGTACAGAGACACAAACTAACACACACCAGTGAAAGACCATTCCAATGTGTCATGTGTAGCTATGCTGCCGGGGACAGTACTACATTAAAAAGACACATACGAATACACACAGGTGAAAGACCATTTAAATGTGATGTATGTGACTATGAATGTAAGCAAAGTGGTAGTTTACAGAGACACAAACTAACACACACAGGTGAAAGACCATTTAAATGTGATGTATGTGACTATGAATGTAAGCAAAGTGGTAGTTTACAGAGACACAATCTAACACACACAGGTGAAAAACCATTTAAATGTGATGTATGTGACTATGAATGTAAGCAAAGTGGTACTTTAAAGACCCACAAACTAAAACACACAGGTGAAAGGCCACTTAAATGTGATGTATGTGACTATGAATGTAAGCATAGTAGTAGTTTAAAGACCCACAAACTAACACACACAGGTGAAAGACCATTTAAATGTGATATATGTGACTATGCAAGTACTCGACATGAATATCTAAAACGACACAAACTAGCACACAAATGAAAAACCATTCAAATATAATATGTGTAAACACACTATGTAGGTACCTAATTAATGAATATATTAGTTCTCTCCACATCATTAAATTAATAAAAAACAATTATTATTTTTTTCTCTTTAGAAATAAGGCTCTTTTATCCCTAGTTTACGTGTATGTGTAGGTATATTGTGTTGTTAGCCATGTTGTCCTATAATTTGATTTGTGTTTTTATTATAACTTGCAATTGTGTGATTGTGTAACTTTTAAGTTAAATAAATAAATGACTTGCCTCTTCTCATGTCTTGTGTGAAATCATTATGTTCTGTACACAAATTTTTAACTTTGATATTGTACAAAATAAGTCTCATAAATCATTATGTTCTGTACACAAATTTTTAACTTTGATATTGTACAAAATAAGTCTCTAATAAATGTATTTATGCCTCATCAAGCGACAATAACCTGAGGTATAACATAAATGTATATACTTACCTGACATCTGTATCACATCATTTAAGTTTAAAGAAAAACAAAACAATTTTAAGTACATTATTATTACGAAGTAATATTATGTAATAGACAATAGTATTCAAGTATATAATTATTACGAAGAGTTATTATAATCTTAATAATGTCAAGTTTATTATTAAACTGATGTCATCTTTTTATCAACTTGTGAAAACTCAACCTAAAGCTTTGGTCTGGTGATCATGACGCACAACGCTGCGACTAAATAGACTACTTATATATATAGGTAAGTATAGGTAGGTATACATTTTTTGAATTTGAACATGATAATAATATTTTTATAATAAAAACTGATTATTGTATACTAAGCAGTTTGATTTATAAGTTCAACCAACGCCTTTCTTCCATGTAGTTATTACTAGGTATTTCACAAATTATGAGACAAGAGAAGTACCTATCCACTTTACTCTCCATACTGGGGATGATAGAACATGATCTGTGCCCAGTAAGCATAGCCTTCAGTGCCAGGTGTCTCAGTTTCGATTCCTGCACAACACAAATAATTGTCTATTTTCAATATGCAACTGTTTCATACCAAATTCATTTCTTATTCAGCTACATAGACTTATGTATATATTTTCACCAACAGGTATAACCTTTGATAAAATTCTAGCTTAACTTAATGGAAAACAGGTTTTAAAAAATAATTAAGAACACGCCATATAATAAAAAGGTTTATTAATAAAAACGGATACAGATAAGGAATGTAAACATAACAGTTATAAGGGAAGTGTCGTCCTGTCTCAGTGAGGCGGCCGGGCGGCCATGTCGAGTTGTTTCACGCGCAGGCGCGCCTACACTAGGTAGTCCTGTGGAAATAACAAAACATATTTTAGGTGTTTGCTATAGTTATCTATATTGTATTTGTTAACCATCTAAAGCACTTGGAAGAACCCGTCTTTTGCAACACAGTTCCAACTAAATCAAAAGACAGAATCATATAAATTATAAATACCGTAAAGTTGCTCAAATAAAAATTTGCTTTACTTTATATTATAATGTTTAAATAAATATTTAATAACTAGCTGGTGCCCGTGACTTCGTCCGCGTGGAATAGTTATTACCATAAAAACGGTTCTATAGTGACCTTAAAAGATAGACATATATTGATTTATAGAAAACCTTAAAAGATAGACATATATTGTTGAGGACATTTTGTTAGATTATTTTAAGAGAAATAATTCTTCCATACTAGTTTTGTGATATCTTGAACCGTTTTCGCAGCGCACGCAACGGAAGCCCTCAAAGATGAATAATTTTCCCCGTTTTTTCCACATTTTCCATTATTTCTTCGCTCCTATTAGTTGCAGCGTGATGTTATATAGCCTAAAGCCTTCCTCGATAAATGGTCAATTAAACACAAACATATTTTTTCAATTTGCACCAGTAGTTCCTGAGATTAGCGCGTTCAAACAAACTCTTCAGCTATATAATATTAGTATAGATAAACAATATACGTTTGTACATTTAACCTAAATTGAATACATCTACATTGTGGCCAAGAACGCTGGCTGCATTCCCACGCTGGATTGCTATAGAAATCCTTGATACAAGGAACCAGCCAGCGTTCTGCGTCGGGGTTAGGGGTATGTCAAGCTAATGAGACGGTAGGTTCTAAGGTTCTACAAACCTGCAGTCCGATGATCTGGGCCGCCATGAGCGCGGCGCTGTCCGGGTAGATCACCGTGGCACACCCCAGCCCGGACGGGACGGACAGGGAGGACCAGATGTCCTTCGAATAAAGAACATATTATATTTTATTATAGCCATGCCAGATTGGTTGCTTGAAAGAGATAGCTCTTAGCGATAAGGCCCCCAATTAAGACACTAAGTTTAAGTTATATCATACCATTAGTACTGTTATCAGTGTAGCGTTTTAATAAACTATCAATTAAGTATCAATCTAAATACAAACTTTAAAAAAAGTGTTCGAATTGTGTCACATTAATTATGGTGATTTGTTCCTTCGTTGCAGCATAAATGACTACAAATTTTGCTTCATTATTCATATTAAAAAATCTTGTGTAATAAAATGCTAGCCTCAAAGACGAAATGAGGCCCTTAGAAGGGATCTATTAATAACAACTTATAACAGTTACAATGTAGGACAATGTAGCAGCATTTTGGCCTTTCCATTGTCTGGAGATGCCAAAATGTTGTTACAACTAATACATAAATATAAATTTATCTTTAAGTAGGTAGTACGACTTGACAGCACGTAGTATTTGACTGTCCTCTAACCAAGTATGACGGACAAATGGAGGATTTTAAAACCTTAACTGCAGATGCGATTGCGTATTTAAAAGCAATAAATTTATGAAGTACCTAGAGATTTAAAAAAAATGCCAGTACGATAAATAAATTTAAGTACTAGCTTAACCATACGGGAACACTCAACTGGGCTCAACTTTCCAAAGTATCCAATCACGGGGGGGGGGTTGAGGGGGGAGGGTTTAAGCCCCCCCCCTAAAAGGGGGGGGGGGCACGCAGATCAATAGTTTTCGAGATATGACCATTTTTGTATTTTGAGGTTAAGTACTACGATTTCACTATAGGGGTACTTAACTTTACATTACCGATCATCGATTTTGAACCAAATTTTTTTGTTGTAGGTAGCCTATAATAGTGTTAGCCTCCACCTAAAGTTTTAAGTTGCGGAAACAAATACTTTTTATGTAGGTAATAATTTTTTGTTGTAGTGCAAGTGATGGACTCGAAGTTACTTGTCTGTGACAGAAGGTAGATTATGTTCGTTAGGTTGCTTTCTACCACGCACATGCGACGACGAGCGAAGCTAGGAGGAGCCAAGTCCTGTTGTAGTGCAAGTGTTGGACTCGAAGTTACTTGTCTGTGACAGAAGGTAGATTAGGTTCGTTAGGTTGCTTTCTACCACGCACATGCGACGACGAGCGAAGCGAGGAGGAGCCAAGTCCTGTTGTAGTGCAAGTGTTGGACTCGAAGTTACTTGTCTGTGACAGAAGGTAGATTAGGTTCGTTAGGTTGCTTTGTACCACGCACATGCGACGACGAGCGAAGCGAGGAGGAGCCAAGTCCTGTTGTAGTGCAAGTGTTGGACTCGAAGTCACTTGTCTGTGACAGAAGGTAGATTAGGTTCGTTAGGTTGCATTCTACTACGCACATGCGACGACGAGCGAAGCGAGGAGGAGCCAAGTCCTGTTGTAGTGCAAGTGTTGGACTCGAAGTCACTTGTCTGTGACAGAAGGTAGATTAGGTTCGTTAGGTTGCTTTCTAGTTTCTACCACGCACAGTCTGCTATTTTGCTTTTGCTTTTTAGTTAGGAGTTTAAAGTTTATGCCGTTGATATATTTTTATTAATATTAATTAGATATTTTTTTTATATGTTTTAGGTTAGGAACTTTAAAAAATCATGTCTCAAGAAGTGGTGGTTTCCGCTCGGAGGAAGGACAAGCCTTTTACCAATAGTAGTAATTTATTCGAACAATTATTTCAACATAGTATTGATCAGTGGAATATTGATAATCATAGAAATCTACTCTTAAAAGCCATAGCCGAGACATACTTAAAAACGAAAATTCATTATATGACTAAGCAACTTATACAACCACAAGATAAAGTACGTAATTTTTTAAATAAAACTGTATTGTTTAAGGGTCAGTAAATAAAAACCTACAAAAGTTATCTGAGTTATTTTATTTATTTCGAACTAGGTACACAATCCTTTTCCAGGTTTTCTCACCTAGTTCTAACTATGCCTAAAAGATCGATTTTGAAAACATGTTACAATTACGTCACTTTAATATGGTTTAGTTAGCGAAACTACTAGAATAATCGTTAACGTGACAGAACAGAATGTATGTTTCGGTTCGGTTTCGGTTTTTTATTTCGTACGTCGTAGGCACATCACTAAATTGAGGTATTAAAAAACGGCTACACTGTCATTTGAAGGTGATCTATATAGTAACTAGTTATCTCTTTCTTCCGCGTTGGTGCGCACATAAGTCGAAAGAGTGCAGACATACAGAACACGTTCAATTTATTACTATGACTCCAGGCTTGTCCTTCCTCCGAGTGGTTTCCGCAACTTCCCCTTCACAGGGGGGGTCCTCCCCCCTCCCCCTCCCCCTCTCCTTTCCCCCCCCCCAATCGATGATTGGACATGTAAAGCCGATGTTTTAGGTTGGTACGTAGTACTTAACCTCAAAATACAAAAATGGTCATATCTCGAAAACTATTGATATCCGTGCCCCCCCCCCTTTTAGGGGGGGGCTTAAACCCTCCCCCCCTCAACCCCCCCCGTGATTGGGTACTTTGGAAAGTTTAACCCTCAACTGTGCAATTTAAAACCACCGTACATGTCGATATTTCAATTAAAATTTCTCAGTTTGATGGCCTATCTTCCCACTTGACATTGGCAGAATTGCGAAGTTATATCTACGCAAAAGCCATAAAAAAAAACATACGGGAGTGGCATAGTCAATTATTGGTGCTAATTCGATAGCACACGCAATTAAACTAAATTACCACTAAATGGGTTTAGTCCCTGTCAAGCTGGCTTTGTTATTCGAACTAACAAACTATTTTTACGAATTAACTATTTTTAGATCGAGACGAATGAATTGTTTATGGTCATTCAATTTTCTGCATTGATCACTCCCGAGACGTTGCCCTAGCAACAATGGTTTTGCTATTTTTCATTTTGATTATTATAACCTATTGTATGCTAATTTATTTCAATGTTTTCTAGTTAATCTTTAATGATTATTTCTTTCTTTCGTTCTAATTAACATCTTTTATCTGTAAAATGGTAGTTAGTTTTTAATCGTATGATTAAAAATTAACTAACTGGGACTTATTTCATATAATAATGGTATGTAATTCAAGAAAAACAGGTTCTGGCTTTTTACACATTCTTTCAATGGATAAACTACTGCTGCCACGACGAATTCGATATATATTTCAGGACGAATTGCGATAACTATTGAAACTGCTTTAATTGAAAGCAGAAACTCATATACAAGCTTTACAAATACACGGAACTAAATTTTATTCATCACGTTTTAGGTCTTGTCTAATTTGACGCTTAGCGATCTAATTTCAGACAGAAATTTCGTTAAATTATGAACGCTGGCTGGTTCCTTGCGCAAAGGATTCGTTCTTGGCTCCATACCACATGTAGATGTTTTAAATTTAGCTTAAATGTACATACTCTTATTTAGTTTTATTAGTGTATATATGTGTATATAATATAATTCCAATTCCTATACCCATTCCCCAATCTACCACCATGAATCAAAACTTTCCGAAACGCGAGATAAAATAGCCGTAAACGTTTTAGGTTAATACACCATGACCATAAACAATTCAGTCGTCTCGATCTAAAAATAGTTTATTCGTAAAAATAGTTTGTTAGTTCGAATAACAAAACCAGTTTGACAGGGACTAAACTAAACCCATTTAGTGGTAATTTAGTCTATTCCGTTTTCCGCCGAATTAGCACCATTGTCTTGTTCACAAAAAAATTAAAAATGGCTAATTTGTTTGTGATGCGGTGAGTTTATTTTGTCCTCCCTTCAATTTTAATTTATAATTACTTATTTTTCTATAAACATCAGAAGGGTTACATACGTTAAGTGTTTGGTGTATATTTCTTATTCAACCGGGAGAGTTTTGCATCGTGAAATAAGTGAAGCGTCCTTTTATAACGACTGCACCGGGCGTGGTCTTTTTGGCTCCAACAAAAAGATTGTAAGTGAAAAATATCTTTCACATGGGCCGTATGGTGCTAATAACTCTGTATCTTGAGACTATTAAATAAATCAGATCAAGATGCATGTTACTAGTACTTAAAATTATCGCGTTTCTACTAGTTACAACTTGTACCAAGAAGTGTTGAAACGGAACAAATATTTTCGCATTCTCTGCACACTTATATTCACCTATGTTGTCACAAATTATAATGAAACCAATGTTTATTACAGGTGACTTTATTTTCATGGTCATTACAGCGTTATAGTCAGAAAAAGGGTTAAAAAAATCAAAAGTTTGCTACAAGCGGCGCCGCCATATTGGACAACCGCCATAACTTTTTTCGCCATGTTGACTTACCTATATGTTAATTTACTACATACCTACATACTTTTAAACATAATTTTGAAGTGTCTTATAGGTATACTTCTTGTTACCATTGTGAGAGTGGCCAAAGTCAAAGTAACTAAAGTTTCAAGAGCTTTCAATACACCCAAAGGTTCTGTAACTTGGCATAACAACATACACATACATTAGGCACTATGACAAACCTTATCAGAACTAGTTTGAATATGACCTGTCAATGTAGTGATGGTCAACTAACTCTTGTGCTGCAACCCATTCTGTATCATCTCCTGCCACTTGGTACTTCACCTGACCTGAAGTAACACCAGTTAACAGTATGTATTTTTAAATTGCCAGGTTAGCTGAAGATGGAAGGTCCTGAATTATTCAGTCAAGCACGCAACAGCACCTACTACCCTGAGCTATTTCGAACCTCATCGAGTGTTGGAGACTTCACACCATTCTATGTGGTGATTGCTCTTGGCTCCGTGATCCTCGGTCTCATCATCATTCTGAATATTATATGCTGCTGCTCAGTGTACTCTGATTACTGGCTGGATAAACACACAGGTGGGATATATTCTTATTTATCATACTAAGTAAAAAGTAACACACTGACTGACCATAGATAGATAGATAGATAGAAAATTCTTTATTGCAACACACGATAATAATTACAAAGAAAGAAGAAAAAAGAAAATACTTATACTAGTGCCACAAGTGGCGGCCTTATTGCTAAAAGCAATCTCTTCCAGGCAACCATTGGATGGAAAGGAATAAATAAGAGATAACAAAGGACGTAGTATACAATAAAGAGAAGAAAAGATTAGATTAAAAATACATACTACAAACCTACTTAAACTATACATATAAATCATACACCCTAATATAATAACAATGTACCAAAAATAAAATAAATTAATACATATTGTTAATATATATACCATACCATACCATAGTTAATAGTGATTTTATCCTAATACTAAAATTATATTGAACATCTCTTTATGACTCTTCATTCATTAACTGCTATTTATATAATTTTATGCTTTGGTTTAATTTGTTGTAAGTATGTACTTTAATTCTTTATCAGACCTTTGTCTAAAATTAATGACATTCTATCTCTTTATATCTAAGTGTAAATCTTGAGGAGATTTAGTCCAAGTTCCAACCTGTCCACTTTAACACCATCATCAACCCATCTCTCAGCCAAGTGACCCACTCGTCACCTGGGTCTTGGCATCCACTGCTATTCTATTTAAAGGATAATTATATCACATTATACTCATATTAAATATTAATTAAGTATTTATAGAATAGCAGTATTTTTCATCATTTATCTATACATATAATTAAGCTGCAGAGGGTTGAAATCAGACATTGAAGATAATAAAACAAAATAGTTTGGAGATACTAATTGAATTGATAGAAAAACATGTTCCAACCATTTCTAGAAATTTTATGTATTTATCTGAGAGCTTTGTCTGTTTATTTAAACTAAACCGGCTGAATGGATCATCATGATTTTTGGTATGTAGGTAGTATGAGGTCTTTAGTATCCTTAAATAATGCGAGTGAAGCCGCGGGCGTCCACTAGTTTACAATAGTATTTTTCTGATGTGCATAGAATAATAGAAATTTATTCACCTTATAACATCTCGTTACATTGGGCAAGTCAATTTACATTTTTCTTAATTATATGGTACATACCTACTTAAATTAAATTAGACTTACTTACTAAACTTATCTAACAATTTGGTCATACATATCATTTGGTCATACATGTCAGTCATATTATCACACCATGTCAAAATTGTTTGAAACACTAATAAAAACCACAATATTATAGAGTGAAATGAACACTGGATACAGATCACACTGTTAGTAAATAAAATTATTGACACAAATAATTTTATACAGGTAACCGCTGGATAGTGTCAATCTGGTCGGCGACACCTCACAAACAGCCACCGTTGGACCTTACGGAGCTGAAGTCCTCGGAGGAGCTTGAGACTGTCATTGACGTTCAACCGGAGCCACGCCAGGTGACAGCGTCTGCTTCTCAACAGCCGCTCACTTCACCAGTGTACCTGGAGCTCCATAAGAGAGAAAGTGACATATAAAAATCAGCTTTAAAAGCGTCTTGAGTAATTGCATGGAACATTAAGATATTTTTTCACAAGTTGATTTAATAAACATTGAAACAATGGCATTCCTGTTAATGTACCCGGCTATTGCCATCCTTGGCTTGTTTGTACTGGTGGTCATCGTCTTGATTCTGAAGTTTGGCTCCAAATGGTGCAAGCTTCGCCACAACACCTTTGACGATCATGTCATATGGAGCGAGGAAGAAGAGGCATATGAGCAGAAAGTCTCCTATGCTTGATTGATTAAAATATGTGTAAGGGCGGTTCATGTTTATATATCACTCGCAACTTGATAACTTAGTAAACAGTGACAAAGATAAAACGTAACATTGTATTCAGTAACAAAAATTAAGTAACATAATTTGTATTGGCATAAACAAGTAGAACCTGGTTCATGTTACATCTATAAGTGGCGGCGAAAATCATTCCCTCCTTTTCACGCTAATAGATTAGATGTATTGTGCGAGAAGGATAGAATGAACTTCGCCGTTATTTATAGATATCAAGAACAGCTTATTAAAAAAAAAAAATTACATAAAAAAATATCATTCCAAAAGTTCTCAAATTCTCAGTTCCAAATTCTCCAAAATAATAAACAATTTTTTACCTATGTGGTTGGTTTTCAAAAAGGTTATTTTAGTTAAGTACCTGAAATTCGAGGTGAAATACTCTTGTTTTGTATGTTATTACAGTTACTACACTCCAGTTACGACACTGTAATGAGGATCAGGACACCAATTTGTGTGAAAGTATAGTCAGTCTATTGCACCTATCTAATATGTAGTTTAACAATGTATTTAATATACTGTATAATATTTAACGTTATACATAACCAGGTGTCTAAAATATATATAACTTTGATTTAACTATAACAGCTATTATGGTGTGTGGGGACTGAAAAAATGCCGTCCAAGTTTTAAATATATTATTTAAGTTTAAGCCCATTATGATGTAACTGATAAGACTTGTAATAGCATAATTAGTATACATATAAGCATTTCACAATACTTAATATAAATATATATTTTCTATGAAATAAAAATGTTATAAGTATATGTTAGATAGGTGCTTATCTTATGGTTGAAAATATGGTCTGCACCTTACCATCTAATATATTGTATACATATAACTTTTAATTAGAAGTATAGCAGCAGACACGGGGAATAAAACAATGCCGTCCAAGTTAGTAACCTCTTAGTTAAGTAAAAATGTAAGTACTGATTCAAGACTTGTACCTATTGTATTAGATAAGATTCCTTTTCTAAATAAATACCTTTATATTTCACAAACATGTGTTTTTTATGCATTGCGGTACCCAAAACTGAATATTCATAAGTTACAAAATACGTAGGTAGGTAAATATTACATAGTGATCCAAATCATATGCCTATCAATGTGTGCACACAGCATTTCAATGTATTAGTAAAATCTGGCTATTTGTAAAAAATAGGTAATTGAGTAAAGACTAGGTAGGAAGACTGGCCAACCTGGGCAGTTTTCAAACAGCTCCAGCGGTATCTGACACTGCCTAGGCACTTAGGAACTCATGTACGATGACGAAGAGCTGGGACCTACAATTAGATGTGTCATCCGAATTACAGATAAGCATCCCTAGCAAAGTGTACCTAGTGGCTAAGCGAGTGTAGCTCAGTGGTTCCAGTGTCTGCTTTTCATCCAGACGCACCCTGGTTCGAATCCAGCCCTACACCAATGACTTGTATTTTCAGGTTATGTGTGGATTTGCACTCCCTTAAGGGTGAAGGAAACCCCCTTTTTAAAAGGGTAATAGTACCTAATTCTTTGAGGAAAACATCGTGAGGAAACCGACATGTTTTGAGGACCACAATATCTGAGGACGTGTGACATCCGTGGAAGGACCTGGGCGCCCAAGACGATGTATCTGCCCAAGAGAACGAATTCATTCTGCGGAGGAATCACGACCATGAGTCAGGAGGAAATACGACTCAAGAGATCCCTAGATGAAAATGCCATTTAGGTCATCCATTCCTGTAGTACATTGGCAAGGTGTTGAAATATACGGGCTCGCCAGTTGTAATACTTTTTTAGTGTACCACGAAGGAAAAAAAATGAATAATCAATACTGACAAACTACATTAAGTAGGTATATATAGTTTGGAAAGTCAACTTCTACCAATGATACGATGATTAGAGCAGAAGATAATGATTAAAAATAACATTAATAGATATATATAGGTATTTTAAATAATAAAAATCACAAAACATTTTATAAATTTCTTTATTTAAAATGGGATAAAAATTGCAAATCGTGAAGACCCGGGATTGGATTACAAAATTAAATACCTATCATATATTGTTCAGGCATAGTTCTTAAAACTTAATTAGAGCCCGCGTAGCATAAATATGCGCACGGATAAAACCGGAACTAAAAGTTTAAGCAGAGACATGGCTTTGAAGGCATTGATCTCCATCAGTACAAGTAATGGAGGTCAGTGCTTTGAAGGTCAATGTGTGCTGCCACACTTAGACGAGCTTTAATGTATAGCTGAAACAGATTCCTTTGATAGAAGGACGCACAAAATAATATTGTAGTCGTGTTTCTATGCATATATGCAAGGAACAGTATGATTATTCTGCTGACGGTGTGCTCCAGCGTACATCTCAGTAAATGTATAGAAGCGGATCAATAAATCCGCGATTCTCTACCTCTTATGTGAAATAATATAACTGCCCGTAGGTATATGCATGAACATATTCTTTCTTGTTCATTAATTTTAAGTTACCTTTCAACTTTAGAAGTCGTGCAGCAGTAGCGTTTCTTCACTTAAAAGTCAGAAAATACCAAAACTCACAGTTTTTTTTCTGTCCTTAAACATTCTAACTACCTACAGTACATGGGTTGGTGGTCAGTTTCAGTATCGTGTACAACAACATTAGACATTTAAAGAACATCTACCATCTCTGCATCTAAGACGCGATATGGAGTACAAAATCCATCCCTGCGGCCTACGATACAACACAAACCGAAAAACATCACATCAATAAAAAATAAATAAAACTCATACAAAATAACATACAATATTAAGTATAAACATATGAAAGTATAGTGCTGTATCTATATAGTTTTTGTTATTATGCAAAAGTTACGTATCTCAGACTTGAAATCTATATTTACAATAGAGTTTTGATAGGTTATTAAAATATGACAATCGTCTAGCATTGTTCCGGTTGGATGCAACTTATCTAATATATATCTACCTAACATTGTATAACAGTGCAAAGGGAAACGTCACAGACTATCCTTGAAAGCCTAGAAATCTTACAAACTAACCACTCTCAATGTATAAACAAAACAATTGAAACTGCATCATTAGTAGGTACCTATTTTTGTATTAGATGTTCACTTTTGTTTATTTAGGCAGTATAAGTTTTATAGAAGGTATATTTTGTATATTTCATGTCTTATATAAAAATGCAGTTGTGAAAACTACACTTGTATTAAGTATTGAAATCAGTATTATTAGTAGTCAGTTTAATCTATGGGTACAACAAGTAAAACTTTAAGATTGTTTAAAATCACATATTCGTATGTGATGACATTGTCTAAAATTAAATTTTATCAAATAAAATATTTTGATTCGATAAATATTATGTATTTAGGACCAAAAGGAATACATATTTCATATTTGATTAAATAATTACAAATATATCAAAGTAAAGATGTCATTTAAAGTTTTAAGTATTTTGTTTACACCGTGAATGTATTTACACCAATAATAATTAATGACACATCATTAAAGGTTGACATGTAACTAACTAAACTGAAAATGTACATCAATGGCAAAACCTATACATAGATGTGTGTAGATATTAAATATTAAAAATATAACACGCTTCGAATGTTCGTCCATAGTTTAACTTACGGCTAAACAGTATACTTAATATATCAATACTACGCCCGGACACTTAACACAACTTATTATTAGTAGATACACTAAAAAGACACGCGAAAACGCTTAAAACAACCTGTTATACAGAACCAAGTTAAACCGAAAAAGGCACTAACAACAAAAGCTGCAATTTAGATTCTTATCACAGAAATAATTATAATAATGCAGAGGGATTTTTATTACATTACAAAAATATAAGATACGCGATTGATTGCTTGCTAAATTTCCGTTTCTTTTTTAAATATATTTATTATGCAAAATAACGAACTGAATTTACAAAATCTTAACAAAAAGTTTAACATGCGTAAGACTTGGTAACGAAAAAATATCACTACATGTTCAGAGTTGTACAGTGGCCTCCAAACCAGGCTATTGTTTGACAGCTTCTGGTCAACCATCATCAAACGAAGACTAGAAGCATACAAAAAGATAATCCAGAAAGGTATCTACAAAGATCGATTAGTCATGTTGTATAGAGAGTGAAGATTAAGAGTAAAGGATAGTATCAAAAGTAATTAGTGTACCAGACAAAAGCCCTAGGTTTCCATTGTTATAGGAATATCAGCTAAAATTCCATCCACTTTTTGTTTTTCAGTATGAATTGTTGAGGTTCTGTTAGCCAAATGAGTGCAATAATGAATTATCATTGAAAAAATATTATTTTGCTTATCGTTTTTTCTCTTTCCCACGTTTGGAGGCGACCATACGTACGTGATTAGTACAATAAATGCTCCTTCTGAATTTCACTCCATTACAATCTAAGAGGTAGGATAAAACGAGAAACGAGACGAGAGCCACGACTCGCTCACACTACACTGTTAACAGATTTCCACCTGATTTTCAAAGAAAATTCAATAATAGTGATTTATTATGCCCGCGTGTAATTTCCATACAAGACAAAAATTTAAAATTATTATACCTTAAATTACTCGCATCCAAACAAACTCTTCGTCTCCAGACAGTCGAGTAGTAGGTTACATGGTAGTATTGTAAAAAAATAGTGTTTCATTCAAAAATATTTTATATAAAAACTGCATAAAGCATATCATATGAAGTGATTTCTAGAGGCGAGCTCTTTGTAAGAAAAATTGAAGTATACATGTATCACTCTGCCTTGCTTAGGTTTGAGTCTTACAACAGTTTATATGGAATACGGTGGGGTACTTCATAATCTTTAAATAAAAAGCCAACTCAACGAGTGATTAGCTGATTTGGTTCTGTACTTGTAATCGCCTCTTTCCTTTCCAATCAGCCATCGTGTCAGTCTCATTCTCATTTAATTTCCTATCACCATGTAGAAAGGGCGAATAAATTTTGCCTCTTTATTCCAAACTTTTATGTAAAATGATCATGTTTTGTAAAATGGCTACTTCAATTTAACTAAAAAATTATTGCAACATTGCATACTTTTTTGGAATGTGAAAGTA
The DNA here is from genome assembly GCA_964023185.1 of Macaria liturata. Classification (NCBI taxonomy): domain Eukaryota; kingdom Metazoa; phylum Arthropoda; class Insecta; order Lepidoptera; family Geometridae; genus Macaria; species Macaria liturata. The sequence continues at coordinate 1,084,775 of OZ026808.1, forward strand.
TATTCCATCGGATAGAATACCTAAATTAATGAATTGCGGGACCTGTCACACAGTGCCATCTAGCCCCATACTATGCAAACGCGTATTAAACATACAAGTAAGTGAAATGAGTTAGTACAGTGTGGTGTGAGCGGTCTCTGGACTCACTGCCTCACTAGCAAGAACCCACGGGTACGAGATTTCCTATCTATGTACTGAACTGAAGCACTGACATTAAACAAGTATAAATAAATAATTGTAAAACATATAGATAAAAAACTGAATCTTAAACATTTTTGTCTAAAAATGTAATATTAGATTCAATTTGGAAGATGTATATTGTTTTGTAAAGTTCTCGGTATGAGACCGATTCAAGCGTTATTTTTCGGTTCACTTTGACACGGGGTGATTTATTGTTGCGGTGGTAAAAATATCTTCAAAAGTTAGCTGGGCTTTTCAAGGAAAATAAAAACATTTCTTAGGAATATCATTGAATCATCAGTTGCTAATACAAAAGGTAGGAAATCTTTCAGTGGTTCATACAGAGCCTACTACCTAGGATAAATTTACATTAAGTAACCTAACAATTATAAAATTGTATGTAAACGTATTGCATCGTTATTAAACTTTCCAGTAGGTACGTAGTACGATTTTGTTTCAATGATTTCATACAAAATATGGTTGTTTTTCTCACGCATTTATACATTATTCAGTTAATAGAAGAAAACTGACAAGATATGCAAAATGAAAACACTAATGCTTTGTTTATTCATAAGCAAAGGTAAAAAGTTACCAAAATAGTTTTAAATGCGTGAGCGAATCAACGACCGTACACATATTTGAACTTATTCCTTAGTTTAAAATACACACAAAAATTACAAAAGATATAAAGAGTTTTTTCGAGTAGTCAGCGACTCCTCTAGAGGTACCCAATTATTGCAAGGTTACAATTATTTGCTACGTCAATCAAATGTAAAATGAATCTGACGGAATAATTCGAAAGTTCTCGATTACGTTTACTCATACGCCGCATGTCACTGGCATGTGCTTCTTTGTTGAATATGTTGTTATTTATTTAAAGGATTTGTAAGAAAATCTCTGATTGTTGTTGATTTTTATTCTCGAGTTGGAAAATGATTCTCGGAAATGGACCAACAAATCAAAAATGCCCGAAATGTTGTCATATCAGATAGTGTCATTTCAGGCTTGTTTAATGGCAAGTCCGTTTTCAATCAATACATTTTCCCACGAACACATGTATATCAGAGAAATATGTACACATTTCTCTGATATATGTTCACATACGTATAGAAAATGTATAACTTACGAAGTATTCCAACAGCATCTTAACTTGTACAACATTTAATAAAAAGTACAACATTGATTACTTGTAAGTATTTTACAATCTTATTTTTCCGATGCCATCTTATCGAATTTTAAAGACAAATCAATACGACGAAGGACTGTGACATAAATGAGTGTTTTTTTAATATTTGAGTCCGCGTCTTAATTGGCTACAGAGTTGTTTATTTAGATCTTTATAAAATACATTTCAAGGACAGATTTATTGATTAGATTTATGTAGATATGTATTAAACTTCATTTTATAACATCTTGTAACATTTTATTTCGTGTACAAAATAATAAAAAATGTTTGATTCAAATGAATAAATATAGAAAATTATAAACGCCTAAAACCAATTAGGACCACCGCTCAAATATCACCAGACTAGGGCACAACGGTACATTGAAATCTCCAAACAAAGCAATTTCTACGCTATGTCATTGGATTTCAAATTTTCCATAACAGTGAGTAAAAACTGACTTGATGGGAGAATTAAACTGATTGTCGTTTTAAAAATTGGGGTTTTTTCTGTTGTTAGAATAGACTAGCTATCCAGGCAAAGGTAAAGTTGAAAAAACAAATTTAGCTTCAGTCACAAAGTAGATCTGTAAAACTGGGTTGATAAAAAAATCTGTATATATTAGATATTCTCTTTGTAGTTGCTTGCTTTTACCTGGAACAAATAGCAGCTGTCATATGAAATATCGGTTTCTCTCGCTCACACAATCGAATTAGTCTGAGCGAGAGGAAACGATGGTTCGTATGTCCTTTTATTGACTTAATACAGATGACTTTAAGCAACGACAATGCGAAAATGTTGACAAATACCAAAGGAAGTATTCCTTTTGTATTAAATATTTCGTAAATAGCCAATCCGTCAATCACAGGGCAACACGTATGCGCAGTTAAGCTGTGATTGGCTAGTCGTAATCGCGAATCACAGGGCGACACGTACGCAGCCGAACTATGATTGGCTCATTTAAAAGTACTGGTTTTATGTAGTTCGTGAGTATATCCCTACATTGGTTGTGAGGTCTATAGTTTGATGTAATCGCTGGTGCCGATGTTGGCGAGCGTCTTCTTGATGCGCAGCGCGGTTAGACGCGCCGACGGGTTCTGGTACCAACACTCTTTCATCACCTTGGAGATAGCTGATAGCACCTGCAAATCACAAAAGCACAATTATTAGAATTTGTTTGACAAAGTTTTGGTATTTCGTCCACCTCGCTCAAGGCTCTAAATTTACAACGTCTCAAATATGACAGAATATTTTTTTTATTTTGTTCCCGCTTTCCTGACGGTTTCTCATATACCTACAGGTTTCAAATCAGATTTATTATTACGATTATTGTATTATAAAATCATCCTCATCATTCGCAGCCAGTTTTTCCCCACTGCTGGGTATAGGCCTCTCTCTTGTCATGGCAACAGTCTCGGTCCTGTGCCAGTCTCGTCCAGGCTCGACCCGCGCCCCCATCTCGCTGGATGTGCGACGCTCCGTGTACCTGTTCTCGGCCACCACTCAGTCAGAGCTTTGACATTCGGGTCCCGCCCAGCTTCATTTGAGGTTCATGTCTACCAGTCCCACGTGTCGAACTTTTGTTCGGCGTCGTATTTTAGTGTTACGTACTCGATCTATGAATGAGCTTGATGCCAAGCAAATCCTCTCGGACCTCTCCATGGCTCTGTATGCGATACGGATCTTATTTTTATAAACTCCCATTCAAACACTGTGGAAATTGTTTTGATGTCAGTATATCATCCAGCTTTTTTCCCAGTTGTATGCGCCTGGCGATCTCCTTTCTTTGATGCTCTTTACCAATAGATAGAGTATGACTAAGATACACGTAATATCGTAGCGTTCTTCTGATAATAAATACGGTACTTCAATATATAGTTACCGGGTCGGAATGCCATCTGTTGGGCACGTTGGGCCTGCGCTTCTCGAGGCAGACGACGCGGCGCATGTCCTCGAGCGCCGGGTCCGGCGGCACGCAGTCGTAGTAGGGCTGCTGGTACTCGTCGGGCAGCGCCCCGCAGCGGCGCGCCATCTCCCACAGCACCAGCCCGAACGAGTACACGTCGGACCGCTTGTACGGGTCGAACTGCCGCGTGTCCATGCTCTCGTCCAGCACCTGCAAGCACGCGCGACCCTTCATTCATACACTACATCAACTATTCATAAATACTATAGCTTCTATCTATACATATAATAAAGCTAAAAAATAAAATAAGCCTTTATTACTGTTTATATACAATTGATTATTATCTTATTATTATTATTAGATAATAATAATAAAGCTACAGAGGGTCAAAAATCTGAACATAGAAGATATTAGAAAAAAAAGTGTTTGGATATACTTACTTTAAATCAATAAATAAAACACGTTCAGTTTTTATATTTTTTACTGCTTATCTGTATCATGTTTGTCTGTTTATTTAAACGCTCATCACGCAAAAAACGGCTGAACAGATTATAATGATTTTTGGTATGTAGGTAGTTACTTTTTATTCTGAAATAATGCGAGTGAAGCCACGGGCTTCCACTATTACTACATTATACTCACACTACAGCATATCACTAATATTTTAAAGGCAAATGTTTGTGCGCGTATGTGTGTCTGTAAGTCAAGCTCAAACGGCTGCACCGATTTGAATGAAACTTGGTAACCGACTTTTGATATTCAAAGTTCTAGACTAATAATATAATTAACATTTTGGAATTAGGCTCAAATTCTTGGTATTTTGAAATCATAGGCCCGAGATGTTAGCGAACAACTGAGTCTACGTAAGCTAATCTAGCTTAGCGTGGCTAATCTTTTACTAAATACATTAAGAGATGACTCTGTCCTCGTAACACAGTCTAGCGGCTACCGCGAGGTCAGAGGACTCTCACGATTCTGTAACCTAAAATTTCTGACATTAATATTGTATTTTGTAGTACATATAGGTCGCTCAGTACACGTTGTAGATGTATTATTGTATTAGCGTGTTTTATTATTTAAGTAGAAACATGCAAGTATAAAATTATGTGTATATGCAAAAGAGGCAGAAGTTTTGGCGCGGGGACACTGTACATCATAATACAGAGTAGAAAGATATCTAGTATGGTGTACAGAAAACCCTCAGCACAACACAAATTGCAGCAATACAAATGGATGGCACCTTGAATGGATATATAAAGGAATTTGAAATACCTCTGGCGCCATATAGCGCTTGGTCCCGACCCGGTTGGTGGAGGGCACGTCTACCGAGTCGTCCAGTCCCAGCACGTTGTGTCGCACGGCCAGCCCCAGGTCTCCGATCACACAAGTGAGGTTGCTCTTGACAAGAATGTTCTTGCTCTTCAAGTCGCGGTGGGCGATCGCTGGTTTGCCTGGAACATTTTAAATAAATATTTCAGGACATATGACACAGCACCATCCAGACCATACTAAGCTTACGCTTGTATCATGGGTAAATAGATAACGGATATAATACATACATACTTTTTTTCGTAAATACATACTTATTATACATAGAAACGACCAGACTTGACACAATTACAAATTTTAAAAATTAATAATTACTTGTGTCATGCGGGAATCGAACCCGCATCCCTAGATTAGAAGGCAAAGCCACTACCAACTAAGCTAACGGGGCAGTCTAAATTGATAGGAATCTTTATTGATACGGTACAGTTGCAACATATGCAATTTTGTCTGAGTCAACTTTGTTTTAAACACTGCATAATATAAATCAAAGTTGACTCCTGCTGTCTATTTCATTATTTATTGTCATTCTCTCTCATTATTTGAATTCTCGCAGCACTTTTTGCAGCTCGATGTATTGTTCTCATAATTATTTATATACGGCTAAAATAACTATAAGTTTAATTTTATTTTAATGTAATTTTAATTAGTAATTTTTTTGACGAGACATGACTGATGCCAACACCTATTATCATTGTAATAAGTTAGTTGTAATTCTGTATGTCAATAAAATATATCTATCTATCTATCTATTTTTGTTTGTTTTTTTTTTACGTGGGATAGGTTTACGTTTGACTACAGCCTGCCTGATGTTAAGCATTGCTGCAGCCTAGGATGTAACACGCTCATCTAGAAGATACCTATTAACTCCTAGATTTGAAGTCCCCTGTATTATTAGGCGTCTTATTGTTGTGATGTTTTATTTTTGACTGATTAATTAATTATTAATTTGGTATATTCTTAATTGACGCGCTTAATTGTTTCTATTTTGCTATATTTCTATGTTCTTGTTTAATTTACTTAATTATTTAAATTGTTATCATTGGTGTAATTCGTGTCTATATACAGTACTAATTTGAATAAATAATTTTGGATTTCAATTTAAACTTATATGTTTAAAACTACGCTACGATTTTTATGTAGTTCATACGACAAAGTTTCCACAATAGGTAGGTATAGCAATATGTTTACTGCAATGATCTCACTTTGTCTGAAAAGATGTCAATTTGTGGATACATCGATTAATATTTATGGGTTCAGTCAGTACAATATATGTAACTAAGTACAAATGAAATATTTTAGTAAAAGGGAGGAGTTATTTAATTTAATTTTTTTAATATGCAAAGAAAATTACTTTTAAAGTTGTGAAACTTCCTGCCTTACTCCTTTTTCCCCAAGCATTATAATCTAGCGACCTTCAAAGCAAGAGTGAGCCGGTGTTTTTGGAATGCACGCTTTATCCTAGGCTATAGATATTGCTTACAATAATTAGGAACTATGGTAAAATGCTAACCTTAATTTTAAAAATAAAGGCGCCATCTGTTGAGTAGAATTCGAACCATGTCGACAAACACCTTTCTAAGTGCTAACCAAACGAACTAGAACAACGACTAAAGAGTACAAAAGAAATTCACGAGATGACCTGAATAAATGGAATAGAAACTGTTTGCCTGAAATAGAAGAAATAATAAATACTGCAAATCATTTATGGAAATATAAAGACTTGAAAACAAGACATGAAACAAATGTAAAAAATAAAGATATCGACGAAAAGTTTGCACGTATGTATATGGAAAGTTAATTCAGAACGCTTCACAGCCGTAAAGTGGGCGTATTTGTTCATAGTTTAAGGTCCATCCAAATAAATGGCTCCGGTAAAGTTTGTCGGTATTTTTTTTCAACTTGTATCTATCTCTAAGTCTGCAGTAGTGGGTCGACGCGGTGGGTAGACGTCTGGACGGGTCGTGGCCCACAAATTTGGATATAAACAGTTTTTATCGATCCCTACAACTAAAAAGATAGACAAGGAAAAAATATAGTTTAATTATAGCCACGATATCATCAATGTGTAGAAAATTAGATTAAACTTGTAATTCTTGAATAAATTTCTCAAGGCAAAACATTTTCTCGAGAAAATGTTTTCGAGAAGACTAAAAAAATAAAGGAAATCTAGATATACTCGTATGTATACATACATGGTTACTAGTAAAACACGCATATACTTTTAAGGGCAGCTTTGGTACGTCAATTACAATAACAAATTAGTTCATCGCCCCTGAAAAATTTATAGAATTTATTTTCGCGAATTTCTAAAAGTTATTGAAACCAGAAATCACCTTTAGCATGTAATGCGTTAGTTGCCAGTAACTCTGCATAAAAAGCTGTAGAATAAAAATACTAATAAAATAAAACAAGGGTAATCTCCGTGTTTCGATGAATCTTTCCAACTGAGATTGCGTCTCATGAACAAAGATACGAGACAGAATATAGCTCCAGTAGGATTACGTTGTCTAAATTAATTAGTACATAGCAGGCTTCGGGCCTTCCTCCAGTGAACGCTGTAGCTTGGCTTAGAGCAGAGACTCTTTGTGTCTGGACATAGGTAGGCTTCTTTATTTAGGAGTACACGTTATACATTTAGTACATTAGAAAGGTTGTTTATTATTGTTGTTTATATTTTTAATAATGAATCAGAAGTAATAAAATATGAGTAATAAGAAATAGTCGCCAATCAATAACAACACTGTGATCGGAATAAGTACCCACCTCCTCGATGGTATTTTTTATGGAAAAAGACTGAAGTTATACTTACGGCGAACGTACCAACTTTTTGTCCGCGTGATTTTCTATTTTTCCTCTACGTACGTAGGTATTATTAACCAATTGTTTATACCTGGCGGCCTCAGATTCTATGTAGGAAGGCTACAACATCTCCCGCCGCGGCGAGCTTCATTAAAATGTATCTGTTCAAGAGACTCCCCTCCAATTGATTGAGCGGGGGAGTGACAATCGTCATTACGGAGAAATAAGATAGAAAGTTTTAGGCTGAGTTGCGGCTGTATTGGGGCATGACATTCTTAGCATGTAAGTTTGGCAAGTAAATAAGTTTGTGTGTGTGTCTCAATAAATGAAAATTCTTTCTTTCTTTCTTTTATACGCACCCTTAGTGCCGACGATGTCCATGTGCAGGTGCGCGAGCCCGGTGGCGATGGACAGCGCCATCTTGACCAGCGTGTTGGAGTCAATGGTCCGCACGCTCAGGAAGTCAAAGAGAGAGCCGTTCTCGTGGTACTCCGTCACCAGCCACAGCTGCGTCCAAGTGCCGTTGTCTGTAATAACATCGAACAAAATCATGTCATGGATAATGAAACCTAAGAAAATAGTATTATACAATAACTAGTGGGTGCTCGCGGCTTCGCTCGCATTAAGAAGTAAAACTTGCATCCCCTATTTCACCCCTTTAAAAGCGGGCTTTCCTAAAATCCTTTCTTAGCGGATGCCTACGTCATAACATTTACCTTCATTCCAAGTTTCAGCCCAATCCGTCCAGTGGTTTGGGCTGTGCGTTGATAGATCATTCAGTCAGTCACCTTTGAGTTTTATATTACATACGTACATTATTGTATAATGTACGCTAAAATGTAACCTAATCTTAATCACACTTTTTTGGTAATCGTTAAAAGGACTAGGAAAAATACATAAAACATTCAGAGGTATGTTGTATTAACTTGAAGCTGATAATCTTTATTGATTGATTGTTATTATAGATTTATCGTTTCGCTCAGTGACTTGTAAATATTTTAGTTATCAACAATAATTATATGCAGTTGTAGGTAGTAAAGTAACATAAAACATTTACGTGTGAACTCTTGGTTTTTGTTATAAAGACCTAGTTCGTGCCGATTTCTGATCATGACACCCACACTTTTATACGTCTATCAACGCTAGAATAATTCAGGCCCTAAAACATGGGAAAGTATGCACATTTTGCCAGGATACAGTAATTCTCTTTCTATCTGATAGCTGGAGAGAAGAAAGAGTCGCCAACGATGGGCCTTTTGCTCAGAGGCTGAAGTTTAATCTACTCTCAATCTATATTACTAAGACGATAAACATCTTCATAAAAAAACATGACTGCTTTGTTCTAAAAAATAAGTAGGTACCTAAGTTCGTATGAGATTGGGCAACTCTAACCTATGCCTTTGGTTTTCCACAGACGAGATTTTAGCTTAGATATCATCAATTTCAGATAAAACCATCAGTCTATCTTTCTTAGTCTTTGAGTCTTATTATACAACAATTTGTATAGAAAATCGCACGTCACGTAACACGGTGCAGTCGCACACCTTAACATGGGTATTTGTCAATAGAATGTATATTATACTAACGAAACCCGTACGCACCTTTATTATCAGCAGCAATAAAGCCGAGTATATTCTCGTGGCGCAACATGACTGTCTGGTAGATCTCTGCCTCGCGGAACCACGAGCACTCCTCTCTAGACGAGAATATCTTGACGGCCACGTTCTCTCCGCGCCACCGCCCGCGCCACACCTCGCCGAAGCGACCCTTGCCGATGATATCCAACAGCTGGATCTGGCGGGCGATGGACCGCTGTACCAGCAGCGGTAGACCTGGAGAATATATTGTATACAGTTAGTTCATCATCATCATCTATAACCGGTTTAGTTCCACTGCTGGGTATAAGCTTCTCTCTTAATGTGGTATTGGCTGCGATCTTGCGCCAACCTCATCCAGATTTTAGTTGATAAGTCAGTTATTCGTATTTTGTCCCGGCAGATCGGTTAATTTAGACGCTAACTTCATTATAAATTTCATTCGGTATGTTGTGTTTGCATTGTTTCCTTGTCACCTTAAGGAAATATGTAATTGATATATTTTTAATACATTGTTTACTTTCGTAAACAACAAAAAGAATGATGTATTGACTTGTAACCTGGAGTTGTGCAAATATAATTTGTATTTGATAGGGGAAATATGACCTTGTATCAGTGTGTAGTTTTCAAACAGCCTACACCTTCCCTATACGGCATCGGTGTCGAAATAACTTCGTAAACAAGTGACCACCACTGATATCAAAAGGTAACAAAGTTAAACAAAGATAGGAGGGAGCTAGCCACGATTGAGTTTTATCGGTAATTATTTCACTTGTAAATAAATTTATATAATGTATTATAACTACACCAACACAAGAGCTATTAACGAGCTCGTTGAACGCTTTATCAAATAAACAGTTCTGAATAAAGCCTAAAACCAATTGAACGTTATTTATCATCAGAAATGTCAAATCAATTGGCTGGCGTATTAGATCGATAGCTATCGAGGGGGTGTAGTGTTTGTGCAAGTATAGTACACATCAGAGTAAAAGTACATATTTATTTTTTATAATAATCCGACACCTAATCGATCTTAATCTCTAAACCAAACACTTATTATTGTCTGGTGCCTGGGTCTCACTGTGGAAAAGTGAAGAAAAACTATAGAACATTACTAAAAATGCTCTTTTAAAATTTCTTTTTAACCTTAATGTTTTGACTCAAACGACTTGAAATCTATTTTTTTTTATCTTATTTATTCTAGCGTCCATCTTTGCAATCATATCATACCTTTGTGTAAAAGTACATAAAATATATAAAGATTTGTTAGTTAATTGATGACGGTTCCTCATGCACGCCGCAACAGAACATCGAATCAGTGTCATTTTTAGTATGTACGTAAAATAATGCAATCCCGAGAGATACAGAAATATATTTTTATCACGACAAATGCACCCCCCGAAATCCACTAGTAAAAAATATTAAAAGAATATTATTTACCATGACGTGTCTTCAATCCTGACATACATTATACAATTCCACCCAATTTGATCGCAGCGGTATATATACCTAATTAGGATTAGTCTATAGCTGATATCAAACTGATATCAACTATTGACTGATCCTAATGAAACCTATTCAAGTATTTCAATGATCAGATTAGACTTTACTGTATTTATTTAGGTATTCAATCAAGCTTTTAAAGATATTCGTCTCGATCTGAACTTAAGATTAGAATTCTGAAATTTTACAGAGAATCAATAGACCGTCGAAATGATATTATTATATTATATGAGATAAAGTTACTGGAATTATTATTTATGTTCTATTTATATATTGTTAAGAAATCTGAAAAAGCAATATTATAATAATGATGTCTTTATTTTCAGGCTATAAAATTAGATAAATAAAGTTCCTAAAATTATTCTACCCATAAGAAAAACATATTGGTAAATACTTTGCCTGTATTGTCAAGAAAATGACGACATTCCCGTGATTGTAGCTAAGTCGTGCGCTGACACCATAATTAGATTCATACCGTCCTGGATTCTGCACCGATCTGAATATAAAATAACTGTTCATAAATATTTCATGAAAGAAAATATTCTACTGTACTGAAAATACAAGAGATACATATAATACTATTGAAAGGTCGTAGCATAAGTGATTTCAAATATCTTGTATGATTGCAAACATTAAGCAGGGTTTGATGCGATCCGTTTTTTTTTTTTTTGTCTTCTTTGGGCAATTCTAAGTATCCCAAATATTTTCGTTAACTACAAGTAGTTTTTGAGTGTTTTAGATTCCTTGTTTGTATAATTGATATATGAAGTGTGTTACAATCAAAATGAAGATTTCACTCGAAAACCAGTAGCCAATCGCAAACGCCCATTAAAACTTAAAATTCGTTTAGCTATAGAAAAATAAAATATATTTAGCTTGGCGTGTCATTTTTGAGTGGAAATTATCAGGATTTGTGAAACACTTTCCTAGAAAACAAACTAAACACCTTTTCCCGCATACAACAAAATTAAAAAGTCATCAATTGATTATATAGTGTATTGTTTTCTCACATTATGTTTTTGATACAGGTAAATGGATTAAAATAATGGACACAACCCTACTCGTCGGATTCTGTTTTTTAGGACAGCTGTTGATCATAAAACATGGCTGGGCATCCGACTTAACAATATTTGTCTACATATATCTCGCATTCTAATATTATCAGCGACAACTAAAGGCCCGTTTGGTTATGAAACATGGTTGGGAAAAGCACATATATTCTAATAGGTTTTAAGTTTTTTTACAAAGCGAACATTTACCCATCGGGATTTTTCTTTTTAACTAGAACGGGTTTGCACTTGGCCATAGTTTACCTGATAGTTAGTAAAGACTATTATTATATAATATTTTATTATTATTTATATTCTTATCGAATAAGAATGGCCAACCAGAGTTGACCATTCCCAAATTCCGTTTCCATTTGGTTTGTCTCGACACCAGAGTGTCGAGAGTTAATCAAGCCGCCCTAGTATGATTAAGTACGTATATAAGAAGTTAGTACAAATTAGCCAGGAAGCGCTTCGTGTTGAAATCGAGCCCGGTGTGTGTCATGCATTGTTCACTTGACACCTCTCTCTCTGCTTATCGAGGACCTTGGAACTTATACGGCCGCTATCCTTACCACACCTATAATTTTAACATGTTCCACAAATATCCCAACCCCAGCTTTCAATTTAATTCTCCCATTAAATAAATATCTAAGCGTTGTCATTAGTAGAGTTCAATTTTATGCCAATGTCTACGCGTAGAAATTGATTTAAAGAAAATTTTATTAATTATTGTTGTAATCCGGGGTTATAGTAATATTAAGTTGATTATTTTCTTGCCAATATGTAAATAGAAAAGAAAGTGTTGTTTACGGTATTTATAACTCATGTGAAAAGATAGTTTAAGTTACCTATATAAGAAGAAGCATAGACATTGGAAATCCAATGTCTATGAAGAAGAAGATACATCTTGTCCGGTCGCGCGATGGGTCGACGACATCGTCAAAGTCGAGGGTCCATCCTGGATGAAGTCTGCACAAGATCGACGCATATGGCACATGCAAAGGGAGGCCTTTACCCAGCAGTGGGATCCCAAGGGCTGTGGATGATGATGACGATGATAAGAAGGAGCTATTCTTATAAAGGAGTAATTAATTGCGATTATCATATAATCTTTCCAAAGTTTTTAACCTATAGTTTCTACATTATTTATGGTAAAACTATCTAAACTCAAATAACTTAAACATTTTTTTTGGTTCGTCGCGTTGTTAAATATCGACTATAATAACGCAATTCAAGAATAAACTTCATAACAATTTAATCAGATTATCCATGGCCATGAAAACATGGTAGAGCCCACGTAATTTATCTCGGATTTGTCCCAGAAACCGAGTACTGGGATAATGTATGCAAACTGACATCCCAAGGTAACGTAGGTGTTTTCAAGATGAAGAAAATATGACTAATATGAAGGTTCCTGCTTCAATTACTGTCTCCAAGCGAACAAAGTACATCGATAAGTGTTTATTGCATTTTAATAGAACTCTGTGGCCCAGTGTGTTGCGGTATCAATTCACAAGCAAGTAAACACCCGACTGTTCGCTGTAATTAACATCCGTCCTTGGATGGGTGACCGGGGAAAAAGACGGAGTAATACAAGTTGTTATCAGGGCGTTTTGTTGGGTCAGATAACATGTCAAATATTAGGTCCCGTCAGTACATCTCCGTACTGCAGACGGTAATCTATGTCAAACTCGACACCAGAGTCCACCACACTCAAACATTTTTTTTATCACATTTATTTCGGTATAGTTCACTTGTAGGATGCCCATCGCCGCATCGCTTCGTTCACCTTATTTCATGATTAAAGTAAATACAAGGTAAATATTCTGTTATCTAGTATCCATTCAAAACAAGCATGGGGCTAGATGGCGCTGTGTGGATTGTCCCGGAGTATCTATTTAACATAGCCTTAGTGAACCGTATGCTTCACTAACTAACAACGCATAGATGTGAATGGTTAAATGAGTGACGTGTTGTTTACACGTCCGTCGTCCGCGGTCTCGTCTGGCCGTCATCATCACTCTAATGCTGGATTTCCTTTTTACGGGTACCCTAAAAAGTGGAAGTTAACTATAAACGTACCAATTTAATTTGGCTTGGTATAAAGAGACTTGTAAATCGAGGATCATAAAGTTAAGTATTACAAAATTAGAAAAAAAAAGAAAATTATTATTAAATAGTATAAAAATTTATTGAAAAAAAAGACTTACTGTCGTGCTGTTAAAGTGAAACAAAATTGAAAGATAACAGAAAACAAAAATTTGTATTTAAATGCTCTTGGTCCTTCCGTGAGTTAAATAACAAGTTAAATTGTGGGTTCTAGCTACTTGTTGTCGTACCTACTGCAGTTGTTAAGATAAAAAAAAAAAACAATTTCAATATGTCTAAATTATGTTCAAAAATAATTGAAAGGATATTCTTGGGAGTCTACTACTATACGTATATAAATAGATAGTGTTGAAGAATAATGCTTTAGTGTTAATTAACCGAGGAAGCCATGAATAGTTCGCCTTCGAGACGGTTTAGTTAGTTTGGACAACTTTCACAAGCATTTCACAAGGCCCGAGAGATGTCTAAATCAGGAGACGGGCACGTGGTCCAGCCACTTGGACTTGTACTTTCAAAATATTTAAGCCTAACAAATATTTTGATGATTTTAACGCACAGTCGCTCGTACGTTTTTTCCATACAAACTGTCGTCGTATAGTAAGACTCAAAAACTAGAAAAGATAGAAATTCTGTAAGAAAACTCATTTTTTGATAAAACTCCAAAACAGCAAAATCTATGCCTATGGTTTTTTTTTTTTTTTTATATACTAACTATATACGACATAAACCATTATTATATCTTTCTTAGTGTTTGAGTTTTACTATACAACAGTTTGTATGGAAATAAGACACGGGCGACTGCACTGCTTACGTTTGATTATTTCATTTTAGGCAAGTGCATTGCAAGTATTTCATTTTAGGCAAGTGCATTGCAAATATTTCATTTTAGGCAAGTGCATTGCAAGTATTTCATTTTAGGCAAGTGCATTGCAAGTATTTCATTTTAGGCAAGTGCATTGCAAGTATTTCATTTTAGGCAACTGCATTGCAAGTATTTCATTTTAGGCAAGTGCATTGCAAGTATTTCATTTTAGGCAAGTGCATTGCAAGTATTTCATTTTAGGCAAGTGCATTGCAAGTATTTCATTTTAGGCAAGTGCATTGCAAGTATTTCATTTTAGGCAAGTGCATTGCAAGTATTTCATTTTAGGCAAGTGCATTGCAAGTATTTCATTTTAGGCAAGTGCATTGCAAATATTTCATTTTAGGCAAGTGCATTGCAAGTATTTCATTTTAGGCAAGTGCATTGCAAGTATTTCATTTTAGGCAAGTGCATTGCAAGTATTTCATTTTAGGCAAGTGCATTGCAAGTATTTCATTTTAGGCAAGTGCATTGCAAGTATTTCATTTTAGGCAAGTGCATTGCAAGTATTTCATTTTAGGCAAGTGCATTGCAAGTATTTCATTTTAGGCAAGTGCATTGCAAGTATTTCATTTTAGGCAAGTGCATTGCAAATATTTCATTTTAGGCAAGTGCATTGCAAGTATTTCATTTTAGGCAAGTGCATTGCAAGTATTTCATTTTAGGCAAGTGCATTGCAAGTATTTCATTTTAGGCAAGTGCATTGCAAGTCTTTCGTCTGCATGTCTGCTACTTATTACATATATTTGGTCATCACGCACAGATAGCTAGTTCAGATATACTTATCTCAGATTTGTTGCAGTTACCACCCAACATATAAGGTTAGGTCAGTAACATTGAAAGTATCATACTTGTGTTCCATATTCCCAACATCTAAGGTTAGGTCAGTAACATTGAAAGTATTATACTTGTGTTCCATATTCCAAGAACCAAACGGCGAATCACACCTTAGCATAAACAATATCTTGCCTAAACTATTCAGATAAAATCTCAAGTGATGTTATACGATAGCTATAATATATATGTACATACACACTAGCTAGTGCTAGTGTTGTGTTATAGTGTATTGGAGCATCACAATCTTAACTTGTAAATTTAGTAAGTAAGTAAGTTTATGTTTGTGTGTCTTTTTAAATATATTTCTTTCTTTATGAAGTTCTTATCGTATGAATAAGATATCAAATCAGTTTAAACTATGAAACGTTACACAATCTAAAGTTACAGTAAGCTCAAATCAGATGAACAAAATTCAAAAATTTCTTATTGCTTAACTAGATAAATTCCAAATTGCTTCGTGTGAGAACATGAACCTACTTATTTATATAAAGATCCAATATTGCTTGCAAAATACGTTCGTATGAGACAACGACATTTTGGTATGAGAGTGGCCAGCTCTGGTTTCAGAGTTTTCAAACCATCTTACGGGCCTCTGACATGGCTTCGGAAATGCCGATCTATGGCTGTATTTAGTATTGAATTACTAGTAATCGCGCAGTGAGTATTGTACCGCTCTTAGCAACAAAAACATAGGTTCAATTGTGTTAATAACCTGACAAACATCAACACCACAATAAAAAAAATACTTCAAGCAACCCAGATATTTTATAATTTTGCTATTGATTCGTCACCGATTAGTGAAACAACCCCGATTTCGAACTGTAATAAAAATCAATCGCGTATTCGTTGCGAATACTTGTAGACTGAATGTTGTTGTACTGGTTAAATATGGTAAAGACTGATCAGACATTGTAAAGACTGGCTAAGGCTTACTTGCATACATATTATTACTACAAAATTAACCAATGAAATTGGTTCTATTTAAGGGTAATTGTGCAATTAGGCGGGTCTTAGTATTGTAAAGACTGAATATATGTTATAAACACTCGCCTGATCCAGATCCCGACGTAGACAGCTCGATCATGTCCCGGATGGTGGTGGTCATCATGGGGTGCCTCGTCTCTCTGGACAAGGAGTCCTCTCCCGAGAACAGCGGGTGGCTCCCTCGCTTGATCATGCCCCTGGCTCGCCGCGCCCACAACAGGCTGATGGCGGCGCAGATCCCCAGCACCATGAGGCCGATGATCCACGGCAGCACACTCCACGTCGACGACGATGAGGTCGCCTCTTTAGTCAGAAAACTTGTTAAGTGCAGGCGGTGACGTCACGTGAGCAGCTCTACAAACTGTAGCTCAAATAAAAGTGACGCGGCGGCTTTGTTTATCGGATCATTGGTAGTTGTGGCAATGTTACAAAATCATAATAAAATGTTTTTTTTATTATATTTTACTATTAAGTTTAAAATTTTTGGTACCGACCGCGACGGCTATCAAGCTGTATAATTATATTATTGGTATCGTCGATTTAAAGGTGACATAGACTTGATAGTATATTGTTATGTGCGAAAGTTACAACAGTATTTACTTATTACTAAATCTCTTTGATTTGTCTGTTTGTTTGTTTAGTTCACGTAAAAAATGAGGGTTTTTTTTCAGAGAGACCAATTTCTGTTTGTTTAATTAGTTCACGTAAAAATTAAGGGTTTTTCCGAGAGACCAATTTTATTATTACATTATTTTATTTTATTCAGAAATGCCGAGAAAGAATGTTACATATATCAATTTCTATTCATAAATGTAAGAAACCCTACAACTTGTTTATTATAAGTTACAGGTTACAGGCGTGTTGGGAATGTCGTGATCCTTCTGTCCTTTGTTAATTCACAATAATGATCCGCGACCGATTGATAACCATTGCATGGGTCACAGTTCAAACGATGTGCATCGGACCACCGATTGGAACGGCGATAAAGTTGCAATCAAATCAAAAATAAATTGTTGTTGTTGTTGTGTTTTGAAAACTTGTTTACATTATTATCTGACTTGACGAGCTTTGCCGCGCGCAGGTTATTCATACTATTTGTGGTATAAAGTACTTAAAGATCAATAGAGATTTTGATGCGTGTTTTGATAAGCCTGAAACTCAGGCTTATATTTAGAAGGTGCCTAGGTATATTTATTCTCAAAAATAGGTGTATTTATCGAAATAATATAAAAGTTATTTCGTCTAAACTTTCGTGTAGTGCCAGATTTTTGGTTGTTGTTATTTCTAATAATTATTTTGGTCGATCAATATATTTAACACGAGTATGTACTAACAGATTTTATATTAATTCTAACGCGTTTCATCAAAATTAAATTTTATAAACACCACCACCACACATAGAAACAAATAAAAAAACATCTATACAAACGGTAATAAATGTGTGGAATGTATGCACAAAAATAGAAAAGGAGAGGGTCTAGAATCCTACAACTAGGGCAAGCTAGGTGGAAACTCAAATCAAAGATTTATCATTTACAGTTATAGTGGTAAATAAGCTCATATGTTTCTCGACTAAAAGATAACTTACATTATTAAGATCGTATCAGTGATAAGTAAGATTATTGCGAACAACAGAAGTACGATTACACAGAAAACAATTTAAATCGTCGAAAACTAAAATAAGTATTCTTTTTTTATTAACTATGTAGATAGCTTTTCTCAATTTTTCGAAGATTCAATGAACGATCCCCTTAAATCTGATAAAACGTATAATAAACAATCAATAAACAATACAGCACCATTTGAAGGTATTTTTAGAAAAAAAAAACGCATAATATAGGTTCTTCTAAAATATTATTGGAGAAAATAAATGATAGAGAAGAGAGTTGGCTGTCTTCGAGCTATACGTAAGTTATACAAAAAGAAGTACAATATAATAACTTTTTTCATTATATATAAACATACTGATAAAGTATAAACCTTCAAATTGTGTTGTATTAAAATTAATGTAGATGCTTTGAATGAACAGTGCGTGAGGCCAAAGGTCGTCGTGTTTAGTGTATGTCCAGCAACACAGACTTAGATAATTACCCGTAACATATAACGTGTATGTAAGCAACTCTGTAACATAACAATTCTATAGATATCAGTATTTATAACTTGTTCATATCATCATATACGTATGTACTTGATTCTTCGTTCAAGTAATTTGACATTATGTACTTACTGGCCATAAATACTGTTACTATTGAAACATAAACTACTAAACTACTACTGTTACTAAACATAAAAAAATATTACATTTGAATTTGGAATCTGTTATTTTTATACGATTGTTTATTGTGTTTTCTCGTTTTGGCGCCAATACATTGTACAATATTTTGCGATATTAAAATGGAGTGGGGTGATAAAGAGAACCGAATCGCTGTGATTGCATTACACAAAGTAGGTATGGAGCCAAAAGCAATTTTTAAAACTCTCTATAAACTTGGTATTAGTCAAATGTTTGTGTACCGGGCTATTAATAGGTACAATGAGATTTCCTCTGTTTGTGACAGAAAAAAACCTGGCCGTTCACGTAGTGTTCGTACGAAAAGTTCAAAGTTCAAAGTTATATTTCTGTAGGCAATTACATGCTCTTAGAAACGTCAATTTACAATTAATTATTAGGTACATAATATTTATACACTATAGTGTAAATTAATATAATTTATGAATTACAAAGTAATTTGTCTATATCTCTAAATAATTCTAAAAGGTGGTCAAAGCAGTAAGGGAAAGAATTCGAAGAAATCTTGTCCGAAAGCAAATGATTTTATCTCGGGAGATGAAGATAGCACCTAGAACCATGTCGTGTATTTTAAAAGATGAATTTGGACTTGCTGCCTATAAGAGACGCACTGGTCATTTTTTAACTGATAATTTAAAAAAGAATAGGGTGGTAAAATCGAAACAACTACTAAAGCGGTACGCAAAAGGAGGTCACAGAAAATTTTTGAATACAGATGAATTTTTTCTTACAATTGAGCAACATTTTAACAAACAAAATGATCGTATTTATGCTCAAAGCTCTAAGGGAGCGTTCCAATTAGTCGAGACAGACAGAGTGCAACGTGGGCATTATCCGACTTCAGTGATGGTTTGGTAAGGTGTTAGCTATGAAGGAGTGACTGAGCCATATTTTTGTGAAAAAGGTATCAAAACATCGGCACAAGTGTATCAAAATACCATTCTTAAGGAGGTAGTTAAGCCCCTTAACAACACAATGTTCAATAACTAAGTATGGTCCTTCCAGCAACACTCGGCACCGGGTCATAAAGCTCGGTCCACGCAGTCTTGGCTGGAAGCAAACGTTTCGGACCTCATCAGAGCTGAAGACTGACCGTCGTCTAGTCCCGATCTTAATCCGCTGGATTATGATTTATGGGCAGTTTTAGAGAGTACGGCTTGCTCTAAACGCCATGATAATTTGGAGTCCCTACAACAATCCATACGATTGGCAGTGAAGAATTTCCCATGGAAAGAGTGCGTGCTTCTATTGATAACTGGCCTCAACGTTTAAAGGACTGTATTGCAGCCAATAGAGACCACTTCGAATAAGCTTTTTATATTTTAAATTGTTTCATATTTATATATTAAACTAAAACACTGTAAAAGTAATAAATGTTATTTGCAATCAAAAAAAATGATTTTTTCTTCGTAACAATATTTATGGCAAGACATAAGAGGTTCTAGGTTTCTTTGCTGTGATATGTACATGTACAGAGAAGCTTATACACGATGTATAACCATAATATGATTTGTGGATGATCGTGAAACCATTCAAAATTAACCAAAACCTATAAAGTGCGACTCCGTTCGTATTGCATAACATCGTGCTTCCCAATGACAATTAAATAACCCCGAAGTTAGCTTTTGTTGTTTACAATTTACGTATTACCAAGGTTTATTACATCAAGGAAGGTAATTAATTACCAATACCGTAATTTTAAGAATTAGTTCCAAGGCAAATTTTCAAACTGCAAGGCAAAACAGGCATCAGCATTCCAAGAGCTTGCATTTTAGTAAAAATGTAACACATGCGATTAGTAATAGAAATCAAAAGTAGCAAAATCATGGTGCAAGTGTAAACCGGCTTATGATCACTTACGCTATCATCATGTGAGGGCGTGATGCATCCCCGAGCTCTGCCGGCGGGCAGCGGCGAGCCCTGCATGCCCGCGCAATGCAACCCTCGCTAGAATGTACCATACAATGTCCTAGCCGATGTATCCCGAGCTCCGACATACTCATTTGGTGAATGGACGCCAACTAAGACAACAAAAGGACGCCGCGAGACATTTGCATTATTTATCTGGTCGGATTGACATGCAAAATGTAGTCGCCAAGTGAGACAGAGGCCCCTCCGAGACGTCACAAGGCAAGCCCGGGCGGACGGCACAAGGGTACCTGCGGGCGCGCTGAGCGGCGCGCGGTTGCAGTAGTCGGTCGCGCAGCAGCGCCAGCCCTCCTCGCGGCACCACGCCGGCCGGTCCCCCGGGGGGAACGAGGCGCGCTTACCCCAACATCTACGCAACGCACCACATTAGTCTACACTACCTGCGACGTGATCAAGGCCGGTCTAGGGAAGAAAACTTAGTCGTATTAGCTACAACAAGAAAAGAAAATTAAAAGTGGGTAGCATGCAGTCGCGGCAAGCGGTGCGAGCACGGAGCACGGCAGGCGGTTAGCGGCACTCGGGTCCTACCTGGCGGCTCGGAGCGCGACGGCGGGCCCACGCGCAGCTCCTCTTCCTTGTTACACATGTCGGGCTTGTTACAACACTTTATCACCACCGACTCATTTTTAGCCCGGGTCGCAAGGCAAGTGAAGGGATGCTCGATGGGTATCAGTGATTTGCGCTCGATGCAGCTGCGCCGCGATTGGAACCACCATACATTACGTTTAGTAGGTTAAAGCAAAACCAACGCACACTCACAAAATGGACACGGTTAAGAGGACGGCACATGGTCTAAAGGTACAGGCGGCGGGGGTCAGCCCGTCCGCTCTAAGTGGCAAGCGCGTTGTTAGAGTTGGCATCTCAACACACAACCGAGAGAAGAATGCGATTATGCTTGTAGAGTACAGTGAGCAAACTGCAAGGTCGGTGACGGGGACAGGCACGCTGCTTACCCGCGAGCGGCGCGCGCGGCGCCGGGGCCCAGGCGCGCCGCGACGCCTCCTCTGAGTTGCACAGAGCGCTCGTGCAGCAGAAGTGCCCGGGCTTATGGCATAATATCGGATTTTCGGGAGGCAAGGCCTGGCTCAAGGTCAGGCAGCTCAAGGCCAGCTCTCTACAGGTCACCGTGAATATACATTAGAATCATTTGCCTTACTTATAGTCAACTGAGTCCATTTGAGATTGCCATTCTTATGTATTGAGACAATTATAATATCATTTGTTCCATTTAATTTACTAATGACGTAAACTTTTGATGTATCCCCAAATGTTGGTAAGAAGCAGCTTAATATAATACTCACTGGTAAGTTAATTTTTGCTGGCCATTTTCGTATGAGCTGGACGCGAAGCAGTAGCCATCTGTTTCACAGGTGGCATTTTGACATGTCTCACTGTTACAATAGCATTTCAGTCCTGTGAACAAAACCACTTATCTAGCACTGAAGTTTCTACTAAAGCTGCTCTACATTGCACGTTCATTAATCTGGGATAGAAATTGGGCCTGATCCAAGGTCATTACTTAGTCTAGTCACCAATCAAAGTAAAAAAAAGTATCAAATTACACCCAATTGTGTTTAGCCACTGGAATATGATGAAGGAACATATTCAATCACCTTTATGGTATTATTGTTGTTCATTAATAATAAAATTTATTATTTGCCTAAGATTTCAATCAAATTAATAACTAAGCAATTTTTAATATCATTTGCACTAAAATAAAAATAAAAAATAAATACTAAAATTGATTGTATTAAAAAACAAACAAATAGTATAGTTACACATAGTTAAATTCACATTGAAATATTAATGATTAATATCTAATTCCATATGTAATTAAAGAGGTTCATGATTTCCTTTCTTGTTAAGTATATTTAATTTTAAAAGTACATTTGTATTCAAGGAATTTGTCAGCATGTTATAAATATCAGTTTAACATTGTAAGTACTGTGCTCAAAACTGGTGAGAGGCAAAACTTACAACAGAGTTAATTCCAGTACTACTTATTACAAATTATATATGTTTTCATATTCAAATCTAGATAACTATACAACAGTTACCTATATCTTAACACAGAAAATTACAGTCTTTAAAAACCTCATATAAAATGTCATCATACAAGTTTGGCCAAACATGTTCACAGCTGCTAATTTGCAGATGTTTGCCTCGAATTAGTCAAAAAAGGTCGGTTTCCTGTTCTAATGCTCAACTATGTAATAAATACATATATGTAGCCTTGAATTTTCTATCACTGAACTACAGATTGAAGTTGCGTATCACAAGGCGGCAGCCGGCTGAGTTATTTACTGGCAATATTTATACCTACTACATTTATTATCTTGTGATAAGCGCATAGATCGAGACAATCCCACATAATATCACCAAATATGTACTCGCTTTGTTTTCGTGATCGTGAAACTTGGCTTACCTTCCACAGCATCCCAGCTCCGGTACACGGCCACCAGCACCAACAGTAACCACTTGGTATTTTGCGAATTCCGCATCGTAACATAATTAGTACGTAGAAACATGGTAAATTAAATTTCCCTTGATGAAACACTGGCGAGATACGGCCATTGAAGAGCAACAGACATTTTGCAACCAGTAATTTAGAGGTCGATCGCCAATAACGTAGCGCAACTGGCTCCGCTATTTCGATGACTTCTAAAGCAAATATTCTAATTAGATATGGTTCACGATAGCATTGTATCGGAAATAATATAATTTCTCGATGTGATGTGTGGAGTTTTTTTTAATTTTCTATTCTAAGCAGCTAGAGCTGTTAGAACCACAGATCACATTATGTACAGCCAATATTTTTGTTGGACATAGATTACTGACTTTGACAGTTACAATGATCCAAAGTTTTTTTTTATTTGGCATCGTTAATATAAGTTAATTAATTTGTTATGAAGTAGAATATCCTTACATAAGTTATGGGAATTAATAGAACATTTACAAATATAGACGCAGAGATAAAGGGGAAATAAAATACCATTAAATTAAATTGTATACTTCGTTTTTATACTTATATTTATTTTACAATAAAGTAACTATGTACGTTCTTATAAACATTATTTATTATGTCAAACTGAAATTTATAAGCAGATCATTTCAACAGTTGGTCCAATTTTGATTAAATACATTATACATACAGTACATACAGCATAATATATAATGTCATGTCTACATGGTTGACAAACAGATGTTCAGTAATACAGAGTAATACATACAACTGCCAATTTGCTTGTGTTGTTACTAGTTGGCTATTGGCCACCTGTTTGACGAGCGTCTGAGCGGATTATTATACAAAATTATATTTATTAAGATATGTTACAATTATTTGAAATAATATGTATCCATTTAGATAAAATATGCTTACCTACATAATGTACCAGCTGATCAAACAACATGACGAAATAAATATTAGTCAATACAATTAAAATAAATAATCAACAATATTTTTCCAAAAAATAGTTTATAATTTATTGTGATCTATATAGAGTACAAGTATATTTTTTAAAGCTTTTAAAGTTAATATGCGCATTGTGAAAGCCCATTTTTGTTAAATTCATGTAAGGACACTTCGTTCGTTCGGTCATGAATGTATTGAATATAAATAAGACTATCATATTGACGTTCAAAAATCCAGCTAGATGTTAAAATTATTTAGCGTCATGTTTGGAAAGGTTTGACAAAATAGTATTGTATTATAGTATGTTTTGCAAGGTCCTACGGGTTTTTGAATTTTTAATTACTTAGTATGCTGACAAAATATTTTTGGAATTGCTTAAATTATGTTATTTCCTTAGGGTGATTTTCTAGACCTACACGCATATAACACGATTTATAAATTTCTTCATAAAATATTAAGAGCTTTCATGGCATCTTAATGAGTAGAATTTAAATAATTGTGTGTAGAATTTCTAACCCTACATTTGATGCAGCTACATACATTATATAATAATTGTGTTTATCTACACTAATGTTGTAACATTCTTATTATGTTTCCAATACTTGACTTATAATTACTACTGTTATAGCGCAGACAACAAAACACTCAATTTAAGCAATTACACATGATGGTATAATATCCACATCGATATCGTAATATCTCATTATAACATCAATAAAACGCGACCAACCTGATTGCAGGGCTAATCAGGTTGGTCGCGTTTTATTGATGCGCGCATAGCTGCGCTCTCATTGGTTAGATTTTAATGGCGGCAAAATCACTGTGACAATACACGTACGCGTGAATTTAATTTAATAAATAATAAGTTAAAATGTTACAACTTTAGTGAAGATAAAGTAGTGTATGCAACTGCATATAACACGGGTATTAAAACACGAGTGTGAGTTTATGAAACGAGCGCAGCGAGTTTCATAATAGAACGAGTTCATTATATGACAGTTGCATAAACTACTATTTTACTCCTACACTCTTGTAATGTATAGTATGTTATGCACCATAGTTATCAGGCCCGCAGATATAACACAACTTTCTTTAACACATTAAAATAGATATCTATTTCATTTAGCAAGAATGGTCTTACTTACTGTTTTATACGTCTATTAAAAGGCATATTTTTAAATTTTTCTTATAACTCATAGCAACGAAATTATTATGGAACATATACTAGAAATATGCGCCGGAAACAGACGTAAAAATCAGTAGGTAGGTAAATAAAACCGTTATTTCTTAATAAATATACTCAAATTACTTACAATAGTTCTCAATGTGTAATAGATATATATATATATATATACTCATACAAGTCTAAAGTTTCGTTAGAAAACATGTTCAACGTGTGATTCTTAAGCTATATTAGATTTTGTAAATCTGTAAATGCGACATGAATGCATTATTTTTAATTAAATTAGTTTACAAGGTTGCTTAGGACAGACGCTTAACCTTTTATCAACTACTAAAATCCACTGAGATCCACTTTTTAACCGACTTCAATAAAAGGAGCTTATCACGTCTTCTGAAAGTCTTTTCTTAAATAACGTATGACAGGAAGGAGGTCGGAGCTGGACCGGGTCTGCACAGAATCAGATGTTACATACAAAGGGATGCCTACATACCCAACACTGGGATTCCAAGGGCTGTGGGTGATGCTGAAGAAGAAGTAAGATTTTAAACTCTTAAGTCGTAGAAATAAAATTGCCTATTTCTTAGGCCATACATTGTAGTGAGCCGCGCAATCCCTTCTAGTTTATTATAAGTTCAAGTTTGTTTATTCATTATATTCAATTATAAAGCCGTCCATAAAAGGTTACACGTCAGTTACTAACATTAACCATGTTTAAATTTCTTTAACAGCTAATTTCTATTAAACCACGCACATACTTATATTGAAAGTACATTATTTATGAAGCGCTTCGTTTACATGGTGATTGTACACGTATTATACGTACATATATTGTTATATATGTATATGACACATTAATACTTTCTTTCTTTTTCCCGCCTGACACAAGTATTTATGCATTTTAAAAATGTATAATTTCTTGTGTTGAGTCTGGTTGTTTGTATGTATAATAAGTATGTATTTACAAAAGAAAAGTATATAAGTATTATATCCGTTATCTAGTACCCACGACACAAGCGTTTGCTTAGTGTGGGGCTAGATGGCGCTGTGTGCAATGTCCCGGAATATTTATTTATTTATTTATTTATTTAAAGACGAGTCCACATCCCACTTAAAAAAAAATTACCCGCGCTAAAACGTGAAATGAAGTTTTGTAGCTCGATAATAAGCCAATAGCGGACTGTCACCGCCTTTTATTAACTGACCAATCAGAATTAGCAATAGCTGCTTATTTGAACAATATGTTGTCTTGTTTACTCGTTGTCTCACTATTCATGAGTGAAAGAGACGCGAATTGTTTGACCAATCAGTTTTTTTATTAGTTTCTCCATTATTTAAGTCTGAATCGCACATATCACCATCGACGTTTTTCTGACAATTTTTTGTTTTAACTAGATATCAAGCTGTTATTCAAAATAACTCGACATTGAATTTCATATCACATGCGTATTTTTTTTACTATTCTAGCAATAAGTAGTTTCTAAATCTGTATTTCGCCACAATCGGTCAAACGGATTCAAAATGGCCACTTTTACCCGTTTGAATGATTGTGATGAAAATATAGCCTTAGAAGCTACTAAGGTGATAAATATAGACACATTTAATAGCAATCTGCATAGTCTATGTCTAGTTACTTGAAATGTATGCTTGATAACTGATAAAAAAAAATAGTGAAAAAAAAGCAACGGTGGCGACCGTGGCGACGCTCAAACGCACGATATCCTCTTAGACTTATCGAAATCCATCTCTACGATGAACTCATCTGATAATGTTATTGAAATATTAGTAAGAGATGTTAGTTTTAAGAGTGTCTTAAAGCTACACTGACCGTCCGTGTCGACATTTCAAAGTGAATGATATTCTCTAAGGCATCTTTCTAGCTGTCACGGTTCAAACACTTGTCTATTAGTCAGCGCAACCTTAAAAGCAGTTTCAAATTCCCAACCAAGTTATTTAAAGCAGTTATTTAGACACAGTTAGTTGTTATGTATGTATTATTTACAAGTTCCCATGCAAACAAGGCGCCTAGCTACATACACACATTACCTTAAACTACATAGTTATATTAACAACAGTCTAAAAATTTGTGCGTTTTGTTCGAACCATACCTTAAACTACACTAGTAATAAACACATTTTTGTCTATGAGTAATAAGAAGTCCTTTTGCCAATTTTAATACTCAAAATATCCTGATCAACATAAAAATATGTATTTCAAGTCAGGCTGATTTCTTGCTGCACTGACCGATAGCACCGATAGCTATACGTCAATCGAAAATGCTTAGTATTGTTTTTGGCGGTCAGCACCAACGGTCAGCATGTATAACCAGCTATAAGGTTTTCTTACATTTTATTGCGCGTTCATTACTAGTAACCATATAATAATACATAGCTTATTTTACAAACATATATTCGAGATTGGTCTCAATTCTCATTGCCGCCCGATTCATGTTTACGGAATAAAGTTTTTTTTTAAATAGATGAGGGCACATCAATGTTGGGGCAATAAATGCCTATTTCATTGTGAGACCAATATTTATTAGACATTTAAAATAATAACGAGATTGTTGAATTACATTTTCAGAGATTATTCTATTTTAAACCGATTTCAAAATAGGAGGTTAATTTTATAATATGCCTCTGTATAAGGCAGTCAATCTTAAAAACACTTGTGTAAATATTCAGATCGAATGGTTTAATAAATTGTATAAATATAAATATCATTGAATTTGTATAAAATTTGCGAACTCTGGTGTCAATATTTTTCAGACCGCCCCAAGCACCTTGGCCATTTTCAGCAGACAATTTCAAATATTTTGTCATAAAGTTACATATATCCTAAATTATGCAATTATAAAATTGTGGATTAAATTTCACTTAAAGCTAACTTATAAAATAACGTCATAATAATGAAATTGATTCAGTATAATTATTAAAAACGTATATAACAATTAAGAAAAGGGAAGACGATAAATATAATATACATATGCTTCTAACTTAACAATATTTGATTAATATAAGGTAATTTATCGAATTACTCACAGACCGGTACTGAAGTGTGATCTGTGTTTAAACAACTGTCAACATAGAATAAAGAATTAATGAAATGTAGGAATATCAGGCAAGCACTTTTTAGCTCGCTCTGACTTTCATCGCGGCGAAACCTTATCGACGATAAAATAATCCGTTACTGCTATAGCAACTCAAAATAACATTAATTATATTATCTTAAGCTGTTGCAAAATTAAATATTTAAAGGTTTTCTAAGCGGCAGATAGCCACATCCAGAGCTTTGTAAAATTTAAAAATACAATTTAACACTACTTTTATTTAATTGTGATTGCAAATTACATTCCTAAATTATAAATTGATTCAATTTTCTCACTAAAGATCACAGCGCAGTCGCAAGACATTTATGACTTTTCTTGTTGCAATGTTCCATGAGTGTTAGTTCTGGGCTTATCTGCTAGATGGCGCGAACAAACAAGTTCGTACAAAATATAAAAAAAATACATATTGTTATATAAAACATCGTCAAAAATAACACTTCAGAATATGTAGTATATATTTACTGTACGAAATGCTGATTTTACAGAAGATAATTATACAAAAAAGATGAACAACTGATGATTAAATATGCGTCAAATGGATTAATCTTACATTATTCATCAATAGCGTATCCAATTTTTTATAAACCTGCTTTAGAACCAAACATAAGATATTAAAGCCCGCCACTAGCGCTGTATATTGTGATCTCCACTTAACATCTACGTGTGTGTTAATTTGTCTTAAAACTAAATACTTCATACCTACAATAAAAATAAACGTAAAATATGTATATACGAACTACAATAAAGTAGGAAAGGTATATTGCTAATATATATTTTTTACGGGTAACACTTGAGATCAAGTAAACCTAAGTTTATTAGATTTTTTACATAAAGCAGGCATTAGAGCACCGCATGTAGGTAGTTAAAGAAAGAATCCTGTAATGGAATGCAAATGGCTCTCAAATGAGGCTTCCTTTGCGAACCGGATCCATGGATCAACGTTACCCAGTATTAGCAAGCAACTTAACCCGAGTTTACCCAATATTCTAGCATTACCCGTAACTACGCTCAAAAGGTTTTTTTTTGGTACAAATACTTAGCATCTTTCAGCTGCCTCGCAATTTGACTACGTGGTGGCACACATCTAAAACAATTCATTTCTCACAAGAATTACCTTCAATTGCATTGAAATAAAGTTTAAAAATAATTCGAAGCGAGATGTAACAGTACATTACAAGTTGATTTTTGTTAAATAATGAATGATCAGATGTGATTGCCTCATTTCTACTAGCGACATGCACTTCTAGACGACAATGGATTCCTTGGAAGTAAATAAATAGGTATACGTTTTACATTGAACATGAGTCCTTAAAAAAATATTAAAAATGAATTCACAAAAATTAATTGAGGTCACTCTATTTCCAACTAGTGCCTTGCTTGTTAAACGTATTGCAATAATTTAAGCGTAAATTTGTGATGCTGTTTATTATAGATTTAAAAGTACTTTATTAACGCGTGTTTCAGATCAATAATTTCACCGTATACGATGTTTTTCCCATTGTTACAATATGTATTTCAACTTAAAAAAATACTCTTTTTGAGTAAACAATCACATAATGTATATCACACATTTTTTGTATTATGAAATTTTTAACTTGATTTATTTGTTTTAGATACTCGCGCAAATTTCTTGTCTATTCGCGGGATTCGAAAAATGTTATACGTTTCAGTATATTCATTTCGCTCCTTGTTAGGTGAATTTGCATCGGTTTTGACGTCAAATTATTTCTTTTTCACGACCTAACTTAGCAATACAACAAACAGTAAGCCAGTTCGTATGAGAGGTGTATATTTTTAACTGCTCTAGGGGTCTCTGTGTACAGTTAATGAGTACTTAGTACCATTGAAAGCGAAATCCGTCGCTAGAATTCCATTAATAATATTTGACGGTATGACGTGCGTGACCCGAGCGTAATTCCAGGCAAACTATGTAATATAAACTTCACAGATAAAACTACAAAATTAACCTATAAGTACCTATTAAATAATTATTACCTATAATTTGAGATTTGATCAACAATTTCTTTTAATGTTTTTATTTAACCACGTTACTCGAACTAAACTGATAAATGATCATAGTATTATAGCTGCTTCGTTAAACCCTGTTTTTCTTTTTCATTCTCGTCTAAAGTTTCAATGAGAAAAATAACAAAACAGTGCTTAACCAAGCAGATATTAGATAATTCATCAGTTTTTTATAAGTAAAAGCAGTTCCCCTTACAGTAAATTTGTTTTTCCAAACCCTTAGCCCGGCCTTTTCATTTACGTCGAATAGGTTCGCGGTTTGAATCATTTGTTTTATTTGTACGGAATTACGCTCGTTTCACTTCAGCCTTAAGGTGGATTGTTAGTGATATTTGATAGAGATGTGTACGAGGAGAGACGACAGCTCCAGTTCCTCCGAGAAGCCGTTGTGAAGCGTGACGGATCTGTAGCCGGTCCGCAGACACTTCAGGGGGTACGTGGCTTGTCCTATGAAATTGGGGTCTCCAAACATGTCCTCGTCCTGAACCAGGAAGCGCACGAGAGCTAGCTCCGGGCAGCACACCTCGAACTCCACGATGTCGTTCCACACAGGGTTGATGCCGTTGTCCGCTGGAAAACAGGAGAGAACACCATTAAATACACTCGTTATATATTAATAGCGAACGATGGACACGCGTCGCATACAAGACAAATTAAATTAATAATAGATATTAATTGCTTGTATTGTTAATTGGCAATCTTGAAAAAATGTATCAATAAGTTATATAATTATCTACCTACTGCTTGTTATATAGTTTTGGTATGGTTTTCAAATCGCGCTGAGGCGTTTTCTTTTTTTGGGGAGCCCTATGTCCTAAAGAGGGCAACTATGGTCTGATTAATTTGGAGAGCCTACTCTCAAAGATGTTTCAAAGTATCATGTATAAGACTTGCTACTGTATTTTTATCAGGCGCTTTACGAAATCATTGAAAGATTCGACGCACATAAAACATCAAAATTTGAGCTAGCTGCGCAGCTTTTGATGAAAATAATTATTAGATATAATATTTGAAACATTCATTTATATTTTTGTCTGCGTTAGCCATTAAATTAAGACTTGAAACTATTGTTCAAAATAGTTTTATACATTAATTTTTAGCGCCTTTTTAAATCAGTAATTTTTTTATATGATATTCTTCTGTTTTTATTAATAGCTAGGTACATTTTATTATTATTTTATTTAGCGTAGCAAACGTCGCCATGACCATTTTCTATTGAATAAATACAAATGTTTTCGCTATTATTTCATTTTAAACAAAAAAAGAATAATTCGCATACATTGCATAACATCGCTTGCAGAGCAATATAGTAATGTTTACTATCATTACCATCTCCAAAATCGTTTGAGGTAAAAGAAACATTCATATCGCACTCAAATTGATGTGTTTTTCGCTGTCGTCTCTAAACGCCTAGTGAGCTGTTTCGGCAGCCTCAATTAAGAACTAGTTTCATTCCGATACAGGCATGCTCTTCCTTCAACTGCAGTGTCACTTGTCCGGTATTGCTTTAGGTAAACTAGGTGGTCAACTGCTTCACCCTACAGTGTATAAAAATATTTAAAAAAAATAGCAGCTGTTGTCGCTATATTTAATTGAATAGGTGACTAAAAATGGCATTTACATATGTATTGGTCAGATGAACGTATAAATTAGTTAATTTTGTTAAAAACTTTATTAAACACATTAGTCGCAAGTCATGTAGAAGTACTAGTTATTTGAGTACTTTTATGTTCTTTAGTTATTTCGCTTGAGCCAAAACAAAATAACGACACCATAAAAATTGGACCATTTTAGACGAAATTCGGTCGGATTATAACTTCTTGTTCAGTTTTCGTGTAAAACAATGGCGCGTCGAACTATGTATTTTAGTATATACTCAGCAAAAATAATGCTTAAGCTATTTATAAGAAAGTTCTCAATAGATGTCGCATTTCATTCTGTTTGCATACAAGTCGTACATAAAATATTTTTATCAAGCATTTGGCATTTCTTTGATAATATTCTTTAAGATTTGTCGATACAATTTATTCGCGTTTTTCAGACAGCAATGATAATAAATAAGTTATACTAATATAAGCCAGCACAACACAGTATTTTTAACGCTTGGTAATCTTGCGTTTGACTACAATTCGCCGGGCGGGAAGATACACTGTAGTTCTGTAGTCTAAGATATAGCACGCTTGCCTTGAAAATCTATGCACACGGCATTTGAAAACCTCTGGATTGTAATTATCAGGAAACAGGATCTTAGGTCGTAAGATTTGGAAGGATCGTGGGATATTGAGTGCGTCGTGAGATACTTACAGACTGTCTTGGTGACAAGTTTTACGCCGCCGTCGTACTCCGCGCCGACGAGCTCCACCTCCACGAAGGGGCTGGCGGTCCCGCGGCCCGACTTGCAGAGATGCCGCGCACCGATCACACGCAGCTTCACGCACGCGCCCTTCACCTTCTTCTCGATACTCCGCTTGTCGTAGGGACTGTATCCCTCCTCGAACATAAACTCCGGCTTCAGGACGAACCCGCAACCTCCATTCTCTCTGAACCGGCCCATGTTAATCTGCATGGGCTTGTCCGCCGTCTGGTAGTTGAGCGCGACCATCTGAGAGCCGCTGTTCCAAAACGGAACAGGGTTGTAGTTGGAGGAGTCGATGCGCTGCCCTTTCGGGTATATCCGGCTCAGTTGAACCGTGTGGTACTTGAGGAAGAAAGCATTCTCTTGTTGGCACATTAGGCGTTCCGCTTTTGTCTCGGGGAATGATGACATTTCTGCGTGCACGAATCCTTTGGATTTGAGGCGGTCGTGGTGGAAGGCGACGGAGCGGCAGTAGATGATGAGGTCGGAGATGTCTTTGGCGATGCGCCAGGTGCGTTCCATCTTGCGGTGGTGGAGCGAGCGGGCGGAGGCAGTGTGGGCGGCCTCCTTGATGGCGGAGAGCCACTCCAGTGCCAGCTCGCGCGACGGCGCGGCCATGTCGAAGGGCGCGCAGGCCGCGGGGCTGTGCACGCGGACCAGCCAGCGCGCCGCGCCCGCCTCGCCGCCCACCACCAGCTCCACCACCGCCCCCAACACGTCTACCACGCCTTTCTGTAACGAGCCTAAAGCTGCAGTCTCGCTCTCGAGCCCCTGCGGCAATAACAACGCACACATTACACGCCATACACGGATACATACATGTACATACACACACAGATATTGCCAAATAAAAGTAGCAAAAGTGTGAGATAAAAATAAATTGCACGTAAAAAGCGACAAAGAAGATATAAAATTAAATAATTATTATGGTATTTAAATGGTTGTAAAAAAATGCTTACATTACATTATCAAAAAATTATAATGAAGAAAGTTGACAATTGGCGTCATATTTATCATGTGCAAAATCCGCTAAAATAACTAATAGTGAATTAACTGCATAAGGAGTAACATCATATTTGGGTTTTATTTAAGAAGTAAAATTAGAAGCAAACTATATTTCACAAAAACTACAAATAACTTCAACCTATATAATTTTAAACGTAAGTTCTAGGAATATTTTTAAAAACAAATTTACTTCCTAGCTTTAAATTGTAATGGAAAAATTAATAGATATAATGATTAGATAAAAATACGATAGGTAAGTAATATCCCACAGACTCCCGGTATTTTGAGGCATCAGAGGGGCTGCAGCCAACACTGAGAGGCCATCAATCATAATTATATTTCATTTTATTCAACTTATATTAAATGTTCTAATGCTCGATTGCATAATGCAAAGATTTTATCAGTTTTTCTGTAGCTCCCGTACTAACATTACCAGTACTCGTGATTGCTTCAACTGCAAGACCGAGCGTCTTCCACACTACGTGTAGGTTAGTAATATTGATGACGTAAAACTACCTAAAGTGTTATTAAGTTAGATCTAACTATAGCTTACCTGCAACAAATTCCGAGGCAGTTCGCATGCAGTTCTGGACTATATGCTTCAAACATGCACCAATACAGTTTAATTATATGAATTGTCTTGCTATCAGTTAGGTACTGCGGACTTAGCATGCTTAGCGCGAGTCAGTTATAATTAAAATAAAACCTTTTAAAGGCTAAACTAATATTGTGATGTGACAGATTTTAATTTTATTATAGGTATGTTGCCGCCAAAACGACCTTTTCAAACAATCTGGTAAAAATCATTTTTGATAAATCAATAGTAAATGTCAAAAGATCACTGAAATAGTAAGCGAAATAGCTATCAATATGAAAAGTTTACTAAAATTTTCACTATATTGATATTTTACAATTGATGAAATAATAATAGAAAGTTACGATATTTAACTGAATTGCGTCAAGAAGGATTATGTTATCCAATTTAGTTGCACTTATATCTACATATAGGTACATATATATAGCCAGAAGGTAAAACACAGAAACCTTTTTACGAGACTCATCTATTATAATTTATGGAAGGTTAGAAATATGACTATGGCTATAAATATGTATAATATAGCTAAGGACTTTTGTATATTACTGTGCATTTTGAAATCTTTGGAGGGGAATAAGTTTACACTTGTATTATTTAAGGGGAAAATTATATAATGGGGGAAAGCTAGATTCTGAATAAAGATAATTATAACGATCAGTACATTTTAAAATACTGCCATAGACTTGGTATTACTGAGAAATATATAGGATTCTTCAAGATTAGCTCTTGCTAACTTATATTTAAATAGTCTTCACAGTATACTAGCATTGAAGAATGTGCATTTTTTTCACATCCCATATAACAATTTTCATTACGATACAGCTGTGCTTTATTTTGAACCACAAATTCGCTTGTAAAATAGAAGTATGTAGGTACATGTAACCAGCTGGCCAAATTCCTGTCTATCCAAAATTAAAATATGTTGACACATTCGGCAAAATGTAAAACTTTGTAAACAGCGATCTTAGAATAAAAAGTTTTATCTAACAAGCGTTTTGGTGACATAGAGGCGCGAATATTTATTTATTTACTCTAATATTTATTTATTTACTCTAAATCTATAAAGTTTATTATAATGCCCAATTATTTTATTAGTAGTTAGTTATTAACATATCTTTCAAAATGTAACTTAGGTAGGTAAATAGTTTGACTTGTCTGATAGTAAAATGCATTATTATTAAACTTGGTTTAATGATTAGAAGAGTTATATCAATATATTATAACTCTACTAATCATTGCATAGTATAAAACAAAGTCGACCCCCGCTGTCTGCTCCTTATATGCTATTTTGATGTGTTTTTTTAACAGATGGGAGTGTCTGAAGAGGAAGGTTTTTATGTGTCATGCATATGACCATGCGAAGCCGGGTCAGGTCACAAGTTGATAAACATTATCATTTTTATTTATGCAAATGAAAATAATAATGATGATATTTCTTCCCATTGTAACAATATAAGACAGTAATGAAACATTCCCCTTCCATTGCGTCGAGTGAAACACAACCCTTGCTTGTCGTATAAAGAGCGTACTCACAGTGATCCCAGGCATCTGCGGTACGTCGATTTCTTCCACGTAATTCGCTGGGAACCAATGGTATCTCTTCCCGCCGTAGTCGCCGCGCCACCAGCCTTGGTCTGGTTTATCTACGTTGGTAATAATGGCTTGTTTGCAGAACGATAGTTCGTCCTCTTGTCGTGCCCGGTAGTCGTGCAGAGCTTTCACTGTCACCTGAAGATGGGTGGGCAAGTTGGATGAGTAAGGAGCGAGAGTTATATTGAACCGGTCA
Source organism: Macaria liturata (assembly GCA_964023185.1). Lineage (NCBI taxonomy): Eukaryota > Metazoa > Arthropoda > Insecta > Lepidoptera > Geometridae > Macaria > Macaria liturata. The sequence goes on from OZ026808.1 coordinate 1,120,778, forward strand.
GTAACAGCATCACGTCAAGTCGTACACAGAGTTATTACTAATGAACGCATAACGTTTAATTGGTAACTAACAAGATTTAAAAACATTTTGTAAAATAACCTGTTCTACACAAAACTTTCATGGCTCTCCGACAATATATATGGAGAACCGTTTTTTTGCAACGAATTTTCGAAGGTACTTACTCACCCTAGCCACGCTTGAAAGGTTATGCGTTATTTAGCAGTAATGTTGTATATCAACTGCGTATTCTGATGTTGGGGAAGTACTAACCAGTTCAATTGCATTATATGAATTTATATAAATAAATCTTTCTGGACATATTACACAGCGCCATCTAATCCCATACTTATTATACATACAAACAGACTCAACACAAGTAATTATACATTTTAAAGTTTATAAATACTTGTGTCATGCGGGAATCGAACCCGCAACCCCTAGATTAGAAGGCAGAGCCACTACCAACTAAGCTAACAGGCCAGTCATTTGATTCGATGTACAACATAATTTTCACGGCTTAGATTTTCACTACAGGAAGTTACATGAAAACGAATTCTGCATACCAATAAAAACCTAAATACTGTAGTAAATGTGCTTTAATCAAAGTCAGAGATATATGAAAGCCATAAAAGGCAAAGGAACACCTATTTACTATCTATCTTGGCTGATTGGTAGCTCAATCGACTTTACAATCGTTGCGGTAAAAACCCACCAAATAAATCAGATAATGACTTCACTTGATTGATGAAGACATTTTCAACTTGTTTAATTGGTGCATTTGTTTCCTATTTCTTTGACCGCGAGATTCGCTGTACTTGTCGCATCTTGTAATATTATACTATAACTATGTATAATATGCATGTTTATATTTACTATCTACCCGAAACCGAAAATACAAGAAAGCACTCGGTTGAAGCGCTCCAAATAAGCTTTTATCAATTTGTGAACAATGATTGCGTGCAATATGAAAACTTTTATATGTTTAAGCAAAGCACACACAAACACACACATACATACGTGAGCCCTGAAAACAATACACTTTTAACACACAGTATATCAACTCTATGAAATGAACGAAATGTATAACGTGACAATTGATAATATTAAAAATAGTTTTGACAAACTCTAGCTAGTTATATTCATATGGCATCAAGCAAGAGTACGTATGTACAATAACTTTAGATTTCTTATAACAAAAGACAACTTGATAACATTTTAATATCACGTTAATGATCAAGAACACGTTTATGAATGAATAGGAAAGAACATTGAGCTTAGCTACGCTTTAACTCTTCCTTGATAAAACAACGAATATAGTAATATAATCTACTAACAAAACACTACACTTTTGACTTTTAGTTTAAATTCAATTGCATTATTTAATTTGGATGTTATAAGGTTTACTTTGGAATGAAGTACTCGTATGTCCCTTTGCTTCATCTTGGTTTCTTGGTCTATGCAGACGGAATCATTGTATGTAATTTATGAAAGAAAAATAAACCTTGTTAATGAGGTTATAAGATCTAATTGAGACAACAATGCAATAATAATATAAATATATTTAATATATATGTATATATATTTAATCCTCCTAGCCGTTTTCGGCTACGTATACCGGTTTCTGCACATATAATACGACAATGTGTGTTGTCAGAAAAATAAGTTGAAATAAGCAATCTATAACTAATACAGCGTAAAAGATTTAAAACACCAGTTTTTTTAAGTAACTGCATACCGGGCTTAGAAAATTAATTGGTGAAATTGTTATATTAGTCAAATTTAAACATTAAAGTCGATGCGTGCGATCTCGAATACTTTCTCGCTCACACACCATCTATCTGCCCTGCTCATCTACCTCATCAAACCCGAGACGTGATTGGATATTACGCGCGGCCCCGAATACTTTCTCGCTCTTACATCAGCCATCCATCCCACTCTTCACTTCGACTGGTTTGTAGTAATAAAAGTAGCTGCGCCATGCCTGACTATTAATTTAAAAAAATACTTTAAAAACATCTAAATATCGCCTCGTTGTGTAAGTGTGCAACTTTTCTTAATTTTCAGAACAATACAACAGTTTGTTTGAAAACCTGATCTGGCTGCACCTTAAACACAGTTTTAACAAATTGACAGGTATTTTCTTTAACACGGAATAGGCCAACGTTTAACTACTTACAGCCTGCCTGATGTAAAGCACCACTGTAATCTAAGATGTTGCACGTTTGCCTAGCAGAAACCTATTACGTTACTGCAATTTGAACATAGTTTTGACAATACGAATAGCCCCCGTAGGTTCTTTACGCGGAAGTCGCAGTTGGAAGTTAGGCCTGCAAATGTACTCATATATGTTATTATTGATCGTGTAAACCGGTTTGTATCGTACGAAAAGTATATGTACCCTGGATGTGAAGGAGGTCGGGTCCATGTAGCCCGGAGTACCGTAGACAGAGCTGTCGTCTGGCTCCTGAAACACACAGATATTCATGTTTTCATATAATCAAATTAATATAACTAATAACAAGGTCGTTTATTTTTATTAGAATCGTTAAAAACCTTTCTGTCTTATTACAAAATGCGGTTTAAATGTTAGTCTGGGACTTTGAAAATAAAAAGTCGGTGCTTATTGTTCAAACATCACATACAAACAATCAAAATGTCAACTTCAATTTTATCATTGGTAACATTTTAACAATTTGATTATTATGACAAATGAAAACAAATTTTGGACATCAAGAACGGACTGCATATTTTTTAAAGTTCCGGACTAATAGTTAAACCACGTTTTGAAATAAGGCTCTTTAGGTTCCCTACGCACCAAGTGTCCTGTCTCCACTTCAACGTAGCAATTCTTGTCCCTACGCCGTTGACTTTGGTGCGATGTGGAATTTACGATACACAATTTAAAGTAATAACTCAATAAAATGAAATACTCACAGCAATGATCCTTTTCATAACATCCTCGCTGATTGGGAACCATAGTCTGACCTTCTTGTAGAGGGGGTGTTTCTCATAATACGAGACCAGCTCGACCAAGCTCTCGTACTTCACCGTGCCGATAGTGTAGAGCCGGCCTTCTTTCTTGACGCGGCAGTGTTTGATCTCCCGGTCGGACCTGGAACGATCGCAGCACTTAACCTTGTGGGTTGAGTATGGTGTTCTTATATAATGAAATGTACCATCTTCTTTACCTGTGCTCTGCAAATAAATGCTTTGACTTTGACTTTTGACTCGCGTGACACATTGTATATCATTATTCTAATCAGTATAGAACATACAATGGGGCTGCCATAGTTATACATATAAAAGTCCCTAAATAAAAAAAATACGAACAAGTTAGCGTTTTAGTGTTTTTGTATCACACGAAAATCATTGGACACAGGAATTCCCTATATATGTATATGGTACTAAGCCGAACATCTTCCAGCTCAGACCCCTATCGGGAAATCCTCTTTGGATGAAGTGCAGTCAATCCGTGATTTAGGCAATAGAAAAAAAGAGAAAGATGGTCGGTTTCGTGTGACGGCAAGCCAAGGCGTTCCTTATAAAGAACTTTTAATAACTCTTTTCAGCTGCCTTTCACGTAGCGTTTTAAAATATTGTTCCGTAGTCTGGAATTCTGAGAATCATTTGGAGGATACAGAGAAAGTCCAGAAATCATTTTTATACCATTTGGCCTTTCCTACCATTCTAGACATGAACATTTCAAAATCGCACCTTTGAAAACACGCCGTAAGATGGCTGACGTACTAATGTTATTTAAATTGATAAACAGAATCGTCGATTGTCAGAGGTATTGGCAAAATTGAATATCAGAGTATCATTGCCTAAAGCAAGAACACTGTGGAAATATTCTCTCACCGCGGCTAGATATTATACATTACTTACTATACTTAAGGGTGCGCTAGTCGCCTTTTTTGCCATACAACTGTTGTCAAATGATGACTCTGTTGTTTGAAGTTGTTAAAAAATGAGCATAATATCTATTTGTTTTGGTGATATCTATGTCTCTAGCTGCTATAGTTGAAATATGATAAGTAATTTAAAAACTGATGAAGCCCAAACTATTACGTGATTTTAACGCAACTTTCGGATTAATTGTATATTAGACAAATAAATAAATAAATATTAGACGGAGTATGAAATTTCTATAACAATATAGCTACAGACATAGTTTGGTTCTTTAAAAGTTAAAACATCTTTTTTTTTAATTACAACTTTTGGTATTGTTTTCAGGAGAACTTGAATTCTAGCAGCCTACTTGTAATTTTTAAGCGCTCGTTTCAACCAGAATTGCTTTTGTATCTCACCTCAAATGTTTAATTTGTGAGGTCAGTAGGCAGTCGATCAGTTACACACACAGTCATGCTCGCATATCCCTTTCTAGTAGAAATAGCAAGCAAATTACATACGCCCACTAACGAGTTCGAGTCATGTGTTATATATAGATACAACAGAGATAATATCCGGCTGTTTAGATATCTTTAATAAAAGTCGTCTTGGAGTTGTTTAAATAGTTAAATTAATTGTATTATATTTTTGTGCATGTCTATTTTACAGTAGGTAGTGGTTTAGTAGGTTTTATTCTTGCGTAATTTTATATTAGCTTGATTCCTTGTATAGAAAGTAGCGTTACTTTTTCAGTATTAATTTATTCAGCATATGAATTAATTGACAGTAAGACATGTACCCCTTAAGAAAAATAAAACATTTTAAAATTTTGAGGAAAAGTCAAGGGAAAAGTCAATGGAAAATATTAGACTAACAGATGTAGAGTAGATTATAGTATAAATATAGCTGAAATAGATGTAAAAGATACATAAATGAATACGAATGTTTTATTTATGTTTGAAGTTGCAACAGATCTATTCAATGCATTGACATTTTATGCGGAATCTTCATATTTTATTGTACGCGCACAATGCTTGCCACAAAGTCAAGGCAATCATTGAGATAAAAAGATAAACAAGCAAATGCCATTATTTAAATGTAAGATTTTACATATTATAACTTTGTAAATACGTAGTTTATACCTTTGTGTTAATAATATTATGCTGATCTAAGTGTATTGTGTTTTTAGATGTATATACGTAAGTATTTTTCTTTTTACATATTTTACGTTAATAAAATTTTCCTAAATACTTAGAGAGCAGTGCATTTAGCAACATATTATATATATTATATTGATTGATTGAATTATATATTCAAGCTTTTGAGGTTTATTTTTGAGGTTGCCTTTTCTGGTTTCGTTGTCGTGGTTGGCAACCACCTTGCGAGGCTCTTGTTTATTTATTTTGTTAGTTAGTTACCTGAAGCTGATAGCAAAGGAGGAGTTGTCCTTCTCGCTGGGGCGCACGAGGAAGGCCCCGTCCGTGTTGGCCTTCCGCAGCAGCTCCTCGGCCTGCGCGCGCGTGCAGTGCGCGTGGAACCACTCCTTGTCCTCGTGCTTGTTGGGCTGCGGGACTGGCTCGCGCAGGGTTATCAGGAACTCCTGCAATACAAGTTATAAGATAAAAGATAAAAGATTTTTATTTGTAAACAATTAATGGGGTACAATATAGTGTTGCTCTGCCTTCTACTGTAGTGTTAACTGTGTTGTAGAAGGCAGGATCTTCCAGGGGATCAATTTGTTTACAATTTAAATAAGTAACATAAAATTACTAATACTAGCCTAAATATAAATATTACTACTAAGTTAATAAAACAAATCAAATCACGCCGTTGTGTATGTATGTGTGTGTGTGTTTGTGTGTGTATGTGTGTGTGTGTGTGTGTGTGGGTGTGTGTGTGTGTGTGTTTGTGTATGTGGGTATGACAATGTGTGTATGTGAGTGATTGTTTGTATTGAGAAATGTATTAGAGCGAATATAATCAATGAAAATTAAAATATCAAAATATGGGGATGTGAGTGTACAAATAAAAAAGTGAATTATACTAATCTGGAGGTTTTTCCAGCAGTTGTTCTATATCGTCATACTTTAGTGTGTCTAGCCATTTGTAAATTAATTTTTTTAGTCTATGTTGTGTCAATTGTCTAGTAGCTTGAATAGTGTTTAATTCATTGTAGAACATAGGTGCAAGATGCAAATAGTGATTCCAGGATACATTACAGTAGTACTTTGGAACTGGACATTTAACTATTCGTTTATCAGTCGTAGAAAGGTGGGGTACTACTTCTCTGTGGTATTTATACTTTACGTTTATTATACGCACACCGACCCGTACGCTACAATGGTGCGAGCGCCTCGAAGAACCTCGGAATGTGCGCCAACGGCCTGTAAGTGCAATTATTACCCAGTTTTCAAACCTGGATAAAAAGAAAAGAACCCGTCACATTCAGGTTTACCCAAATACTTACAGGCCATGGTTGCTTTGGGGAATCACTTCATAGGATTGGCCGCGAAGAGACACCGCAATGCCTTCACTGTGGAGCGACGGCTGATTCCGCACAACACACCCTGGAGGCGTGCTCTGCGTGGAATGCAGAAAGACAACCACTTAATGACAGGATTGGTCTAGATCTTTCCCAAGGAACTGTACTCACAGAGATGCTGAAAGATCAGTTGACATGGAAAGCAGTAGTTAAATTTTGCGAAAACGTGTAATCGCAAAAAGAAGCTGCAGAGCGAGAAAGGGAAAGAGCAGACCCAGCCCGTAGGCGAAGAGGCCGTCGACGGTCTGGTAACAGCACCAATACCAACATCTGACCCTGTGGCCCTGTGTGTAGGGTGGCAGAGTGCGGCCAAGCACGTGCTCCATCACCCTGGTCTGCAGGGCCCTTCACCGGTCCCCGCTCGATGGCGACCAACACCAGGATAATACTGACGCAGGACGGGGACCGTTGGCTCAAGGGCGGGTGGAAATGAGGGTTCCATCTGCCCAATTAACTTGAGCCCGGGACGGTCGACAGCTAAACTGGTCTTAGCTGTCGAGTGGGAGGAGTGGAACTATTTAGTTCAAGATGTCATAAGACATACGGGCGACACACCCCAAAACGTGTTAGAGGGGCTTCGGCGAGTTCCCACCGGAGTACCCGGAGCTCTTCTTCACACGACAATGAGGCTGGCCACCCGGGTTTTAGTGGCTAAAAATCCTACATAACTCGACTGCACCCCATTGTGGTAGGGTATCTTTCTGAAGATTTCCCCCTCGCCAACAAAAAAAAAGGTTGGCAAATTGTCTGCCTCTTGTTCCAATGCCAATCATTTTCAATCTAACAAGGTGAAGTGTGAATGATCCAAGCTGTTACGTTATAGTACCTAATGTTATCATCAAAGTTGAGTTGAGTCCGGTTGCTTCTATAAATAATATGTAAGTATGTACAAGAATAAGTAGTACATCCGTTATCTAGTGCCCATGATACAAAAATTTCCTTAGAACTAGATCACGCTGTAGGAAATCTTTTTTGGGAGATTTCCCACAGCGTGATTCTTTGATTTTATTTTTGTATTGTATCGCTGTAGTTTTGGATGCAGCACACTTCCCTAGAAACTCAATCACGTTAGATTTAAAATTTATTTGTAATTTTCAATTATCATAGATATGTATCGGTGGCCTTCCAAAGATTGGCCGTTGTTTGCCATCCTTACAATGAATTTAAAAAGGTTACAAGGAAATATATGTACTGAAAATGAATACTTTGTTGCAGAATACTGATTTAATCTGAATGCATACATTCATTTATGGTATTAAATCTCATGGCCAGGTCGATAAAAATGCCTCTACAATGTAAGGAACAATATTTTACATATGTTCATACAAGGTGTCCCCGTTTAAAATGATTTCGTTTAAAGATTTGAAGTTTGCAAATAGTATATATTTAAGATAGAATTGAAGCGAATTTATGATTATTATAAAAGGCTGATGAACTTTGTTTTGATTTTCAATCCACCTATGGGCTTTTAAAATGTATCCAACTAAGTAAACTAATTATTATAAGCCCAGAAACAACTATACTTGCCACCAAACCAAGCGCTGAAATTTAGCAATCTTATAAAACTCTGCAAACGGGCGTCATGAACAATGAATTGTTGACATCCTGTATATGGATGGTATTGTCTCGTATAAATCTGTGTTGTTTTCAGATGCAGATGCCTGCAGGGACCCTGTTTTCATGCTCTTCAGAAGGGTCACGAGATGAATAACGCATTGAGGCGTACAAAAATAGCAGTCCAAGGTTTACGTGTGTAAATTGGTTGCAGGATTCTGTTGCACATTGGTTAACATTGTGAAACTGTAGGAAAGTTTCATACAAATAAATATTTTGACTTTTGTTCAACGAGGTATAAGTTCGCGTTTTCTAAAGTCGCTACAAAATGATGAATGTCCGTCTAACTAGAAAGTGAGTAATATCTAGTACTGTAGGTGGGCAGCTATATCATGAGTTTACGCCTGTCACCGTCGTCGACGCGTGGCGCTACTATCGAGTTTAACTTTATAAGCGTAAACCAATTTGGGGCTAGATTTTTTTTAACGTAGCGTCAATGTAAAGGTATTTCTTGTATCCTAATAAGTAAAAAAGTGCCTAGTAAATCTATTCGAGTCATATTCTGCGTTACTAAGTGGGGGGACTCCCCCGCAGGATTAATTCATTGGGCCAGATCCTTCCACGGAATGCACATGATTCTCAAAACTTGTGGTCCCCAATTATGTCGGTGTCCTCACGTTGCTTGCACGATGTCTAGTATATAAGAGGAGTCATGTTGTTCTTTTATTCAAGCACAGCGCATGTATATGATTGTAGCTGGTAACTAAGACCCCGGAGTTGCAAACAAGTTACGCATGTAAATACATTCAGAGCAGTATTTTTCCATTTTTCTGCCGCCCTTACAGACGTCTGTATAAATGTTTAATGCAGATAATAAATGATATTCAATATGCCGATAGCGAAGTTGTTATTCACAACCTGGGTGCAGTTTCGCACTGTGTTCGAGCTTATGAGAGTACGTCGCGGATTACAGTAAACACAAATCAAAATAAAAAGGTAATATTTGAAGAAATATAACAGAAACGTTAAAAAACAAGTAGACGTAGCCATTTAAAATTTTCGTCCATCATTTATCAGTTAAAATAAAATATATTTATAAGCATTCTTCAAATAAAACACTTCAAGATCGAGATCAAATGAGTTTTGAAAAATGATTAAAAATATCAAATATAGTTAACAAATCGTAGTTACCTGACTCCGGAGCGGGTGCTGCCTGTAGTGCGTGATGAGGCTGTAGAGACTGTCGAAGCACACGGTGTCGATGAGGTAGTACTTGGTGACGCCGCGCTCTTGCTTGAGCTTGATCCGGCAGTGGCTGGCCTTGCCTTGCCTCCAGAACGACAGGCAGTAGTCTCCGACGAAGGTGACGCTCTCTCGCACGAGGAAAGTGCCGTCCCCCAGGCGTGCGTGGGCGCGCAGCAGGTCCTCCGCCTCCTGCCTGTTCCCGGCAAGCTTCCCGTGGAACCAACACTCCCCGAAGTGCAGCTCGTCTTGCGGCACGCTCGAGTTGTCCGTCTCGGCCTCTCCGTCGCTCTCCGCGTCCGCTTCCCCTTGAGTACTGTAGTTCTCGGTGTAATACAGCTTGTTTTCCGTGAGCACGAAGGCGTGCGGATGCCACTCTTTATCTACGGGGTCTTCCAGCAGCAAAATGCCGTTTTTAATCGAGTTCCGTAAGTCCAGATCCCTGCCCTCCTCTTGTCGAACGGAAAAGGAGTTTTCTTCGGCACCCTCGGGAAGTTTTTTGTGTTTCAGGATGATTTTTCTGCGCAGATCGTGGGGGGACGGGAGGGCCGTTTCGTTTTTCTCGAGGGGTTGGGTCAGGAGCATGTCGCCGAAGATGTCTTGGAAGGCGGTGGCCATCTTTCTTTGCTGGGGGAGGGAGCAGTTGTCTTCTATGGAGAGTATGAGAGGGTAGTCGGAGGCGACGAAGGCGTGCTCCTTGATGGTGCGGAGCACGTCCATGAAGCGTATCTTGGTGGTGAGCGTGTGTCCGTGGTAGATGAAGGGCATGCCGTCGGGCCCGTCCCAGCAGTCCAGCTCGATGCAGCGGCAGCCGGAGCGCAGGCAACGCGCGTACGCCTCCAGCGACGACTCGCTCGAGAACTGGTCGCCCGTCAGGTAGCTACGACAACGACAGGTTTATTAGACAATCTTAATGTTATTTTATCATTACAACTGGCGTGAAACAACCATAAATATTTTTTATATATTTTATTCAAATTTCATTTTTTTAAGTGAAATATTGCCAATATAACTATGCAATTCTCACGGTTAAAGGTTATCTGATCTCTTGTAGACCCATGCTACCAACTCTTTAGAATATGTACGGTTTACTTAAAATTTGTGTTGTAGATAATTATTGTTGAAAATTTTTATTGTAAGGCAAAAAGTAATAAACGTGGATTTATTTCTCACCGTACGCCCACGAATCTGTAGCAAATTTTAGCTAATTCCTTTATAACACAACAGAAGTAGTCACAAGTTCTTACGTATTATGCGAGGAAGAGATCCAGTAATGCGACAGAGGGCGCTTCATGTCTTGGGTCACAGCATCGTGTTTGGAATCCCAGATGGTGTTCTGTTTCGAGTACAGCATTTCCACGAACTGAAACAAAACAGAATTATAGTTGTAATTACAATTACTACTTTTTAGGGCCTGCTTGCACGTTTCTTAAACACATTTACTTAGCCTTTTTACTTTGTACTTTAGTCGCTAAATGCGGATGAGAATTAAACTCCAAAAAACAAGATCAGTCGATGCAAGCATTTATAACAATGCAATTAATCATTAAGATCAATAGACATATGTGCAATCAGGCACGTAACTAATAGTAATTTGCAAGGGGGACATGTCAATATGAACTCAGAAAAATTCACTAAAGGAAGGACCTTAAAAATCGTGATTTATATACATAATTAATAAGGATATTTTAAAAACTACAAATAATCCTTTAGCGAGCAAGCAGCATTCGGCTATTACCAGCAACGTAACCAATCACAAACGAGCTACGTGTGTGAGTGGTGTGCGGGTGAGAGATGAAATGTGGGAGCATTTTATCGACGCAACATTTATATGGAGTTACAGATGTTAATGCTACAGTCTCAATTATTCGTAGTATACAGTATTAAAATCGAATGACGTTCTAAATTATTAAAATATTCAGGTATTTGGCGTCCACGTCACCTGAAGCTTTATATGACTTTCCTGTAACTTCGGCATAGCCAGATAAAAATACGGCAGTCGAAAAGCTATGTCAGAGGCCCTTCAGACGGCTTGATAAACTCTCGACACCAGAGTTGGCCACTCTGGGTCCTGGAGAAACCTCCGGACGAACTCCGCGGCTCTAATTTCCTCTTCTATGAGACCCTCGTACTATTAGTCAAGCAAAATTTACAGCATATAAAGTACATGCGGCTTAAGCATTAACTTTAATATATTTAGTAGCAAATTTTATTTAGTTTCGTGGAAGAATAAACAAACAAATTTTACATACAAGCTCCCTTGGAGCGTTTGGTTGAGCGACGCGTGACAAAAACCTTTTTCTGGCTCAACGTAACAGCATTGCCATCCAGCGAGGTAATGCAGCCAGTATGCAGTATATTGTGCGAAAAGAATGGAATGATTTTGGCCGCCATTTAAAAGTTACCTTAAATGAACCGGGTAATATTAATTATGACATTTGTGATCGCATGCTAACTGTATACTAAATTGATAATAAAGAAAAGACAAAAGACACTTTTCAGCAGTTATTATTTTATTTTTTGTCTGTTTCTCTGTTTGTCTGTTTATTTAAACGCTCATCACACAAAAACTGAAATGATTTTAGGTATGTACTTTTTATCCTGTAATAATGCTAGCGAAGCCGGGCGTCCACTACTTTGATATAAATTAAACGTGTAGGTATAACTTGGCGTCGCTGTAATCCGCGGTTTTCGGATTTGGTATATTTTGAAAACCTCTCCACACACTTTGACCGCCTCTTCAGTTGGTAGAATGCCTACCTTTAGTTCCAAAGGTCGCGAAATCGATTCCCGCCCAACACTACTTGTTGCCCATTTTCAAATGTGTTGAGTCTGGTTGCTTCTATGTATTATATTTACGTATTTACATGTATTATATTTACGTATTTACAACAGAGAAGTACATAGTATAATATTATATTTATTTTCTAGTAACCATGACACAAGCGTTTGCTTAGTATGGGGCTAGATGCTTGCGTGTAATGTCCCAGAATACGAGTATCTATATATATAAAACTCAAAGGTGACTGACTGACTGATATAGTTATCTATCAACGCACAGCCCAAACAACTGGTCGGATTGAGCTGAAATTTAGAATGAAGGTAGATATGAATGAGATGAGATATGAAATGTTATGACGTAGGCATCCGCTAAGAAAGGATTTTTGGAAATGCTATTTTAAAAGGGGTGAAATAGGGGATGCAAGTTTTACTTCTTGATGCGAGCGAAGCCGCGAGCACCCACTAGTTGATTATACTATTTCTATACATATATTTAGTCGCATAGTTTATCTAGATTGTTACCTCAGCGAGAGTGAAGTACGGCTCGGAGATGTCCCGGCGCGGGTCCCGCAGGTAGTCCCGTATGAACTCGGAGGCGCGCACCTCGTCCTCCCCGAGGCGGTCGTGTTGTTCCACAAGCAGGAAACTCTGGAACTCGCGCAGAGAGATCGTGCTGCCGTTCGAGCAGTATAACGGATGCTTGTCGAATATCTCGTCCACATTCTAAAAAAAAAAGTATTTGCTAAAAAATATTATCTTCTCAAAAAATATGTTACCAATCTACTATAGATAAAGCTTCAAGTCATTTTCTTTGGCAATTTGCTAAAGGCCCCCAACTCGATTGTTACGACTCTAAGATTAGTATTCGCAGTGCCAACTGAAACCCTTTCGTCGTAACCTTTAATAAGCTCGTTAAAAACAATCATATCATCAATCCCATTTAATTTAAGCCACCAAACATATTCAAAATCAAAGTACTCCTACATATTAAATCCAGTTCAAGAGGTTACATCTCAAAAAAACATGTACAAAGACGCTTGGTAATCAAACCAACATAGAAACGCATTAATTATGTTTCGTAAATAGGTAAGTCATAACAATACTAAAATGATGACTTTTTAATTTTAAAATATGACAAAATAGCAACAACTCCATATTTCAAGCTGTATTGAACTTTTTTTTACATGGGATAGGTTTGCGTTTGACTACAGCCTGCTTACTAAGTTAAAGTTGGAGCCATCTTTCAGCAGCCAGAGCTACTAAAATAAACTTGGTTCTGCAAAATCTCTTATTCCCAGACGTTCTATAATTGCTGTTTTTAGACGTAGGTACCCCACACAACGGGTGACAACTACAGAGTAATTAGTAAGTATGTGACAACCATAATAATAGCAGTGGCTTAACTTTGATAAACGTAAACGAATACCACAGTTACGTGAGTGTCGCTACCCCTAAGTACATGGAAATAGAATATATTACTAAAACATTATTACATTATCATAGTACATAGCAACATATTTCCTGGCGCGCGTTCCAAACACTCCAATATATCAGATTAGTGCCCACATAATATTCCAAAATATTTATTTACATATTCATGACGGTAATTTCTATTACAAAAACCGATAATTATCCGTAGAAAATGTGCGTTATACATAGTACATAGATAGTATTCAAAGTTCAAAGACCCATAATAGTAAGGCACACAGGCTCTTTTTGCAAATATAGGTTCACAATATGGTAGGTATCAGTGAAATGAATAAATGGAAAGCGGCGGGTTTGGCATTAGTATCACTAAAGTAGTTACTATATCATTAATGTAGTGTATTATACAAGGCTAGCGCTTCACTGAAACTGGACTGTTGTAGAGCAACATTGTAGCCAACAAGCTAGCGCGCTTGCCTACAAGTAGCCCTCTTCTTGCTTCTCGGAGACCGATCATTGTATACTCGAATACGAACATTGAGGAAAGGATTCTTCTAGAGCCTAGATCCTTCAATAGAGCCTCGTTTTTACCCTTGTGACCTTGTACCTTCTTTTGGTCAATATATTATTTTTATTATCATATTAGGGTAAGGTAAGTAATTATTACAGTAAGGACAAAAACAGTTTGGAACTGTCTAGCATGTTAACCCAGGGGCATCAAATCCAACAAAAGAATGAATTTTAGATTACAGCAGTGCTTAATCTATAAGCTGTAGTCAAGCAGTGTGTATGGCTTGTTGGTGGAAACATCTGGCTTACTTGACGCACTCTGCTTCTAATCCAGCTCTACACCAATGGCTTGTTTTTCAAGATTTGTGTTTATCTGCACTCGCTTAGAAGGAAAACATCGTAAAAAAACCGACATATTTTAGGATCAGAAAATCCATGTGTCTTCTGTAGTAAGATTTGGGTGGCCAACACAATGTACTTGTTACACCTATGAGAACTGCCCCAATGACTTAATTCCAGTGGAAGTCATGACCCTCAGTTATGAGGAATAGGAATCAAAGAGAAAAAGAGAGTTAAAAACTTACATTCTCATCAAAGATGAGTTTCTGGTAGAGTATGGAGAAGTCATCAAAGCTGACCTCCCCTCTCTTGGTGGTGTCCACTTCTTGGAAGATATCCCGCAGCTTGCTGGTAGAGATCTTGCAGTTTATCTTCGGGAGAAACGCCTTTACTTCCTTCAGTGTGATCCTATGGAATTTATAACATGTTAATTTGTTGATACTTTTGCTTGTCCTTTGTTCTGTGGGTCAGATATCATTTTTTAATCGTGGGTCCTGGGAGTTGTCATAATTTGGCAGTCTGTTAGTAATCTGTAGGGCAGTTGGAATATTCTGACACCACTATTAGCCACATGAACTTACTATATAATAAATTGTTGTTGTTGTTTATTATACCATTTATTGTAAGAACAGCATAACTTTGAACACAATTTCAATTCATTGGATTCTGTGTTTCCTGTGAACTCTAATCCAGGGGTCTACAAATCTAGAGTTAACAGGTAAGCAAGCCTATCCCACAAAAATAAGTATTATATTTTACTAAAACAACAATGGGTCTGTATTTTGGTAATTTTATCTCAGTACACAGACACACATGACTTTAGCACCCTCAGCGCCAAGCCCCATTAAAGATTTCCTTATTTTTTTTTACTTTTTAATTTTAATATGTTTGGACAGACACTCAAGCCAAACTTTTACTTCCGTTTGTACATTGTAATTGTAAAAAATAAGCAAAGATGTCATGATTACTTACTTTTCGTTGGAATTTTCCATGGAGTAGAATTCTTTCCGGAGCCATCGTTCTATCTGCAGTGGATATGATGCATTGATAGCCTCATCTATAAGGAACCGAAGCCCTTTCACCCATGCCTCACACTCCTTGTCTGTTTGTGCTACAAAAAAGTAAAATACTGTTAGTTACATTGTTATACTCATATTTCCAATTTATGGGATCAGCTCATGATCTAACTTATTTGCCAAAAATATAGTATTAAAAATAACATTCAGTTCAGAAATTCCTTAACTATATATGCAAGTTGCAATTAGTTCATATATCTATATTTCTACTTAACATTAGAACAACAAGTATAAATAAAAAATCGTTTAAAGTGCATACTGAGTATTTCTCTTTATATATTATTAATGCTTACTTCTATAAAAATGTGTGTATAAGTAGAATATGGACCTAATTTTCCTTACATAGCAATAGATGACGGGCAAAAAATTGTGATTGTTTTATAATTAAGAATATACAAGATTTTATCCAATAGAGTAGAAGAAATGATGCTAAATTTTTGACTTATTTTGTATTTTCCCAATATTCCACACCCAATTAAATTCCAAACTCACACATGGTATAAAAATTAGTATAATAAAATTGTTTTTCTATTGTAAAATTGTATTTTTCAGCGCAGGTTGCTTCCACACAACCACCATTATGGTGAGTTGGGGCTGTGTTGTGGCAGATTTTATATTTGTTTTATTATTATGTTTTTACTCATGTTTGTTTTTATTTTCAATCAGTCACAATAAATGTTTTCTTATTTTTTTCTATTTTTGGTTCAAATGGAACTTGTCAAAACTATTGTATGATTAAGATTTCAATAGTCACAATCAATGAATGTCCGTCTTCTAAAATTACAAACCATAATAATGATGGAAATCTAAGTTTGCTTTTGTGAAGTAAATGATGTGAAAGCAATTTCAATTCTTCAAAACCCAGTTTTTTCCTGTTTACATTCTATCAGAGCAATAGTGAATGTTTTGAAAGAAATCACAATACTTGGAAATCATGTAACTTGTTTAGTAAGTACATATACTATTCATTTGTCCAATAGTAAATGTTTTGTGTTGAAAAACATCAGCTTTATTCCAAAGAAATAACTCAGCAGCTGACTAATGATTCAACATTTCAAACCAAAGCTCGAAATATGCCAGCAATTCAAATGTCAATAAGCGGCAGTATTAAAATTAGAAGTGTTTATGTATTGGCCAAGTGGCTATGTCGGTACACTCACCAGCGAAGGAGACTGAGCGCAGTTTGAACTCTGTTCCATAGTAGATAGTGAAGCATTTGGAAGTTTCCAATCTCTTGGTTTCCTCGGGCCAGCGCTCGAAGTCCTTGGAGGCCTTGCCGATGCGCACCTCCTTGATGTCGCGGATATCGAGGGCTCCCTCGTACGCCTGCCGCAGCGGGGCCCCCGAGCGCGACCAGATCACTTGGTGGGTCTCGCGCCGCACCGACACGGAGCGCCGCTCGGGCCTCTTGCGGGGGTAGTACTTGATCACCGAAGTCCCCCGCTCGATGAACGAGATCAGCTGGTCGGCCTCATGGATCAGCCTGTCGTTGCCTCGCACGAAGCAAACAGTATTCATACTCATTGCACGACTGTCGATCCCGCCGGATGTACATACACTGTGCTCGGCCGACACACCGCATGGAATAAATGTCCTGGCGCGGTCCAATGAATTCCCTTCCAGTGCATAAAATATTCTTGTTTACTAGTGTATGTACCCGCACGGCTTACACGAAACATTTATTCACACATTCACACACATCCATTGAAATGGATCTCTCTTTATTTACGGTGATAATTTTGTACAATGTATTCTGTAATTATTACATTTAAGGGTTGCCAAGCCTACGCTAAATAAGTTTCACCTAACATAAATATTATATAGACCAAAACATTTATTACCAAGGTATACCCTACTGTTTACAATTTAATTTTTAGGTTATTTAGGTAAAGAAAAAAAAATTATATATTTATAGCATCACATATTTAAATGTAGGCGTATTAACCAAATCTTAAAACTAAAAATCTACCTATTTTTATAGGTATATATCTTATTATTCTACGATAAGAAGAAGTCTTAGCAGAAGATTTTAGTAGGTAATATAATATTTATTTTATTTAGTATCGCTAATAATATGTTAAATATGTATAGGTAGGTAGGTATAATAACATATGTTCACATGTTACACATTTAATTTAAACAAAAAAATTATATTTTGGTTCGAAAACGCTACAAAAGTATGTCGGCGACTATGTTGTTCTTGTTCAACATGTTTTTCTGATATATGTTATAAACTTATTTTCATTATAAATTATGACAATACAGGTACATTGTTTCAAGTGTAGAAAAAAAGTTATTATCCCAAGAGTTCCATTTCTACACTGGTAAGAATAATGTATTATTATCGTAGTTTCATAACACTTTGGAAATCTTATAGGTACATACTACACCTACACTTCTTTGATATAATAAAACAAAATGTCTTTCCGGAATATTTTTTGCCATGCTGGCAATATTACATTCTGAAAAGTAATACCAGTATTAGTTGTACATATTGTACCAAATAATAATATGCTAAATATTCTATCAAAATATTTATAATTTTCCAGGTATCAAGTTAATTTTATTAGCTAATGTAGCTAGGACATGGCGCCGTATTTTTGCCCTCTCTGAAGTATTGCCATGCACAAAGTACAATATATTTTGATTCTTCGTTGGCCACAACTGTGTGCTAGTCAAGCACAAAGCAACAACTAATGACACTGAGTGATAAAAACGAAGTTTTTTCTAGCGTGGCAACTATTTAACTTGCCCCATGTCAGATCTAGCGAAACCTAGTAATTTTTTTGTACAACTCTTTTTTTAAACTGGATATCTCTATAAATAATTATGTATTTGATTCCCCTTAAAAATTGATACAAAGAAATAGGAGGATTCTCTAATCATTTGATTCGTCACTTTTGTATATTACATGAAAATACCAAATAGTAGGATTTTATCTAGTCTGCCAACTTCTTCAAACTATCTTTTTAAGCGGGAAGTTTGAAATGCTTCAAATTATTGTACAAAGTTTTATATCAACTTTCATGGATAAATATAACTGTTTTATGTTGTTACATAATTTCATTACTTTGAGTTTCAAAAAAGCTTTTATTTGAGTATGTTCATCACTATACAAAATATATATATTGTCAAATATAATTTTAGAGTGAATTTCAAGCGAGTTACGGCTCAATTTCCAGATAAGGTTTAATTATAATAATCATTTCGGAACCATTTAGGAAAGACCATCAAATAAAACACATTTTGTATGTATATTACAATAGTTTATTTTAGGAACAACTTAAACATAATCTAGTGTCTAGATAAACACAAAAACATGCAACGAATTTCAAAAATACTAACATTTGAATGAATAAAAGTATTTGCAGAAACAAATTGTAATTGTAAGTTTATTAATACAATGGGTACAAAAGGGGCTTAGATTTTGAGTAATATAGATTTTCTTTTTGCTAATTTTCCTTTGACGATTTAACAGTAAAATATAAATTTGTAGATCTTTGGACTTAGTGTCTGATTGCATTGTATCATCACCACAAGTCGCAGAAACAATGAATTAATATTCAGGAAACTTCTATCTCCTCATGAGATTTGATTTATGCTGTGACCAAAGGTATGTAATACAAAACCTAAAAGTTACATAAATATTATGTACAATATAAATTAGTTAAGTACCCAAAGCATGTATTGTTTTTTGTAAGTAAATTGAATAACTCTGATGTATTTTCAAATTCATTTACCTAAGAGGCTCTAAAGCAGTAGTGGTTTGAAAATCATTCAAAAAGGAAAGCCTTAACAAATTGTTGGTTTGGCTTGATTTAATTTTTGTGTATACATACATATATATATCCAAATTAAACTAACGCCACTGTTTATCCGGTATGCACTCTCCAATTTACCTTCTTCTATGTAACATTAGCACAATCTTGCTGCTGTTAATGATGTGAAAAGTTGGTCGCAGGAGTACTACAGGTTGTTCCACAAACTCTGAACGTTCCACTCGGAAATGGACAACCAATCATTGAAGAAGAAGTATCACTATCATAAAATATGTTAGTTTAAACGACATTGACTGGCGTTAAGTTAAACACTTCACTTGTTGCAGAGCAACAGAATAAAATCAGGATAGACCAGAAAAATGTACCGAATTTGATGAAATTCGGTACGTTGGAAACGAAACACCAATAAAAGACGTCTTAACTTTAACCAATGTTTGCAATCCACCAATCTTAGAAGTTCCTATACTTAGGTCTACCTAAGATTGGCTTTTCGTTCCGGAGTGAAAACTTTTCGGCTTTTCGACTGAATCACCCTTTCCTATCGCTTATTTATGACATATATGAACAAACTGAAGTATCTACAATGCTAAACTAACTGTCTTCACTTCTTGGAGGATCACCATCATTTTTGTATGACATTATAATATAGCCCGCGTGTAATTACCGAGCGAAATATTGCTATATGTAATCACGTATATTATTAGGCAAGTTAGGAGAGTAGGTATACCAGAATCAGGATTGCTTGAATATAAAATTTAATTTATTTTGTGCAGGTGGTATTGAAACATAAGAGCTGGATAAAATATAACATCACCACTTTTCAAATTAATCACGTAATCATTTTATAATTAATTTTCACAAACAAACAATCAATTTACAGGCGTACAATACAATTTCAACTTCTTTTTAAAATTAGCTGGAAATAAATCTTTTAAGGGAACAGACACGTTTTCCATGAAAAATATAATAAAGCCGTTTTATGAATTCTTCTACTTTAAGTAAGTATCGTTGGTCTAAGTCTAAGTTATTACGACTAAGTAAACTAAGTTTGTAGAAAGGTTATTTTGTTTTACTGTAATTTGTTTAGTCAAATATTTTACAAAGACTTTTAATGACAAATAGTTGACATGTTCGCATCTATATTAGATCCGTTGGATAATTATTCCTTTGGATATTCAAAATATAAGAATAAAGCAGTATGTACTAGAAGCCAAAATTATAATAAATATTGCTTTAATTTAACTCAATAAAGTTTTGAAATTGATTAACCTATAATCTAGATAATACGTAGCGTAGGTAGGTATATTAAATACGTACCTACAATGTACAAGTTATAGTCGGGCTCAGAGAATACGCTTGATTAGTGTCATATTCACATAAGTGGTCAATTTGGACTGACAATTACAAACATATTCATTATTTTTTGCTTACATACTTTGCAACTATTTTTATAAAATACTAGTGGGTGCTCGCGGCTTCGCTCGCATTAGAAAGTAAAACTTGCATCCCCTATTTCACCCCATTAAAAGTGACATTTCCAAAAATCCTTTCTTAGTGGATGCCTACGTCATAACATCTACCTGCATGCCAAATTTCAGCCCGATCCGTCCATTGGTTTGAGCTGTGCGTTGATAGATCACTATATCAGTCAGTCAATCAGACAGTCACCTTTGAGTTTTATATATATACCACAAAGTGTAAAAAATATGGTGATATTTGTCCTTTTGCTGGCAAATACACTAATTGTGATCAAGAAACAAGTAAATACTTTTCTTTCACTATACATTTTGATCATAATATAAGGAAATTAGTTCCATTTTTTTTTACCTGTAGTCAGTATGTGTATTTGAACTCAGCGAGTTTCAACAACTGTTACATCTATCAAGCGCATTCTCATGAGGTACACTTTACTTCTTCATACATAATTAGTTACTCTGCAGATGATAATTTCTTATATATGTTCATAATTGCTTCTCAGGAAGGAATACGTGAATTAAAAATAGACAATCCACAACTAGATTTTGATTACTAATTAAATATAATGCATATAATATGAACACAAACATTACAATATTTAAACTAGTAGTCGAGGCTATTTCACGAAATAAGCCGCACGGAAATTAAAAAACTAACATTTTAAAGTTATTATACTAATTCGTGAAATAGGCTCTACAAAAGGTATTGATACATATAATTTGATTAAAAAAAACCCAAATAAAAAATAATAAGATAGCGATTTATACAAGTTTATTTGATATAAGAACGCAAACTTTTTGCGACGATAGTTAAATATCACTTTGTTTGTCATCCAAATATAAATAGCAAAGACTAGCTTGACTAAATAGAAACAAAAAGAGAAAATGTTGTCAGACAAGTAATAGTCCAACAAATCTTTGTAAAGGGTATCAGCATTATTGTAGGGTGATAATAATCCCGCAATTTTAACTCCAATATAAAATCAAATGTGATGTAGGATCCAGGACCCACCCATTTCAAATTCAATTAAATTAGGTACAAACACGTACTCTAGACCTTATATGCTTTGTAAAAACACACCGAAATTGTAAATATTGATGAACTACAAAAAGAAATTGCAACACTTTATTTCATCACACTGCTAAATAATTTTTGCTAAACATTTATGTCAAATTTTCTGCAGACTACGAGTAATTAAAATTGGTCGCGCTTGGAAATAAAACCTACCTATTGACAAGTTACAAGTGACGAATCGATTCGATTTGGTCATTCCATATATCTATATAGAGCTAAATTAAGCTATTTGGTGTGCTATTTGGTGTCAATTCTCACCAAGTACAATAAAGTTCGACTTGGAAGTCATATTCTATGAATAGCTTGAAGGCGCTAGTTGGAGTTTTATGCAGATATTTGTGTTTTGTATAAAATGAGTAGGCAGTAGAGTGGATGCTAGCCCACTTGGTAGTGTCCAGTGATCCAGAGGTCGTGGGCTCGATCCCCGCACTAACAAATAAATGTCCGCAAAGTTAGTTTTTAAATATGAAAGCTATGTATTATACCTATCTAATACCGTTTGTTTAATATTGGGCTGGATATCGTTGTGTGCAATGTCTTCTGGTGACCTTCTGAGGGGCTGATCAATGATAAAATGGATGTCAACTATCAACTGATGTGGTTCTTGTTCTTTATATTGAAAACTACTTCATTCTTACTCTAAGGTTTCATACTCTAGTAGAAATTAGATAGATCTCTATTAGGAGTGTCACTGTGTCAGATAGAATAAACACTGATTGCTATTGACTTGACGCGATAAATCTACAGCCAGTGCAATATTCCAGAGCAAATGTATAGACAGACCTATTTTAAGGGTTGGCGTTGTACGGACGTTTGATAAATTTATTCCTTACGTTAGTGTAGCGATTCTAGTGGTTGCTATTTTTGGGAATATTTGTGGATTTAGTCGCTATAACTGCAATATTTTTAGGAAGTATAAGTTCGAGTTTAGCTTTAGCCGCATACCTGTTTTTAATTTGAATTTTGATGTGTTTTCTGTGGTTGTAAATGTTACTTATTGACTTTAGTCTTAAAGAAGACCTCTGGATCTGTAACGTCGAAATCGCACACGTGTGTATCTAAGTTACTTAGTCTTAGTTACCCATTTGGGGTAATGAAGATAAAATTATACACATAACATTAACAATGCACCTATGAATAGTACATAATAATTACATATGCCTAAAACTCTGTTGTTATAGATAGGTTTCTGCGTAATACTCCATCTATCCCTTCAGATAAATCTCTTCGAGTTTTAGTACAAGTGAGATAGAGCTAGTTTAGGTACATATTTTATTCTAAGTGTAGCTTACAGGTGACTACTTCGTTAAGTTTGGTTTTATTCCACTTATGGTACTTATCTAAGTACTATATTACGGTTTTATATTACTGATACTCCGATAAATAAATATGGAGAGGAAATACACGTTCAAATATATTCTTATGTATTAAAATAACTGTTACATTTTATAAAACAAATTAAAATATCAATAAATTGTTTGTAACTTATCATAAAAAACATATTTTTATGTGTTGTTTTACCTGAAAATAAATGATTACCCAACTAAATTACTCACTTGCTAATGTTATGAAGTGTTTAGTCTTTTTCGCTCATAGTCAAAATTACCATTGAACGAAAAACAAAACACTTATAATACACTTATGAGTTCGATATTATACTTTTATTTTATAGTAAGATTTAAAATATAATTTCGTTTGCATTTCATTATTCGCTATGTTGTTGGGTGTGATAGATCGTACAATATGTATCTAACTAAAATAATATACAAACCATCATATTAATACATTTATAGCTGTCGGCGAGAAACTATGAAATATTTAGTACATATCAAAACGTAGGTAGACAAAAACAGGTTGCTTTAACTGCTAAGTAGGTTATGAAAAAAACCTGATACTAAAACACTCCTGAAACATGTAAAATAAACTCGTAAACCGAACAAGCCTAGATACTTTCACAAATATTACTTTTCTCTTCATACTATTATTGCTAATCTACTCGGCAGCTCTGTCACCACTGTATTCCCGTTATAGTAATGAACCCGCTACCTTTATGTCTAATTTCACATCTCACTTGGACGAAAATTCGTAAGGCAATGTTGTAATAGCTAGTATAATGTATTCCGTGCTAAGCTAGATATACCGCACACTCTAGTCACCGCCACGAGCTACCTATATGTATATACTTGCAACACATCACATGTCAATCACGATCCTCTACTCTATGCTAGCCCTATATCTCTAGCTTATAGCGTCTTACAGCCCTCCAGGCAACCTACGCGGACATATACTTATACTCAATTAGACGCTACGCACTCAAACATTGCAAAAATATCTTCGGAACAAATCCGGCACTGAAACGAGGGCATAAATATCATTTTCTCTAGTAAATAATTACTGGCTTAATCTAGCTGTCTGCTCAAAAACATTAGTCTAATTGCTTTCGATGCAAGTAAAATTGATATTACGACCGAAATTGTTGGATATTGAATATCCGACGCGCCGAGAGGCCCGCCACGGAGCGCGGTTACATCCATCTAAAACTAAATAAATATAATATGCAACATTAAAACAACGGGCGGACCGTCGCGGACATCTCGACTACAATTTAACCCTAAACATAATTCGTTGTGCAAATAAATGCTAAATTAACATTCGTTGTAATACTTAAAATTTTATATCGTTGTCTCTTTATTATACATATCATACTCGACTTTAACCTAAAACAACCGTGTTTCGGAGCCCGAGCGGTCTACCTACCAGTAAAATAGCTATGTATGTTAGTACCTACGAAGGGTACTTAAGATGGTAATTCGGCTTGTAGGAATGTATAGTGCTCGCTTAGATATTACGGCTCCGAAGCACATAACCGCCTTATATTCGCAAGACATAATCGAAAGATGATAGAAGAAGAAATTTTAAGGAAAAACGAGCATAAATATACGTCTTATGATTCTCAAATCCGTAACAATCTCGATATTATTCTGTAATGAGCCTAATAAAATGTTATCTGTTTCGACACGCGGTGAATTACCAAATATAGTTATATTTTACAGTAATAAAACAAGGCAATATCTGTAAACTGCATCGTCAGCGCTCGCCGGAACTGGCACCAGTGGGCCGCCCGCAGCCGCGGCTGCTTCCTGCACACGGCCAGGCCATCAAGATGTGCTCATATAGCTTCTTAGGTTAACTATACTCGTGTGTCGGCGCTGCCCAATGCC
Organism: Macaria liturata; assembly: GCA_964023185.1. NCBI lineage: Eukaryota > Metazoa > Arthropoda > Insecta > Lepidoptera > Geometridae > Macaria > Macaria liturata. The sequence continues at coordinate 1,145,685 of OZ026808.1, forward strand.
CAACGCTAGCAGAGGTGGTGCAACCTATCCACTAATGGATTCGTTCTCATGCTACTGATTTGTTAGACTTTGTAGCTCTAGATCCCAAATAATTATAATTGTTGCAACATAAATCTGTATATATCTTGTAAAAAATTTACAGCGCATACATGTATTTTTTATTTATTGATATTCATCCGAAATTGCCATTCTGTAAAGTTTTGAAAAATAATCATTTAATGAGTAAACCCAGATTTTTGCATGACTACTTTTATATAGAGTTACTACTAGAGATCAAATAAAACCAGAGAAGGCTTATTTTAACGTCTTGAATGGCTGACCTCTTTCGATGTTTGTAGAAGATCGACAAACCGACCAATACATTTAAATCAAATATTTATACATTATAATCTTTGATTCAAATCACCAAAAACAATAATTTGTGTAATTTGTATAAGCATTGCCGAAATATATTTTAATTTTACATGTTGATAATTTCATTGTATGTATACTCATTAAATATACCAAAGTATTTGTCGTTTATTTTCAAACCGAACGTTCATTTTTAAATCTTAAGCAATAAATTCGTAACGAAACATAATTTAAGATACAATATCACGATTGCAGTCTACTGTAGCCGTTTACCTTCGCTATCGATTAAGTCACATGATATAGCTAAATCTATTCAAAACGATATTGCTTCTTTATTGCTTGTATTCGTAATATTGCTTATATGTATACTTATGTAACTATGTATAATGTCTTAGCTATAATATTGCTTAATACGTATTGCTATTTTGGACAAATTTATCACTGCGTGAGGCACAGCATGATTTCCTTTGTTTGGGTCCTTGTCACGAAATAAGGCCGGTGGCACAGGAAGGAACTAATAGAACCGTGCATCGTCATTCATAATCATATTAAGACATTTTTATATGCACGATTGGTTTAATAATTGATGGCAAAATTATCTGCCTTCTGATCTAGAGGTCCCGGATTCGAATCCCACTCAACAAAAGTAAATGGTGTATGGTGTATTTATCAATCTATAAAAGACTGCACTGTTAGCTCAGTTGGTAGTGGCTTTGCCTTCTAATCTGGAGGAGTGCGGGTTCGATGCCCACAAGACACAAGTAATTATTAATATTAAAAACTTGTGTTGAGTCTGGTCGTTTCAATACTTTACCTAATATGCATAATATTAAGTATGTATTTACGAAAGAAAAGTATAAGATGTATTATATCCGTTGTCTAGTAGCCATGATATCAGCGTAAGCTTAGTATGGGGCTAGATGGCGCTGTGTCATATGCCCTGAAATATATATATTTTTTAATTCCCTGCTCGTGTTGCCTAGTTGTTTTAGCTTACAATACGTACATTTTTATGTATTCATAACAATATATAAGGTATTATTAGGTCACATTTTACTATCACACCTCAATTAACCAGTGCAGAAAGTGTTTTAAGAATTGTCTGAAAGTATTTATTTATTGAAATAAAAAAAGAAATGAATTTCGTAATAGGCCTTATTTGGTGAGAAGTTCTTTATTCGTTTTACTATAATTCGTTTCATAGACACCAGTCATTCTGTTCCGCTTTAGGATCCAGTTGGTGGTATTTTTCTTATATTTATTAATTGTAATGAACAAAATGCTTACTCGTATAGTTTGATCGGATCGAGGCAAGTTCACGGAACCAGTATTGCTCAGTTTGGTTCAAGGAATGCATCTGCTACGTTATAATTTCTACATAAATCTATTTAAAACCTACGTATCCTCTGGTCGCTATACGTAATATGCTCTTTAATATTACGTCTAACAATAGTTTATTTGAATACATCCTACGTACGTTTGACTACAGCTACAAAAAATTGTAAAGAAGAGAAATTTGGTACACAAGGACGTATTTACAATCTTGTATATATTTTTGTGTATAAGATGGTTTTTGTTTACGTTACCATTTTAATACTAGGTCAAGTGTTGTACCTTTGGACGGATGTACCTATGGACACTCGCAGATTCGAGTAAAAAAATCGATTAATAAAATAAATTGGAACGCGTCCTTAGACATTTTTACATGTTGGCAACACTGGCCAGCCACCATTTTAATTTCACTCTTTTGGTCGTGTGCTATGGGCGTCGGAAGATTTTGCACTCAAAAAGTAAGTTTATTTAATTGATTTTGAGCTAATTTTTGGTAAAACTACATAATTTTAGCGTAAACTGATAACTAAATCGCTTTGTTCAATGTTTTTTAGTGCTAGTGAGATGGTTTTAATAATTAACGCGTTATGTCCTGCATGGCAAATTGTGTTTGTTTTAATTTTGACTAAATTTGTACCTGTGGACAACATGGTATTTGTACCTATGGACTGTCCACAGGTTCGACTGTAAAGTTGTACCTATGGACATTGTATTGTTCGTACTAAAATACTTAGGTGCTTATACTAAAATAGGTTTTAAATGTTTGTTTTAGTGCCTCGAAGTAAAACCGGCAAGAAAAGGGAACCTATATGTCCCGAAACCCTCACCGAAGCAGTAAAAGAGGTCCAAAATCAGAAAGGATCAATAAGAAAAATAGCTGAAAAATTTAAAATACCCAAATCAACTATTTTTAAGTATTTGCAAATGAATAAAGATACAAATTTAGACGTAAAAAGTGTTTAATGAGCAAGAGGAACTGCAGTTGACAGAATATTTGGAAAAAGCAGCTCACTTGTGCATGGGCTTGCAAACAAAACAAGTGCGTGAACTAGCTTATCAATTTGCTGTAGGTAAAGAAAAATCAAATATCCCTGACAGCTGGAAAACGCATGAAATGGCTGGAATTGGTTGGCTTAGGTATTTTCGAGCAAGGTTTCCACAATTGTCACTTTGAAAACCTGAAGGAACAAGTCTAGCTAGAGCCACTAGTTTCAATCGAGCAAATATTACCGCGTTTTTCAATAACCTCGAAGATGTTTATAAAAAGTTCAGTTTTCCGCCTGAGTCAATATACAACATGGATGAAACCGGAATATCGACGGTGCACAAGCCCAGAAAAGTATTAGCCCCTAAACAGATACGCCATTTAGGGCAACTTACTTCTGGTGAAAGAGGAGTAAACACTACGATGATAGCCTGCATAAATGCCGTTGGAAACACAGTACCACCGTATTTCCAAGGGTATTTTTTAAAGAGAACATGTTAAAAGGAGCTCCACCTGGTTCAATAGGTGCAGTTAATCAGTCAGGATGGTCCACAGAACCAATATTTAGAAAGTTTTTGGACCATTTTATAAATATTGCCAAGCCTAACAAAGAAAAGCCCGTTTTATTGATAATGGACAATCATGAGACCCATATATCTATTGAGATCATCGATAAAGCAAAAGACAACGGTGTTGTTTTATTAACACTGCCTCCGCATACGTCTAATCAACCGCTAGATCTTAGTGTATTTGGCCCATTCAAAACTCACTACAATAGAGTAGCTGACACGTGGATGATCAATCATCCGGGTAAGCCCATCACTATATATGATGTTGCTGAGATTGCTGGAGAAGCTTATGGCATCTCGTTTATACCCAGGAATATAGCGAAGGGCTTTGAAACATCAGGAATATGTCCATTTAACAGGGACATCTTTTCTGAAAAAGATTTGCTGTGTTCTTTTGTTACGGATCGTCCGGCTGTTGCAGAGGAGTCTCGAAGTGAGGTGACACCAGAAGCTCTTCAAGATGTAGCAATAGGATTAAGCTGTGACCAACCAGGATTAGAAACTCAATGTACACCAAAAAAACAATGTTTACAGCAGTCTATAGATGCACCCGAGTCACCAACCCCAATTAAAGTAAAAAACATAACTCCAGAATCCATTCGTCCATTTGGTAAAGCAGAACCGCGAAAAAAGTTCAACGTGGAAGAAAACCTGGAAGAACTAGAATTTTGACAGATACTCCAGAAAAAAACATTAATTTGGAAGAAGCTTTACTTAAAGCTGACAAAAAGAAAAAAATTGATGAAATTTTTTTAAAGAAAGGTAAAAAAATGAAGCCTCAGGTCATTTCACCTGTTCAAGATTCGCAACCTGGACCATCAAGCATTAGAATACTTCAAGATCAGAATCTCACTCTTATTATGTGCTCTAAATGTAAAAAATATTCACAAAATAGGAAGCAAATGCTGAAATGTACTTTCTGCCATCAAAGTTATCACAATAAGTGTGTTCCTACATCACACAAGAATCTGTTTGATTTTGACTCTGATGATGAGAGTGATCAGTTTGTTTGTGTTGCCTGCTACGTAGTTACCAATGATAGCGACGATGACAGCCAAAATAATGATGAGATTGATGTCCAAACTTTATTTCATGAATGTAGACAGGTCTATAAATAAGTTATAGATAGATATTTGTAAGTTTCAATTTCCAAAGAAAGCTGTTACTGTTCCTACGTTACGTTCCTGTGTTAAATTGTTATTTTATTTCTGTGCCATATGTGTAAGTTTAGTATAAACATTTTAATTGATAATATAATTATGTTTGGGTTAAGTAAATAATGATTAAAAGCTTCTGTCCCCAGGTACAGCATAGTTCATAGGTACAACACAGCTGTCCACAAGTACAAACGTTTATTGTACCTGTGGACAAAATGTAGTTTTTTTTTAAACTGTGATTATCTCTTTCATTATTATATTTATAAAGTATGTGTACTGCCATTTTGAAGGCTGAATTATCCATTAAAGTAGCTACAAGTTTTATTACAAGAATAAATGAGAAATATTCAAAATAAAAAATAAATATCTTTCAATTCTGGGAACTGTCCACAGGTATAACACTTGACCCTACAGTTAAAGTTAGTATAAATATTTTGAATAAAATATGTATTTTCATTTATACGTTATGTTAATTCCAATAAGCCAATACGTTTGCATATAATATCATGTCTACTATATAACTACCTAGTCGAGATGGGGCTATATAGAATAGTGATAGATACTTAAGAATACGTCAAGGAAGGGAACATGCGAAAAGAGTATAATATAGATTATAGATAGAGCTAGCTAGGTAAGGTTATATTAGGAGTAAGGAAGAGGAGAGAGCTCGAATGTAACACAACGAGAGAGACAATACATACTACAGATATACTAGGCATATTTTCTTGTAAACTTTGGAATAAAATACCTACATATCCCAAATATTCCATTTTAATAAATATCATTCATTTGGTACTCCAAAGCACCAAACATCTAAAACCCTACAAAATCTTAGAAAACTGTACCTAATTAATATTGCTTTAAATTACATTATATTGCTTGTCTTGCGCAACCATTTCCGTAAAGCTTATATTGTAAAAATATAACGTTATTTTGTCGGTGGATATATTTATGTAAGTACATATATACTTTACGAAGAAAACTAGATAGGACTAGGAAGGTTATTTGTGGCACTACTTTTACTACATATGGTATAGGAATATACGAATACTAAAGTCGTGTGCCTCGAGTTAAACTGTCCACTCGACGAAAAACAACGGCGCATCTCTGCCAAACATGTCGACTAAAATCTATTGTTTCTTGCCAACATGTGTAGTGGCGGCTACGCGTAATATCTACCAAAATTCAACAACTCTAATATAATCAGGACTTACAAATCATTGACTTATGTTTAAATTGGCTAATTGATTTTTGGAATTTGAAAATTTAGGAACTGCAACCTTAGAGATTGAGTTTAATTGACAGGGTGAAAAGAAATTCACGAATGGCGAATTGACGAGAGGCACCAACGAAAGGGTGTCTAGAGGGAGGTCGGCCCGGCGCGGCGCCTAGCAAGGGGGCACACTTAGACAAGAACGCATCATGCCAACGCAGTCACACAAATCAGATGTTAGACCGTAACTTAAACCTAGCAGCAAATATAAAATGTATCATAGGTCAAACTAAATAATGGAGGAATGCGTGTAAAGATGAGTCAGGAATAAAAAAATGCTCTCTTAAAGTAATCACTTATAGTATAAAGTATCTTTATTTAGTCACTGATGCAAATGAGCAGATGTACCTATATCTCATCAAAAATTAATTGTTTTATCTCATCCAAATTAAATAGATATAGTTTTGTAGTATGTTAAAAGTCTGATTATATGTATGTCATGTAATATATTGAGCAGGACAGAGCAGCTTCAACGGTAGTCGTAATTTATGAAGTTAATTTCTTGTATGTTAGCTGCTTTGACCTACTTATATATTTTAAATTTATATCAGAATAACTAAAATAAATCCATCAGTCGATTACAAAAAAATCGATAAGATTCGCACAGGACCGGGATGAGTGACTTGCGTGAGTGAGCGTACAAGAAGAGAGACTGTACAGGAAATTAAAGGATCAAGTTCAATGACTGAATAACACACCTCCAGGAGGCCGCTAAATGGTAACGCTGGCAAGGAAAGGGAACATACAATAGCCAGGGCCGACGGTGAGCTACTCTATAGCTAAAGGGCAGAAATAGTAACATTACAAGCCTGCATCGTCCGAGGACTGATGCGCGACTTACCTACATTATTATTGCTTCTCGATACCCACGCCGAGCACCTCGTGCTCCTGTCTAGTCTACACTAGCCTAGCTTACTGCTACATTACTTTATTGCCACTTACTGACTCCTCACACGCTCCAACTAAAGGCATGCTCCTGAGATGTGGCGCTGCCCTGTCACTCCCCACGGGGTAAACGTAGCTTTCTGGCACCCGGGGAATCATTTTTACAAGACCAGGTTATTAAAAATGTAACAAACATTTTCAATTAAACTTTGACAGTCTTGTGGGTAAAATAGACACGCGTATCGTATGTGGTCGCATACTTATTTTACGAAATGCCTGCTTATCACACGAGACTTTCAGATTGCCAGATTTGCAAAAGGAAACATGATCCGAAAGATGTTGATAGATTTACTACAGGTCATAGATGGACTAACTCGATGTTTATTAAAAGAAATGCTATAAAGATTTAGTTGTATTTGTGTTGGTAATATAAAAGGGGGCGAGTAGGCGAGTGACAGGGCGGAGGCGCGCACG